>CAJGYM010000086.1:0-314888 GCA_904845305.1 Caenorhabditis auriculariae
AGTGGTAGCTCTCTCAGTCGGCCGAGGCTACCCTAGAGTGTACACGGCGTCCGTGCCCGAGCCCTACCATCCCCGCCGTGCCCGTACCCGCGAAACTGAGGGATCTACTTGTGGAAGAACGAGGCGAAGGAACGTAAGACCATGCTTTCAATTCAATCGACTACACGTTTTGACGTATTTTTCGCCAAAGTGTAACGCGACACTCGTCTTGTACTTATTCTGATCAATCCTCAAGGCGCGCCAATATCTGGGCGGGCCTTAAGTCCGCCTCCGCGCGCTCTGGGATTAATCAGGGTCGGTTCCAGACGGAGCTAGAGGACGGTCGTCCTCTAGGAAAGTATGGAATAATGTGTTCTTTATATTTTTTTATTCTTTTTATATTAATTCGTATGGTATCAGTAAACATTTAACATGCAAGATAGTTCTTAGAAACAGAAGAAAAAAAATAATATGAGGAGGTGGAACCTCAAGGAATCAAAGAATGAGGAAAGATCCGAACCACCCATCATATTTATTTTTTTACAAAAGGCGGTGTTAGTGCCGCTCAAAAGAGCAATTTTTTTCACCGCCTAGTCGATTCCATCTGACTAAAAAAACCAATAAATATTGATTGAAAGGGCATATTACAGTATAGCCCCCCGCATATGTTGGATATCACCCCCCGCGACACGTTCGAACAAGCCCCCACACTTATCCAATATAGCCCCCCGGAACTATCCAGTATAACCCCCACACCGAAAAAGTCACGCAACGATCACGCAGGACACGTGTCAGAGCTTCCATTTTTAAATTTATTTTTCTAATTTTTTTCGTATCATTCGTCGTTCTTGGTTGTTTCAAATGGTTTTTTTGTATTTTCGCATGTAAATTCGTGTTCTTTTTGTGAATTTAATAATTTTTTTGTGATTTGATTTGTAGATCATGGAAGAAATTAGGTCGCTGTCCGAGTTTCATGAGAAGTTCAAGTCAGACAAAAGAAGTTTACGGGTACGTCTCGCCGAGATACGTACGAATATCATAAAATTATGGGGCGCTGACCACTTAGAAAAATTTAAGATGAACTTTATTAGTTTTCAATCAAGTAATTGTTCTGAGGAATAGAATTTTTTGCTTTTTCTTTTCATGCACATTAATTAATAAATTACTTAGGAAAATAGGCTTAGTTTTAAGGCTTCACACGGAGGCAGGCGCGCATAGCGCAGAAGCCGACTGTGCTCGCTTCGAAAAAAACTGAGCCACAGTGAACAATTCGTCAAATAAATAAAAATACTTGACATAGAGGGGGTCATTCTGAAATAGAGGGGGCCATTCTGAAATGGGAGGGGGCCATTCTGAAATGGAGGGGCCATTCTGAAATGAGAGGGGTCATTCTGAAATGGGAGGGGGCTTGTTCGAATGAGCTCTGGGGGGACTATTTCAAAGCCGTGCGGGGGCAAATATGAAAGATTGCCTAGGCATTTCAGAATCGCCCCCGTTTTTGTACTGTGGGGGCCATTCTAGAATACATATTCACCCCCCGCGTTCGATTCTTCCCCACATGAAGTCCTCCTATTTTACCCCCCACAGATCGGAACTTGGCTTGGTGGGGGGCTTGTTGGAACGCGGGGGGCGATTCTGGAATTTTTCCCGATTGAAATATTGATTGATTGATAAAACGTACTAATAATAAAAAAAATAATGAAGTATGAAAAAAATGCGTTTATTGTCGACGAAAACGTGCATCTAACAGCAAAATCAAATGAAGCAACACAACAATAGAACCACAATATCGGCTTGGAAAGTTTCACACTAGAAGGGTTAATAACAGTAACAATGAAAACTAAATAGAGTTAGAACGCAAAAAGAGTACAAAAATAGTTCCACCGGAAAATAAGAATTTAATAATCGTCTCCTCGAGAAACGACTTCTTTGCACGTCGGACGCAACAGAAGAGTGTGCTCCCATTGGGCCGTGTAGGAGCCTTTGACGTCACAGAGGGGCGGATACGGATCGACGATTCCCTGAAAAAAATCAAGCATTTTTTTGGTATGAAATATTCTAAAAAGAATACTTTTTTTGATGAAAAAAAATCGACCTCATTACAGAAATTTTTTACCTCGCTACATGGCGCTGAAAAAAAATTATTAGAACTACTTTAATATAAATGGGATAACATCGTTTTTTTTTTCAAAATCTAACAAGAAAGCACAATTTTCAGCTTTTGATTAATGAGAAAAGAAGCTAAAATGTTTTTCTGAAAACTAGAGCATGACACAGAAAAAATTTAGAAAAAAGAGAAACCTTGTCACACAGATCCTTGAGAGCCATGAGATATTTGGTTTCTCCGGTTCGGTCGATCCACCGCCGACAGAAGGCCAAAGTGCCGAAGTTCTTATCGATGAGGTTCAAAAGTCCCTTGGATCGAGCCAATCTGAGACAAGAACAATGAGTAACTTGGCAAGCTTAGCCACAAAAACCTCAGGGGAATTTTCTCGTCGGCCAGTTCAAAGTTCTTCATGTAATGGGAGCACTCCATGTCGTCGTGCACGTATCCTTTTCCAGTTGATCCGAAAGTTTCGATCGCGTAGATCTCATTTTCTTCCATTTTCGTTTGTTCCCCTCCTTTCACAATTGGTACTGTTTTACCAGCGTGGATTCTAGAAAGACATTCAATTTGATTCTTCTCGAAGAATCGATACAATTCCAAGCACAGCCTTACAAGAACCTTAAAACTTATATCTTCTCATATTTAATCCCATTTTTGTTCAACCTTTGAAAAAAAAAATCGTTTTGAACGGAGAAAGTCAATTTCAGAAACCAGATGAAATGTATAAAACTGTGAATGTGAAAAATAAAGCAAGTGAAAAACGTAAAATTACCGATACTGTCCGATAGAATGGCCGTTGAGGTTGCGAATCGGCTTCACAGTGTATGTTTTGCCGTCGAGTTCCACTTCGTGAGAAGTCATCACCTTCAACATTTCAACTATATGAAAACTTGTCGAAAAAATAAATAGAAAACCCTTTTTGATCGAATTTCTATCCTAATCATAGTCAGCTTATCACATAAAAATTAGAAAACTACTTTATACCTAAAAATTAATAGAAAGCCCTTTTTGATCGAATTTCTTGTGTTGTAGTTAATATTCAAGCTCGAAAGGAAACAAAAGAAAAATTAGTAGCAAGAAAAAAGAATTCAAGGTAGTAGAAAAATGATGATTTCAAATGATTTCAAGAAAATAACTTCGCTTTACCTATTTAAAAACTTCGATTAAATGAAAAAATATCGCGGCAGAGAGCTTTTCCATAGAAACTTTCTGCCAGTTGAAAAGAATTTCGAACAGTTTCCAGGATTTTCATCAAAAGGACCTCTTCAATAGTTTCTCCGATGTCGCAGAGACGGACGTCGATGCCGGCCTCGCGGATTCCGGCATTCGTGGCTTCCTTGACGGCGTTGACGAGACCGTCGTACTTGGGGTCGAAATGGACGGTGAAGGCGCTGTCGATGAGTCTTCCGCGCACGTGAATTCCGTAGTCGATCTGCAAGAGGCAGCTTATCAAACTGTCTATTTTGATTATCCACTTTGCAGACGTCGCCGTACTGCAGGACTGTGGGGTCGCCGGCGTTCGGAGTGTAGTGAGCGGCGACGTTGTTCAGAGAACAGCCTGTGGGGAAGGCCAATCCCGCCTCGAGGCCATTTTCCTTGATCAGGTGGCGAGAAGTCGCTTCCAGACGTTCGCTGCAATCACAAACGTTTCACCGACAAAAACAATTGAATTGTTTTGAAAGTAAATGTATGCTTTTTGGTTTCAAATGGGCAAAAAGGTAAGAAAAATACCCAAGTTAATCACGTATCTCAATACTCCGCCTGATTTTCAACCAATATTTCGGTTTGTGTTTGAAACGATTTTCTCAATTTTTTTTGTGAATTCTGGGTTTGGTTGAAAAACGAAAAAGTATTTTTTCTCTTGAAACTTTTGTGGTATCTTCCTCTCAAATTTTACATTGCCTCGAAAAACTTCCAGGATGAAGATAAATGCTTCGAAATAGAAAAATGAAAAGAAGGAGAGACGAACCAAATATCGATCATGGTCATTCCAGGCTTCATCCAAGTTTTGACGTAGGATCGGACCTGACGATGAGCTTCGGCAGCTCTGCGATAGTCCTGAAAAACAAAAAAATTCAGAAAACTAAAATCTTCACGCCGCATACCATGTACATCTCTTCGTAACTCGCATTCAACGCCTTCTTTTCCTCGTTGCTTTCGCGGTCCGAAGCGACGCGGCCGTCCTTTCCTGTAGAATACCTTTGCAGCACAAGAAAAAAACAAATAGATGTGAGCTTATAACCACTTTTCTCGGCGCCTGAGTTACAACTTGATGTCATTAAAACCATGGAGGCTTTCTGCCAAATATCGAAAGTTTCTAGATTTATAATTTTACTTATTCACCATTACAGTTAGTTATAAATTTTCTTGCTTCTACATTATCATTATCTTGTTTTTTTTTATCTGAAAGTCACCTGGAAGATAATAGGTAGATTCATCTTTGCTGTGTGGGAAGTCGCCGTTGGGGAACTGTTCATCGATCGGTTTCATCGCCGCGATTTCGGCCTTCCAGTCGACCGTCGGCTCTCTTGCGCCTCCGTTTTCCTTGGCTTCTTCAGTCTCTTCTGACTTTCCTCCTGCATATTTCTGACTATTTCTGACTGCATTTTTTGCGAAACTACCTTTCTTGGCATTCTTTTTCTTTCCATCGCTTTTTGCCGCAGTTTTCTGATCCTGGATAGCCAATTCAGCGAGAATCGCGTCGAAATCATCGTCGGCCACTAAAAACATCACTACTAATCTCAAAACTCAACATTTCGATTTTTACCCGGTTTCACAGCGGCACCGCCCTTCTTTCCTTTTTTGTTGTTTGCAGCAGGCATTTCGCGGTCTGGAAAATCGAATAGATTAAGCCCTAGCGGGAAAAAGCGACATCGTTGAGATACTGACAAGGAAAAACCTTTGAAAATAATCAAGATAAATACCGAAAAAAGGCGAGAACTTTATTCAACAGAATCAAAAAAAAAAGTTATTAACAAAGTGTAAACGAAAGAAAACCCGTTAGTGACATAACCAGATAAATTGACACGATTACAATTGAGACATGGAATCTTTCATTAGTCCTAGATAAGAAGAAAAAACAACACTAAAATCGACATTCGCGCGATAATTTTCAGCAAAATCCTTCCATTTGTCCATATCCGAATTGGGAGAAGCATTTTGTACGTCTTCCTCTTCTTCTGAAGCTTCTTCTTCGTCGTCGTCATCGTCACAGTAGTATTCAGGATCATCTCCATCTTCTAGTTCTGATGGACTGGCGGCGTCTTCCATTTTCCCGTTTGGCAGAGAATCTTCGACGACGTTCTTCAGATTCTCGACGCATTGGCTCAAGTTCGTGTTTAGGTTGATGCCAACGTCGGCTAATTCATCGAGAAGAGAATTCAGACTGAAGGGGTCCTTTGCTTCTTTTTCTACCTCTTCAGCAGAAAAGCAGACGTTCGCGGTCGTAGGTTCCTCTTTTTCTTCTTCTTTTTCGACTTCTGTCTGGACGGAGACGTCGGCTCTTCTCCCCATAGATCTTCTGACGTCGTCTTCGAACTCCTTCTCGAATTGTCTCAACTTTTTGGAGTAATGGGCTACACGGTACTCCCAAATTTCCGGAGGATCGCGCATCGGAACCTCAAAATATTCAGTGAGACACGAAAGTTTGTCGTTTTCCTACCACAGGACCGATGTTCGTTTTTTCTCCTCTTTCTGCTGCTTCTTTCAATTCTCTCACGCCTTCCTTCATCTGCTTCACGTACTCTTCATAAGAAGTTGCCGTCATCTGAGGAAATTATTATAAAATACTTATATTTTAATATTTTTGTTCGACATTTCACCAACGCTTGAACTTAGGTTCTTTGCTTTTTTTTAGAAGTCATTGTAAGCTTTCTGTTTTAAAAAAGCTAATTTTACCATGTATTATTCTCTTTTTTCAAACATTTTCACAAAAAAGCGGCGAACATCTCATTAATTTTTCGTTTAGAAATTCTTCTTCGATTTTTCTTAAAATTTACCTTGAACTACTCTCAAAAATATTTTCCAAAAAGTAAAAGGATGATTGATTAAATTAAGCCGTTATAAAAAATCCGGAAAGGAACTGTTGAAGGATGACTCACGGTTATCAAACAATTTTTTTCCGAGAAAATTTTGAATTTGCAAACAAAAGAACCTCCGTTATGACTGGCGTGCGGCCAAAAGAGACGAGTTTTGGTTTTTCTTCGAGAGCCTTCTTCCGGTCTCGCATCACCTATCAGCAAAAGGTACAACTTGACGTCTTTGGAGATGGACCTGTTGTCTCTGGAGCTTCTCCCTGGCTCGAACTCGTCTCAGACGTTCTTCAAACGAACATCTCATCTGCGGATCGAGTTCCCAAGGCTCTTCGTCCGTCTTCCACTTCGATTTGATGTATGGAATCCATGACTGAGCCATTTATCAGTCAATATGAGATTTAACTCTACTTTACCTTCTTGGGAACCGCCATTTGCAGCTGAATCATTGTTTTCCTGTTGTACTTGGTGATATTGGTCTTTTCGAGGATCTTCGAAACTCCCACAACTTCTGCTTCAGGAGACAAACTCTCTTTACGTGCCACGCTCCTTGAAAAACAGAAAGATGCGAAAAGTACTTTGCCCTAACATACGTTTTGGGAGGAGTGGGGCTTTTTCGGACAGGAATTATTTCTTTTGCTTTTGAAGGTAGGATGAATGGATCTTCTTCAAGATTGAATCTAAAAACATCGTCATTATTTGAAAATTCGAATCAGCCGACTTTTGTTTCGCATACGCCAGCCACTGTTCTTGATCCACGGCATCCCGAATCGAAAAAAGCTCGCCGCGCATATAAAACTTCTTTTTGGCCTTTGCTCTCGTTGGAACGAATCTAAAAATGATCTTCTTGTAAGAAATAACCCCAGGAAACTCACTTAAACTTTTGTTTTTCTCCATTTTTCGGCGTCAAAACACTTTCTTGTGGTTTTTTGTTCAGTTTTTCCGCCTGCATGATAACCTTGAGCTCTTGAAGCTGCGCAGTATACGACTTTTTCGTCAGCACATCTTTGGCTTTCAACTGAAAAATAGCTGTGTGATTGAAAAGTTGAATTGCGTATCAATTGTTTGCTATCTATTAAAAAGCACAGCAAAAAAATGTTCAAAAAACGGATAAAAAATGTTTTTGTCGTCCTTTTTTAAAGCTGCGCTTTTTTTTACATTTTCTCAAACTAACAAATTCATAGCTTTATTAACGAACAAAAGACGGACTTTGTATTTTTTTTTCATGGATTTTTTTGTTCACAAATTGAAAAAAATTCAGTATAGTTGCAAAAAAATATGTGTAAATTTAACTTTTTTTATTTAAAAAAACTACAGGATCGAAGATGAAAAAGCAAGAGATATACTGATCCTCATAATCAAAAATGTTTTCTCTCTTCAACTCCCTTTAAGTGAAATGAATTTTTCAAAACAGATGAAACGGTTCCTTCGAATATGATCCATGCTGCAGAGCCACCCACCTCAAGCTTCTCAATCAACTCAAGGATCTGGTCAGAAGGCTGGAGTTCCGAGAAACGGAAGCCGAGCATTTCGTCGCGAGAATAGCTGAAATCGGCGACTTCTCCACGTTCCACTCGCAATTTCTCAGCGGCGACTCCGCGCGAAGGCACTTTTTCAATGTCTCGATCGGTTTTAGTTTCTCTGATAGTCTGAAAAAATGCTGGTTCATCAAGAAACCATGTTCAATCTCACTGATAAGAAGAAGGGACAAGAACTCCAGATTTCCTGGTTACTGGTGATGTTATGAGGAATTTCGTGTCTGTCGATCAGTTTGGCCTTGATGTTTCCCTTCGTTGCCATGGCGTGGAAGCATTTGAGGCTTTTTTCGTCTTCTAGTAGAGTCACAGCGGCTCCTTGCCCACCTACAAATCTTTCAGTTTGGTAGAGGATTATTTTCTCTAACTAAACTTTGAAACATTGAAAAAATTATTTAGTAATGAATAAGTTGATAGTCTGAAAATCTGTTACCGTATCTAGCGGCACGGCCGATTCTGTGAAAGTAGGTTTCAGGATTGATGGCCACATCAATGTTTATCACTAGATTGACCCGGTCAGCGTCGATCCCACGAGCAGTCTTGAAATAAACACAAAATATTTTTAGACTACTCGATATCCTCACCAAATCGCTGGAGACAAGGATCTTGACTTTGTATTTCCGAAGCTGAGTGATGGCCGCGTCGCGGTCGCGTTGCGACATTTGGCCCGAAATGAAAGTCGTCGATAGGCCTTCGTCCAGAAGCCTCTTATTTGTAGGTTCGCATCTAAAAACCAATCGATAAACTCTTGAGAAGGGAAGAAGAGAAACTTTTCAGCAGACTGGCAGAAGACGAGAGCCTGACTGTATTGAACAGATTTCAGAAGCCAAACCAAAACTTCCAATACTGGAGTGCAATTTTTAATGACGTATTGCTTGATGCCGATAAGCTGAACATCGTCTGGAAAATATTGAGCATTGTTATAAATCTTTCGAACCTGAGAAAATTAAAGTTGCTGAAAAGTGAAATTTAGAAAACCTGCATTGAAACGAACCAAAGCCGCCTGTCGCATCAGTTTCGACAGAGTCGCGTCCAAACCTCGCGGATACGTTGCCGAAAACACAACGACCTGTCTTTTTTGAGGAAGACAAGATATTATGTAGCTGTAATTAAAAATTATGAGTTTAAATACATCTTCATTACTTGATATCTTCTTGAAAGCAATCTTCCATTAGTTTGTCGGCTTCATCGAGAGCAAAGAAGTCCACAAAGGACAGGTTCAGACATTTCTTCGAAACCAATTGACATATTCTTCCTGTTGTGCCAACAATTATGTGTGGATCTGAAAATCTCCATCTAAAATTGCAATCAAAATCATAAAAAATTACTTTTTTTCAATTCCTCTATATCGGAATTTAATGAGATCCCACCGACGCATAACCTGTAATTAGGTTATCATTTTTTCTTATATTTCTATTTTAGATACGCTGTTCTTGTCTTTGGAGGAGCGAGCTTATAAATCGTGTCTCGAATTTGGAGCGCTATTTCCCGAGTTGGGGAGACGATTAGCTTCTGAACAAAACGTTTCGAAACATCCACGTTTTCCACAGCGAGAACAGTGAAGACAAGTGTCTTTCCTGTTCCAGACTTTGCCTGCACTAGCATATCTGCAAGAAGTATCCGTTTTGGAACCAAGCAATTGAAAAAAAAACCTCTGCCAATCAGGCCTATCGGAATAGCTTTTTCTTGGACAGGGGAAGGTCTAATATATCCATGATTGCGTAACTTGTCCAAGGTGAGAGAAGAAATCATCAAAGAATCAAAAGAGCTGCTCGTTTGTACATCCTCGGATTTACCGCGATCGAGAACCTCGACAATTTCTTCGAAATCCATAACTCTGAAACGGAAACCTTTCAGAATATCCTTTCAAAACCCAAAAATCACTATCTAATGATTATTTGTAAAACACTATGGGCAATGAGAAATGATTCCCAAAAAAAGAGAAAATTAATGAATTTTTTTACCAAATTTTATTACTCAACATCTTTTTTTAAACAAAGAAGTATTGAAATAGCAGACATTCAAAATTTTAAAAAAATATATTAAATTAAAAAAATACAAAAAAGCACCTGGCCGAACTGGAAAACTGGTTAAACTGTTTTTTTGCGAAAACAAAATTTTTTAAAAAATCAATGTCGTCAATTTCCATGTATTTGTGTGTACACGTTTTCTCCAAAAAGCATTCTCAGTATTTGAAATTTTTTTTTTGGTCGCGCGCGAATCATTGATTTTTGGTTTAATTGTTTGTTCATATTTCATTACGCGGTAATGAGCATTTCTCGCCCGGTGACGTGACAGAGCTCGTTTCTTATAAACCTCTTCTGTAGATATTTTTCTTCTTTAGATATGACTTTTCCCATGACGAAATCAAGTTTCTGTTTCATTAGTGACCAGTAAATCTGTTTTCGCCTTTTTATTAGTTTAATGATGTTACGTATACTTTCAATTTTACTGATACTCTTAATTTCATTTTCTTTATCGATTTGCTTATGTTTTCCATATTTGAAGGTCAAAATGGATACGATTCACGTTCGGATGAACGCTCAGCTGCCTCCCTTTGTTCGAGCCACAACCTCCACGATAAAAGAGTTGGATGAGAAGGTAGACTGAACTGTATAGTTGAGTTTAGGACCTTTTTACTTTACAGGTGGAAGACTTGAAGCGTTTGATACGCCAAAAAACCTACATCTACGTTAAAAATTTGAGGAACTACACCCGAGAAGAGAAGTTCAACTTCCTGAATGAGATTCGGGTAAGTCGCCATATTGGATAGATATTTTGAAAAGTGTTTTCTGTTCAGACTCTATACGCAGAAGCTGACGGATTCGCGGAGAAAAAAGTGGAACTGGCGGAGCAAATGTACGACAAAGTGGACTCTTTCATCAACGAAATGGACGAATATAAGAAGCGGCTGGATAAGAAACGCGTGGTTCCCGATGACAAGAAACTTGCAAGTCAGTGGCCGTCGTTTAATGACCGATATTGTTTTCAGAAGGAACTCAGCCCGCGAAAAGAGCCAAAGTTCCCAAAGTCGAGCGGAAGAAGACGACGGCCGCAGAACACAAAGCGGCTCGTCTTGCCGAAAACGGTGAGTACGATACCCTGAGAACAACGTAAAAATCGTTTGCAGCGGCGATGATGGATCAGCTGAAGGAAGCTCCTGTAGTCGGGGAGTTGGAAGCTCCAGTCAATCCGCATGAGCCGGTGTACTGCGTTTGTCGACAGGTACTCGGAAGCCGGAGGAATGCGGTAAAACGTCCTGGATTAAAGGTTTCGTTCGGTCAGATGGTCGCCTGCGACAACAAGCACTGTCCCACAGAGTGGTTCCATTTCGGCTGCGTCGGCATCGACGCCACACCCTCAGGTTCGCTTTTACCCTCATTTTTGGTTCACAAGTTGAAATTCGATCGACGGTGTTTTATTAGAAACAATATTTTGTCAGTAAAATAATGAATTGAGTGAATGAATATTTTCAAGGTGTTTGGTACTGCTCCGACTGCAAACAGCAACCGCGAAGGCGCAAGTAACTTCAAATCATTTTTTGTAATTACGGTCCTTTCAAACGTCGACTCTCATCTTTCAATTGATCTTTCTTCAGTTTTTTTTTTCAGTTTTCTTCGAAATAGTTTCATAGAAATTTTTTTCGATTCTTGTACTCCTTTATTCTTCTTTAGTACCATAAAGTTTAAAACAAAATAAGCGAGTAAAATGTTTCTCAGTATTTTCTCTTGGATAAAGAGCTCTAATTCAGAATTCCGTGTTGACTGCCTTTTCATCTCTCTCGACCCCTCATTTTTGCTGGTTTTTCGGAGAATAAGCTGCTCCATAATGTTCCCTTTTGCTGCGTTTTTTTTTCGACCAACCAACGAGCATGCAGCCAATTAGGGGGCGAGGATATGACACAGAGGCGTGCGGGCGAGAAAGTGCATGAAAAAGAGTTTGGCCCTGGGCATGTTGACAAGGCTTTAGTCCAATACATCTCCATTCAAGTCGCACTTGAACGACTCTTCCCAACTTGTGGGCGCGTCGAATATTTCCGTTGATTAAGAGGGGCACATCTAAAATGTTTTTTATCAGCTGAACAAGGAGAAAAGTAAAAAATCATTTTTTCACGACTTCTTATCCCGCTTTCAATGAGATGAGGGCAGGTTTCAGGGAAGTTCTGTAGAAGATATGTAGAAAACGTCTTTAACTTAAGGTTCGAAAAGAAGTTTGGGTGGGAAGTTACACGTTTTCCCCTATTTTGGATGTGCTCCTGTTTATCTTCTCAATTTCTTTCGCTCGAAGAGATCCAATATCCAGCCGCGCGAAGGTCTTACACATCTTCGTTTGCTGCCACAAAACTTCATGCGGAGCGTTTTCGTGTGAGCATTCGAAACGTTTAGCTTCTGAAACTCGTTTCTGATGGGCTATTTTGTTGCAAAATGAGAGAAGAAGAATTTTTGAAAAACAAAGGCTTTCATGGTTTAAAAAGTCAAAAAAAGAAGTTACAGTACCTTTTTGAAAATAAATTTTGTTTTTTTACTGCAATAACATTAATTTGTTTTTTTTTTTTTTTACTCATTTTTCAAAAAAAAAAAAACACGGAACCTCTTCTGGGATGCTAAAGAAAAGAGAGACCATATAATTTTAGGACGACTCATTTCTGATTTCGTCTCCACAAGACGAAGAGTATGCGTGAGAGGCCAATGCCTCGTCCTCATTGATGACTCTAGATTCGCCAAGTGCACTAAGAGAAGCACAATGAAACATGGAGCCGGATAGGAGGGTCATCACATCTCTCTATCTTTTTGTGGCGAACGGCAGCGGCTCTCGCGGCAGCCGTCTATTGATCACATGTGAGTCTGAGTGCCGGAGGACGGCCGATGGGGGCAGAGATGAAGCAACACATGAATGAAGGGGGCGAGAGCGTGTGAGTTGAAAAGGCGGAGCTCCGAGACGCGCCAAGGAAAAGCTTCGGTCGCCGACACACGGCAGAGTGCGCGAGACGTCTTCCGCACGCCCCCAACGTCGTCGTCGTCACCTCGTCTCCTTCCAAGGTATGATCTGCGCTCTCCGGTAACCACTGGCGCCGCGACTAGCATGAGCAATACTTCCAATGTCCGCCTCAAACAATCCATACTTCCAAAACGGATTAGCAGTTTTCAGTTCGAAAGCATTATACAACGTTGATTTTGGTTTCGGAAGGTTACATGAATCGTTTACCTTTTCAGTGGTGAAAAGTAGAGCTTCGTGAGGCCTAGCGACTGAGAAAGTCGACCTGTTTACTGCCTTAAGACTTAACTTTTCCCATTTCTCTCGTTCTAGTTTCTACTTCATTGATCGAATGCAATGGCTTTCATCAACAAATTTTCCTTGTTATTGTATTTCAAAATAATTTTCAACATCTCTTGTAAACATTTTGAGAGCTGAAAATTCTGAAACTATATTGACAGAAAAGTTCAAACAAGCAGTTTTGAGATAAGGGAATCTTCAGTCTTTTTTTCATCACAAAGCCAGTAAACAGATATGGATTTACAAAAAAAGCAAAAAGGATTAGCCGTCCAGAATCTGAATGCATGAAACCTCAAATGAGACGGCTTTAATCACTCTGCCGTCTAAGGCCGTTTTCGTAAAACTTTCACGAATTTTTTCTCCTTTTTACTCTCAATTTAAAGAGTCTGAAAGTAGTCCTCGCGCAGAAATGGGCTTTCAAAGGAAAGCTGCGTCTAGTGGCTTTCAAAGTTTCAAAAACCACCCTGCCTCCTGTTTTTGGACACCTACGTCTTGAATGAAGTCACAATCCTTCCCTGGCTGGGAACTTTTCATCCGATGCTTCTCAATCTTCTTCGTACTTATTCATCGTTCATGATACTTCCATACAATGTTTTGAGAATTGAGTTCGTGATCAAGGCAAAGCCACGATCTCTTATTTCTAATCTCTTGCGCAAACTTTCCGATTTCTTGTTTCAAATTGTTTTGAAAATGAATACTTTGACTCTTGGAAAGAATATTTGTCTATAACAGTCCTTTCCTTATCATTGTAATCATACAAAGCACAAACTGCATCGAAAAAAGATTCGAAATTACACCAAAGTTGCCTTTTTCATATCTGCGACATGTTATGTCTTGATTTTGATTTTATGGAACACTTGAAAGTTGTGAAATCAAATTTTCAACCTATCCATGTAATCCATGTAATTTTCGCCTTCTCAGAAAAAGCCTTTTTTCGAATAGAAAGTTGAAAATCGCAAGTGCTCACATCCGTCCGAATTCTAATTTGGCCAACATTAAATGTGAGGGTTTTTCAGTTGAAGCTTGCCCCGAGGCGATTGCTCGGCCTCGCCATGGGTCACTGCACGAGCAAGGACCAGAAGGAGGGCAAGAGGCTCAATCGACGGATCGACGAGCAGATCAAGAAGGACCAGTCGATGAGTCTCCGCATCATCAAACTTCTCCTTCTGGGTTCGTTTCTCTCCTTTCGATGTAGTTTTTGTTTGAAAGGATGTTCTTTTTTTTAAGAGTACAGAAATAGAGGTTGAGAACGTGCTTTCCAGGAGAATTTTCTCTTCTTCTAAATATGTATCACAATCTGATGTTTTTGGTAGATAAAAGGACTGTAATACTTCGATATTTAGAGCCGACGGACGCCTTTTCAACATCACTTGAAGTAAAAGTAATGAATATCTTTATTTTTCAAACTTTGCCTTTTTAAAGGTGTTTTACGGTGAAGTTAGGACCTCAAATCTAATCTACACATTCTATCATTTTTCTCAAGCTTGTCACTGATTTTGGAAGATTTTACTGTGAATTCTATGAAGCGAGCGCTTGTTTTTCGAATCGATTAGGCTTGTCAGAAATTAGAGCTCGTGACTATGCGAAATCGAGTTGGCCGATGTCATGACAACATGGAATAATTATATGAGAGTGAGCGCCAACTCTCGGACTCCAACTTTATTGGGATGCAAATGAGATGCCGAGCAACTTTGGAGGTGTACTTTCTTTGGGAGTATAATTCACATTTGCAAAAAAGAGAATAAGATGTCCCATCAACAATACAGAAAATTTGTTTCGTTTTCTGAAATATTTCCGACAAATCTTTTCAAAGCGAATTGATTTTCGAGATGCGGATGATTAGCTTCTTTTCTCCTTGACTTCCCTTCCAGTTTCCTCGGGTTCGTTAAGCTTCTGGCATCGAACGACAGTTGGTTTTATAGTGTCCGTTAGCGAAAAGCCATTGGGATTTCCTCGAAAACCTCACGGAATTCTTTTTGATCTCAATTTGTTTCCTGAATATCAATTGGAACACTGTTGGATAGGCTTGAAAGTAGGCTTTGAGTGAAAGTTAAAATTGATTGTTTTTTATACTTTTTGAGGTTCGGTTTGGAATAAATGCATCGTCATTTTTCACATAAATTATTTCTCCTAATTATAACTCAAAAGGGCTGATTCAATACATAAGTAATCTCCTTTAATCTAAGTTCATCGTTTTTTTGTTTTCTGAGGTTTTAGTGCGACTCAGATCGAACATCTCCTCGCAGCCTATAGGAAAAACATTCCGAGGAACGAGAAAGTGGATAATTCAATTGGAGGAGGTTCCTGCAAAGTCGACAGAAACCCTTTGAGAACTCTTAGAGTTCATTGCAGAAAAACATTTCCTCCGATCATATTGTTTAATTAGGCTCTCCGACTATTTTCTGAGAATATCTTAACCTAAATCTTGAGTTTTGTGGGTTGGTGAAGAAAGAGAGCCGCTGGGATCGAAAGTAACTCGTTTATTCTTCCCTGGCGCGGAAAACAAACAAACAAGTTGCAGATCGCTCGCGTTTGTCGGTAAAAGCTGAACGCGATGGGTGGCTCACTTAAGTGTTTCAAAAAGTTCCGGGAAACATCGAATAGTTTGCCCGACGATCTGTTCCGCAATAAACGACCAGATTCTCTTTGAGGATCGACCCAATTTTCGTTTTGGAACAGCTAGGTTGTTTTTGAAGACGCAATGGAAGGGAAGACGTACAGATTGAGGTGATTGCCGCCATCCATTGTCCTCGGGGATTTGGGCCTCCGAGGCACGTGGGCGGCAGCCAATCCGATTAAGCCTCGGTCTCGGACAATTCCCATCCAAAAATGCTCAGATACGAGGATAACAGGGTCAGCGACGAACAAACAACATTGCTGCACCACGGAACGTGGATTTTTTTTGGGAAAAGTGATCGAATGAGCCGATACTTGATCAGTTTGAGGGAAAATGCGCAAAATTCATGAAACAAAATTGAACTCAAAACCATCTCCATGAAACTCTGAATTTTCGAATTTTTTTTGGTTCAATTGAATTTTGAAAAAAAGTTCTTTTCTTCCAATATGATATGATGGCTTAATTTTCGATTCCTTCTCAGCTTATTCAGTTGATTATTCCGATTACTCTAGAACCTTTCCATAATACTCGTGAGGATGACGTCGACCAATTATAAATGGGTCTTCGCAGGCTGTCGACTCATTAGAGATAATTTCCACACCTGCCTCTCTCTCGTAAAGTCTGAAATTAGAGCGCCCATTAGTATTCGCTTTTGAATTTCGATCGTTGCATCGGAAATCGACTTTCCCACGGAAATGTGAAGAGAATGTGTGGGAAGACGAATAACGATTTATTGTCTCTAAGAAAAAAAATCAAAAATACTTTTTATAAAGATTTCCAGACGATCTTGAGTGAACTCCTCTCTGTGAATGAAGATTTTGAAGGGAACGAAATTCTATTTGAGATTTGGGCTGACGGGTTGAGATTCTTTCGGACGAGACTTGGTCTTGTTATGAGCGCCCAAAACAACTTTTTCTTCCTCCTTGGCTCCACTGAAAACGAGCTGTTTTGACACATATAAATACTAAATTAGGGCTTGAACTATTTACTATGAGATAGAAGAGGAAGTGAGGTAATTTCTTTGGTTTCAGGAGCTGGTGAGAGCGGGAAAAGCACAATTCTAAAGCAGATGCGGATTTTACACAAGGTTTGCAATTTGATAATTAATCAAAAGTCTTGTTTTCGTGCCAAACCGGATGTATTCAAAAACAAGGTCGTTGGGAAATAGTTTTGTAATATTTTTAAATTGATTCGGAAAAAAAGTTGTAAAAAAAATGAAGGTACTTTTATTTATTTATAGCATCGCCGGCTGTATTTTTGAACTTCAGATTTTCTATTCTGTTTCACTTCCAACTTTTTTTTCTGTTATATGTTTCTTTAAAATTTTGGCTCCCTGTTTTCGCAAATCAAAATGGTTGTAATTATAACGATAAGAGTAAGGTTAGGCTTATAATGAATTGTTCTTCGAAGAAAATTTAGTTTTTTAGCACACTTCAAGGTTGATAAATTCAAGTTTCATGTTTTTCATCATCTACTCTATCAAAATGTGCTTCAGGACGGATTCTCACAACAAGACCTGGAGATGATCAGGCCAGTCGTCTACTCGAACTGCATCCATTCGATGCTGTCCATCCTCCGCGCCATGTTCCATCTCCAGATCGAGTACTGCGAGGCGGACCGCGTGGTTTGTCGCTTCCAAGCCGCGGGAACACGAAGATCTTTGCAGAAAGACAGCCAGCTGGTGTTCGCGACGGTTCACGCCAACAAGGAGGAGCTCACCGAGGAACTCGCCGCCGCGATGCAGCGACTGTGGCACGACGCCGGCGTCCGCGAGTGCTACCGTCGCAGCAACGAATACCAGATCGACGACAGCGCAAAATAGTTAGTTCTTGTCTTTTTCGGCTCAATCATGTGGCTCATCACAGTATCCTTGGAAATATTCGAGAACTGTTCTACAGACGTTTTTTTTTTTTTCTGCAATTTTAGAACTGAAAGCCTTGAAAACTCATTCAACTTACAAATCTGAAAATTTTCAGACTTACATTTTTTATCGAATTGATGCAGATAAATTTTCTTGCATTTGAACATCTTCAAGTTCTTTAATCGAGCTACTTTTATTGAAATCCTACCCGCTAAATCTTGAAACAATCTGATTTCATTGAACCCTATTTTTCCTCGATGCTCTCGTATTTTCGTATTATTTTCATGTTTTTCCGTCCTTTCTGGGGAGACAAAAAAGAGCTCAGATAGATTAGATCGTTCAAAAATTGGCAAATACAGTACATGAACATTTTTGCTGTTTCTGACATTTGTCTGTAGATAAGAAAGAAATAGAGAGAATCTTCAGGCTACTATGATTCCAACTTTCAGCTTTTTGGACAACTTACCCCGGTTATCATCGCCTAACTATGTACCGAGTGAACAAGATCTTCTGCGGACGAGGATCAAAACTACTGGAATCACCGAAGTTTTATTCGAACTCAAGGGACTTACTTTCAGGTGAAGGTTCTTCGAATGCTCGAATATTTCGGAAGTTTTCAGAGTGATAGACGTCGGCGGACAGAGGTCAGAGCGCAAAAAATGGATTCACTGTTTCGACAACGTCAACGCCATCATTTTCATCAGTTCCCTCTCCGAGTACGACCAGACGCTTAGAGAAGACAACTGCACGGTAAGACGATCTTTTCAAGCTGAAACTTTATCTTGAATTATTCGATACTATACAAGAGAAAGTTGTGAGTTGTGAGAGAAGAGGGTATTCAAAAGTAACTTTTGAGTGAATTCAATCAAATTGATCATTCGCAGCGACTTTAAAAATTTGGCTTGTCTGCGTTCTCTTTCAGCTCGACGGGAAGGTCATAAAACGCGTTACTGTGTCGGACAACAAGAAAATCAAGGAAACGTGAAGTTAGATGAATGAATGAATATGTAGGATTTCTGTGAAATTCGCAAAATAGATAAAACTTTCTTATCTGATAAGCTAAAATCCGTGAATAAAATCAACTTTATCCTGTCAATTCCTCTTGAGAGTCTCGATTCGAAGAAAAACCTTTCAGAACCGAATGCAAGAGTCGCTCAAACTGTTCGATTCGATCTGCAACAGCCCCTGGTTCGCTGATATTCATTTCATCCTGTTCCTCAACAAAAAGGTCCTTTTCCACCTTCAACTTGATGAACCTCAATCGTTCCAGGATCTGTTTGCGGAGAAGATCACGCGTTCGCCACTCACTGTTTGTTTCCCAGAGTACAAGGGCCAGCAAAATCAGACTGAATGCATAAACTACATACAGTGGAAATTCGAGCAGCTTAATCGGTTTGTTCTTTTGATCTGGCGCTGTTGGGGGGAATCATAATTGGCTGAAAAAAAGGTCACTTCACTTTAGAAGTTTAGAATTGTCTGACAGATAGTTGAGACACTCTCTGATACACCAGATAATTCTAACAAAGTCAAAATAAGCTTCAATCTTTTTTTATAGAATCCTCAAACAAAGCTTTCCATAACGATTCCATTAAAAAGAAATCCCAATTTTAAGTTTCTCCTTCAAAAATACGAATGTTAATAGGAATGTAATTTATGACGGGCCATTTCGAAAAAATGGACAAATTTGTCTTCAAATTGGAAATGTTTCTATCTTTCGAAAAAGTAGCCTTTTTTCTCTCACATAACTTAAAAATCCGAGGAAGTCGGTCGTTTTCCTCATTTCGAATTCTTTTTTCTCGATCTCGTGAAGTAAAACATTTTAGGACTATTTATTTTAATATCAACGTTTATTAATTATCATTACAAATTCCATCAAAAGGGCCAAAATGAAAACTTTTCGAAATATCTATACCAAAATGATAATCGGGCGTTTATATATCGGGTTTCACTTCACTCAAATACTTTCTATTCTGTATTTGTATTTTTTTGTGTTTGAGTGAAATAAATAAATAAATGAATAAATCTCTGTACCGGAAACTGATTTCAAATGAAATTGGGCTCAGGTCGTCGCAACGGGAGATCTACTGCCACCACACGTGCGCCACGGACACCAACAACGTACAATTCGTGCTCGACGCCTGTCTCGACATGATCATCGCCAAGAACCTCAAGAGCATGGGTCTCTGCTGAAAAAAGCACATCCCCGACTTCTTCCGATATCCGTTACGGCTTGCTTCTTTCTAGTCAATCAGTACGGCCTCCGTCTCTCTTCAAAACTGTTTTCCCTTCTCTTACACGTGGTGGAAGTTATTTAGACTGGAACGATTTAAAACTTTGAAATTCTTTTGATCTCGTGATTTCGACTCGCGAATTCAATCTTTCACTGGAATGATAGCTCCCACTGCGTGTCAGATCTTTTGAAGCAAAAAAGAAAATTCGAGAAGTAATGCGCGTATTTCGAAACAGTCGTCTCCCAGTAACAGTTCCGCCGAATCACATATCCGTCAATTGTTGGTCCCTGACTTGAAGGGTTCTCCCATAACTTGAGGCAACATTTTCTAGCTCTATGAGGACATTTGCTCTGTTCAACTCTCATGATTCAAGTTCTTCGGGTCTTTTTTCTTTTCCCCATTCAGTTTTTCTCGTGAATCTTCTCTTCTTGATCAAAGGTTTATAACATATACGGCAAAGCTTTAATTGAAAGTTGATGATCTCAGTTACACGAAAACAAAAATCACAGAAAAGAAAATAAATATATTAAAACATCTCGTTCTGCACAGGAAATCTCAACAACGCGATATGTGATTTTCAATCTTCAAAATAGTAAAGCTCTGTATTATGCGGAACATCTTGTTGATATGCTCTATCATTCACAGGAAACACGGAAGAGATAAATATGATCACTATCGAAAAATGAAGTGCGGATTTACAAAAAGTGTAGATCATTCTGAGAAATACTCGATTTTAAACTTATCTACGAGTTCGGCAGGCAGTTCTTCTTTTGAAACAGCAATGTCGTTTGCAATAGCCGCCTTGAGATGATCTGAAAAGCTTGTCCATTTCGTGAAATTCTTGAAAAGCCATTCTAAAAATCTATTTGGAGTGGACACCTTACAAAACTCGACTCTATTTCAACTATAATGCCAATAATCTTCGCTCGAGCTTCATCAGATCCGAAGTCAAAAACATATACCAAGGGAAATGAAGGCAGTCATTTCTCGTATGAATCCAACGATGAGGACGCGGATTTCGCTGCCGTAGAAGTCGGCGACGTGGAAGTCGATCAGATGGACCTCCAAGGTCTTCCGCTCGTTGCCGTAGTGCGGATTCAGGCCGATGCTCAGCGCCGTTTTGTAAACCTGACAGGGGAAGTCATCCTAATCGAATTTTTCATAAATTTTCTCGAAAATTCTGGAGATTCCAAAATACGAAAAATTTTGAATTTTGAGAATACTGCTCGCATGCCTGATTCCGTGCTCAACGTGAACTTCAAAAATTCATATTTCCAAAAATTAGGTTTGCGAAGGTAGCCACTGTGCGAATTCGATTCCCAGTTTCAATTACTTTCAAGAAATTTTATAGAAAGTAGAAAGGCTTGAATGACAACCCAAGTCAAAAGAGAACCTTTTTCTTATTTTAATTCCTTCCCACCTTTGGTATAAGTTAAAATAGACACAAGCTGAGCCAATATCTAGCCAGTCTTAGAAGACCGTGTTCATCAAAATGTTTTTTTGAAATCTATAAGATGACCTTTGCACAAACTTTTGCTTTTTTTGTAAAAAAATATAATTTTAATGAGTTTTTGGGCCTCATTAAAAGATAAATTCCATTTTTTTAAATTTTTAAACAACTTTGGAAATTTTTGCCAAATGAAGAAATGAAGTTGCCAACCTCGCCGTTCCCCACCCTGGCGAGTCCGTAATAGACTCCACAAATCAAAGATTTTGGCAGGTTCTCCAGTACTTCGTCGTCCAAATTTGCTGAAAAAAAAGACTTTTTTTATATTTAAAAAAATTTCTCGTACCTGTAGGACAACCCAAATCTTTTCCTCCGCGACCAAAACCTTTAACGACCTTCCCACTGACCAATAATGGAAGCACGCTGATCATCTTGAACAATGGAAAAGTTTTCTTCAATTTAATGGTGATAAATGAAAAATAGGAACTGCCCAGGTGAAAACCCTGTTTTTCGAAGGAAAGAACAAAATATTTAATTGATAGATGTATTGATTAAACGATGACATGGAAAAACAATATACAAACACGTTTTGAGAAATTGAAGTGACTGGGCAATAAAGTTCGAGGCAATATCTCAGAGTATCAGGGGAAATTCATGAGACCGGTCTTTACACGATTAACAAAAATGTGTACAAAAAGATGGTTGATTATTTCTACTCATCCATTTTCCAACCAGCTGTAAATACAGTATTTTATGTTCTCAACAGTTTCTATCAGCTAATCCCTGAAAGAAGTGATATTCCTTCGTCGGCGGCCTTTCTCAGTTCGACATGAGAAGCTTTTCGCGAGAAATCTTCAAGCAACGGCTTCAAAAGCGACAATTCTTCTTCATTGGCCTCAATGTCACGGAAGATCTGCGGGAATCTGAACAAAAACATTTTTGGAGTCATTCAGCACAGCCCGACGTTTGCAAAACGGCCATTTGCAGTCGAAAAGAAGCTGTTTGAGAATAGGCGGCTTTTCTCTTCAACTCGACACGCATAAGACCTTCCATCAATGGCCAGAGCTCCGTCACGATCCGACGACTGACAAAACTTTTGGAGAGGTCGGCCATTCGGGCAATAACCTAAAAAATCGAACACTGGATGAGTCAAAAAAAAAAGGAAAACCTGGAGACCGGCGATTCTGGCTAAAGGCTCTTCATCACGCATGATGGACATGAGAGAAACCCAATTCTGGTGCACCATCGGCAGAAGCAAATCGTCGATTTTCCGCAACGCCCAAAGTCCTGAAACGTGAGTCTTTTTTGCGCTATTACTGGAATCTTCTAGAAATTTTCTCGAATACTCCTTGATGGACTAAAAAATTGAGATTGAAAAAATAACATCTTGAAAACTTTTTCTTGGTTTCCATAAAGGGTTGTATAGTTACAGGAAATTGTAGTTGGGAAAGTTATTACAAATGCGAGAGGACGATTATCAACTTATCTTATAAGACAAACCTTCGAACGTGACGTCAAGAGCGACGAGACGAACAGGAAGATGAGGCGAAAGAAGCATTTGCTTCACTCGCAGAAGCACTTTCTCAGCGTGGACGGCTTCGGCGGGAGGCGTCGGCTTGGCTTCATCAACGAGAGCTTCTGTCACGTCATCATTCTGCTTCGAACTGCTTGGGGTCGCCGGCTAGAAAATAGAAAGCTTCAAAAACGGAGATTTTCGAATGACTTCGAATTTCAAAAAAGACGAACAAACGTTTTGCTCACCTCTATCACATTAATTTCAGGAAACCAGACGTTGATTGCCCGGATGTAGGAATGCAGCGCTCGCAAAACCAACAAAGTGTTCTTCTGACAAAAATTGACATCTAAAAAGGTTTCGGAGAGGTTAGAACCTGCTCGTGTGAGTCCAGGATGGCTAGCAGCAAGTCCGAAATCTGACGGCACGACTCGAAGAAACTCGCGTCGGTGACTCTCTGGAGGAAAGAGCTGAAGACGACGGCCGCAGTCAGATGCTCCGTCGAGGAGGACGAGGCTAGCAGAATCCGATGGGCGACGTAGCTGCCGTACAAGTTGAGAAATTCGGACTGCGAGAGGTTCTGCCTCTGAAAATATTCTAGAAGAGCTCGATTCAGTCGTTCCCACCTTTGCTATCCGGCCGATGGAGAAGTCCGCAGCTTCTGCGACCATCCACGTCTCCGAGGAACATTGTCTCAGAAGCACGTACAGCATATCCACAACCACCTGAACTTCGATTTCAGGGAAGATTCGGGAATGACTCCACCTTGGTCTTCTTCTCGGATCTATCCAGGAATTGGATCAAAATACTCAGAGAGACGCAAGAAAGACAGGCGAGGGCTGGGCGAACGTTGGAAATGGACGAGGTTCCTGGGTTGAATAATTTAAAGGATGGAAATTGTGAGTGTGCATGCAAAAATGATAGGTTTACTTATAAAATAAATCAAAATCACAGAAAAAACTAAGAAAAAAAAAACCGAAAATTGTCAAGATTTCGCCAACACTAGGTCAAAAAATCGTTTTAAAAACAGCTCCTTTCGTAGAAAAAAAAAGTAAAAAAAAAATCAAAACTTGAGGCTTTTTGTTTCAATTCGTACATACCTATTGACCTAATGAAGTCAGAAACTAGAGATCGAGGTTACGTTTTTCGACGTGCTCAGCTTACTTCAGCTCAAATTTCTAAGCTTAACTTTTGAGCTGAATTTTCACAGAAGTTCGAAAACCTTCAATGACGTCATCCGGAGGAACATAGGTCGCGTCATACTCCTCGAGGACTTGCAGAAGAGGCTGCATGGAAGAAATGAAAAGAGCCTCGTCGGGGGTCCGATCCGAAGACTTCTCGAGGGCCACCAAGAAGCGACAGACGACGAAAGAGCAGGCGAAGCACTCTCCGACGGAGCCGCCGAGCAGTTCGCTGCTCGTCCAGTCGAGCGTTTCGCCCTGCGTCTGTGTGGCCAGGACCTCACAAACGGTTGCAAGGTCTTCGCTGCGGATGTCGTACTTCAGAGGGAAGCGGTTGAGGAACTCTGCCAAGTTATACTTTCCTTTTGATTTTACAATTGATCTCGCTACCGTCGTAGTTCTCTGGAGGATCCTGTTTCGTTATCATGAGCCGCTTTTCGTCGAGGCGAATTGAAGAAATCAAAGACTGTAGCACCAAAAGAAGCGAAGGCGATCGCGCGGCGGCGAGAGCTGGAAGTGACGTTCGGAGGCCCAAAAGGACGGACTTGAGCTGTAGAATGAGCTGTGAAAATGAGGAAGAAGCAGTGGGAAACCTGAGAGAGCGATGTCGCGCCGTCGCCTGCTCTGACGGCCACGGGAAGTCTTTCAGCGACTTGCCGCAGCTTTTCGTGGAGATGGAGCTCATAGCCGGCCGGATTCCGTTGTCTCAGGACATTCGAAAGCTCTTCCGCCAATATCCTCGTCCTACACTCCGTTGCTTTGTTTAATCTGCCTCAATTACCCCTCGAAGACGTCGTCGCACAAGAGCAAACAGATGTCGTGGATCGTGACGTCGAGAGTTCCATTGAAACTTTTCTCGCATCTGCAGAAGCTTTATTTGATGAACAGAAAATAGCCAAACTCGACAAAAACGTCCCGAAGAAGTCGAAGTAGAGCAAATCGGACAGATTCGTGACGGTTTTTGGCCAAGGATGATGGAAGCTGTTTCAACTGGAACGCTTTGGATTGTAAGGAAACATTTTGTGTTTCACCAATTCGACGACTCCGAGCGCCGCCTCCTCCCTCCATTTATCGTCTCTAGTGACAATGAGTTGAAGAATGGCTTCAGAGCAATCTGTGCGCTTTTTCGAAACTTCTTCCTCAAATGTGCTGTCTTTCAAGCACTTCACCACTATCTCATCTACAATCTGAAAGGAATTCCATGAAAAACAGAAATCTCCGAATCTCTCACAGCGAGGCAATCCTCCACGACTTCCGCGTTGTCGTTGGCGCCGTCGCTGGCGACGTTTGCCAGTTTGGAAGAGATTCCAGGGAGAAGAGTGCTCAGAACGACTATGGCCTCGTTTGGACAGCACTCCACCAAAATTCGAACTAGTTTCAGCGATTTTTTCCTAGGAAAATAGTTGAATTGGCTCCGCAAACTGGATGATACCGCAAAGAAACGTCTTTTTCTCGATTTTTGGCAATTTCAATGAAAGTGATGAGCAAGTTACTGAGCTTTGGCACGAAAGATGGTGAGTACAATCCTGGAAAAAGAATCATTACCATCGAAAATTTGTTACTCATGTAAAATACGTTTTTTTGTTCGCAGTAGAACGTCTTTTTTTCCAGAACGTTCACAACACATGCTTACTTTTTTTGAATTAAATGCAAATTGAAGGATTTGCACAAAAACTACTAAAAAATTAGCAGAAATAATGCAGATAACAAACAAGCTTTTACCTTTTTTTTTAATTCAAAAGAAAAATGGGATAAGAAAGAACGATGCTTGAGTCACAAGGATTTGAAACATAATAGAAACAAAAACTTAAATTTTTCGGAACATAAAAAGTCCAGTACGACTGCTTTAGTTTCCTCAAATTACGGTCAAAAGAACGAAAGAAACCTTGTCTCAGCCACTGGGACTTGAAAATGAAGCCGAGGACATTTCCGACAATGGAAGTGGCTGCGATGGCCGTCGGCGTGTCTTCTGGGAACTGCCGGACGGATTCGCACAGGATGGGGCTCAGGTGTTTGAAGGGGACCAGGGGAATCTGGAAGGGGCTGCTTAGGAGATTCAGAAGCAGGATAACGGACATTGACGGGGTCGGGGATGCAGTCGAAGGCGAATTCGACGGCCTCCGCGAATCTCGCGTAGATCCGCGACATGTTTCCGGTCTTCTGGGCCGTCTGGAGCAACGGCGTCGCCGCGACCAAAACCGCCATTCCGACCGTCGTTCGAGCTTCGCCTCGTCCATTGGCTACTTCTGAAATTAGGAACCTAAAGTCACGAGATTATCTAGCTCCACCAAAATTAATTGAAAAGGTCAGTTTTTTAGCCGTTCAATTGTGTTAAATAAGTTTTCGCTTCATTAGCCATAAAATAATAATTTATTAATAACATAAAAATGTTCTTTGCCAAGGTTTTTTTTTCTTGCGAGACGGGAAATCGAGTATTTACATTTTTTTCAATCGCATTTTAATTTTTTTCATAAATTCTCCTCATCTTTTCCGTGTTTTTCCTTTACACAGAAACGGTTGGAAAAAAAAATATGTTCCCCTTTTTTTAAAACGCCGATCACCAATGTTCAGAAATTGATAAAACTAACGGTTCAATCTCTTTCTAGCTGTATCAATCTCAAAATTTGGCCTCGCTCTGAAAAATTATGAATAATTCCATAAATGAAAAACCTACAAAACTTCAGAACAAACTTTGCAGAATCGGCAACAATTTCTCGAGGGTCGGCGCGGCGTCGACGCCTTCCCTTTGAATAGTGATGGATTCGGAAAGAAGCGACCGCGTCTGTTCGAAATCTTGGCTCGTCATACAACGTCTTCTGATCTCCTTTCTCTTTTTGAATCAAGAATAACGAAGTATTTCTTTTTTGAACAATCTCTTCTGAAGGAAAACTGTTTCCCAATGCTGCAAATGTGTTAACTTCGTTGACTCAATAGAAAATTATAGACCCAAGAACTGTCAATAATTTTTCTCCTTCAAAATATTCTCTTCAGAATCTGACAAGTTGTTCCAACAGTCACATGATTGACATGAAGTACCTTTACTCGAATCTTTAAATATTCAGCAATTATATTCACGTACAATGAAATGTTGGACATTATCGATCTGAGTGGTGAACTGAACAGCAATGGATAAATTAGAGTTTCACAGAGAAATACCCGTTTGTCGCCGAAATTATGTGCTCGATTAAATGAAGGGTTTAGAAAGTTAGCCGGTATGTGAGAAAAGCAATCGAAAGAAAAAAGGAAGCTAACAGAGGTCATTTTCAAAGTAAATATTTACAACAGAACAAATCATCCTCAAAGGCACACAAATGTAACAAAAAATAGCATTATAATTTTTCAATCAGAAAATGGCATAGGACGGTGGAAACTGAAACGAAAACAATATAAAGGAGGGAGAAGTTAGGGAGAAAACTCCATATACGCTAAAACCGTAGAGACTGAACAAACTCAATATTGAAAGACTTAAAATCGACCGACGGGATATCGGCCGAAAGGATTGGAAAGGACGGAAGGTTCAGGAAGAAGATCCGAGAAATCGGCCGGCCGAACAGCCTGTCCCACCGCCCATTTCAGCACTTCGCCGCCTTTCGCTGTGATTGGCGCCGTCTGAAAATTGAATTTAGGGAAAACTACAGCCAAAAAAAAACTCTTCACAAAAAAAAAATGAAGAACACTTTTGGTTGTTCTCATCAACTTTTCGATTTCTATCAAAAAAAAAAATAGATGCGAAAAATCCCAAAATCAATTTAGACTATTATAAAACCTCACGTGAAATCTATTTCAAAGGTCGGGTCCAGAAAATTTGAAACTTAATTCTTTCTTTTACTGAGTCAAATTTTTCAAACAGTTTCTATTTCTTTCACTGACAGGGCGAAGAAAATTAATTTCAAGCTGAATAAAATTAACTTTTTCACAAGAAAAAACATCAAACTGATTTTTATGTTTTGCAATAGGGGCGACTAACAGAAACCCCTAAAGGGGCCACCCTTGCGAGTTTTAAGGGTCTCTATAGGGGTTGGTAAAGTGGCCCCTAGAAGAGACCCTCTCAAGGCCCCGAATGTTTCCCTTATAGGGACCATTCTGGAGTTCCTAAGCAGCTCAGAAGTATTACAGAGCATTTCAAAGATAAACCTCGTGATAAGAGACGAGGTCGAAGAGTTGGTCGTGGACGACTTGGTTCGTTCCCAGGAACTGGTATCCTTGCGAGATTTTCTCCACCAAAAAGTGCTTGAAAGTCCCGTCTCCCACTACGTACGAAACAGTATAACTGAAAAAATTCTTTTCAATCAAGTTTTCTTCCTTTTTTCTCCGATCATTTATCCAAGGAAAACTAACATACGACAAAGAGAACAACGATTTGCTGGGAACAAGTATTCAAAAGGGCTTCTAAACTTTCTTTTTTTCTCTTTAAGCCTGAGTTTTTAGTTAAATTTGTCTTTCAACACTGCATTTCGGTCTTATCAAATCGTCTTTGGTTTTTTGGAAATAAAAGCTAATTAAATTCAATTTAAATTTTTTTCTAGGAAGAAAAAAATTCGTCAATAATCCCTACGATAAGTTATGAGTGATAAGATTTTTCAAAATTGGACAAAAAAATAAAAAAATGTTTCTCTTTTTTGCCCTTCTCAATACTTCACTCTACTCTAAAATTGATAATGTGACTGAACGGAAAATTTTAAAGAAAATTTTCATCTGAACTAAAAAAAAAAGAAAAACCAACCCCCAAATGCGTTCAGAGACCCTGACCAAATAAGATCCGGTCGGCTTTCCCAGTAGTAGATTCTCAGCATCTTGTCGCGAGATAATACCTGCAGAATCGAATTCAAAAGAGGAGAAAGGAGGAATCGAACCATGGAACCAAGGAGCCGGAGCCTTGGTCTTTGGATCGAGGCCCGTTCCGCGTCGAAGTTCTTCCCTTTTGAACCATTCGACGATCGCCGATCGCGACTTTGGCCGAGGCGGTCGTGGCAAATTCTTTCTGTAAAACGAGAGTTATGTGAGGAGCACTTCTTCGAAAAATACTAATAGAATCGGTTCTGGTGGTTTCTGTATACATTTGGCCAGAGACTACAGAAATGTCAAAAAAAAAATCAAATACACTTTAAACTTATGAAAAATCGATTTTAACGGAAAAATTAAGAACTAAAAAAAAGTTCAACAACAAAAAAATTTTTTCGAGCATAAAAAAACCTCTTCAGAACGAACCGATTTGAAGAATAACAAAAGAGAAAAAAATATTTTTTTTATAAAGACCAACATAAAACAAAGCTAATTTTAACTTCCGAATAAAGGACGGCAAACTACTTTTCGAAGCATTAACTCAAATGAGAAAATTTTGAAAAGAAGACAAAATTTGGTTGTTTTCAGAACTTCGAAGGTCAAATACTTCAGTGAAAACAGAAAAAAACAAAAAAATTGGAAAACGAGTGATTCCTACATGGCTTCGCGAAGGCTCGTCGCTTTGGTGTCCTTGAGAGCCGGAAGGATGCTCGTGCTCGTCCGGATGAGCTGTCGATGCTGCTCCCGCGCCTTCTGAGCCATCTCCCGCATCGCCGCGTCCGCCTCGCGAGCTTTTCGTTCTGAAATCAACCTTTTTGAAACAATCAAATGCGAATCGGTCTTTTTACAATCACAACAAGAAGAGTTATTTTTTTATCCGTTTCGTAATCTTTAAGGCAACCGAAACGGAGTTAGGAGACCAGAAAAAACGTGAATAAAAGAATAATAAACATTTAAAAAATGAGGGAAAGAATGTATATTGTGTATTTACGGCTACCAAAATCGAAAATATTGTTTTTTGGGGCCCATGATCTATAATTTAACAGACCGGAAAAAGTTTTCCGGTTGTATAAAAGTATAATCGTTTTCTTCACTTGTCCATCGAAAATTTTCAATCTTTTTCAAAATATCTGATGATGCGAAAAACTTTAACCATGAAACTTTGAACAAAAGTAAACTTAGGAAAATGTCAAAATAATTTTATAAAGAAAGAGAGAAAAAAAACAGACGCTGATCCTCCCACTCGGCTTGTCGTCGTGCTTCTCCGGCTTCTGCTTCGCGTTTCATTTTTTCACGGTGTTCCTGAAATTTCAAAAAAATTAGAGGAAATATTCATTTTATCTCACCTGCAGACTTTGGAAAATCTCCGACTCTCGTTTCTGCACTTCCTCAGCCTTGCCGCCAATTCCCCTTCCGGGTCTCATTCGGACTCCTTCAATAATATTATATGGTGAAGAAAATGTGAAGCTCTGCAAAGTCTACAAAAAAAGTCGAACGGATCTCAAGTTCAGGACTATAAAAATGTAGTTAAAATAATTGAGAAAACAATATTCGAAGTTTTTTTTTGGAGGAAATCGTATTTTCTTGCAACAAGCATTTGCTAATATACCAATAAGAGAGCTTTCCTTACTACTATCAAATATATTCGAAAGTACTTGAGAAAAACCTGGAGGAGAACGAAAAAGCTTCTAGAATTATTCTTGAAGAAGCGTACCCTGTAGTGAGAGGCCATCGTTGGAGTTGGTGCTGGTCGAAGGGAAAGGCTGGGGCTGGGCGAACTGTGGCTGCGGCTTCGGGAGCAGCGGCGGCCTTTGTCCACGGACCTCGGCCTTCTGCGGCTGCGGCACCGTGTAGCTCGACACCTTCGCTGACGTCACTTGCTCGTTTGGCACGTTGCCATTGCCGTTTATGTGGCCGCCTGAGAACTTCTAGTGTAAGAGCGTTTTTCTCTAAACTATACTATACTGGAATATTTTCAAACACAGTGGAATGGGATATCCTGTTATTATTCTTCCCAATTTCTTTACTCAATACGTTTTTAGAAGATTCTTTTGATAGTTATTTGAAAAAAAGGGATGTTCCAAAAAACTTCTTTTATTTGCCTTTGAACAATTTTTTTGAAAATGATAATAAAAAAGGACGTTATAGTTTCTTTCAACTTTTGAAACAATATTCAGAATCTTGCAAACCGTTGGCATTCGAGTAGACGCTTGGACGTGGAGGTTGGAAGAGTAAAAGGTTGTTCGAGTCCATGGAATCGTCTTCGATGGAGTCCTGGAAAAGGAGAAAGTTTCAGGCAACGAGGAGAAACCGACAGTTCCGCCGATGCGAAAGTTGCCGAGTTGGGCCATCAGAGCGTCCTCGTCGAACTCGCCGATCTTAGCATTCGCGTCGGCGACGTCGCCGAGTTCGCGAACAGCGAGTGCGTGGGCCTGATGTCGCGCCTCTTCGTCGAGAATCTCCTCGATCGACCGATCCGTCGAGTGTTCTCCCATCACCCACACCCAGACCTCGCCGTCGGTTCCTTTCAGCCATCTGGATAGGGAAGTTACTCTTCTATATACGGTTATGTGAATTTCAAGTTAATTCGGTCGCCAAGATTTCATCCAATCAGATAAAAATTTTATGGTGCCAAACGAGTTCACGATGATCTAAGTGGCAAGCAGAAAAAGAATATCAACTATTAGAGCCTCGTAAGTACAGAAACACAATTTCTCATAAAGTTAAAACTATTACAGGTCGGTTGTCAAGAAAAACTTTCACAGAACTTTTCTGGAGTATCAAAATAATACGAATTGAAACATTGATAATAAGCTGTAATTCATAGGAAAACTGAAGCTTTCCGAAACCTCACTTTTACAAAAAAACTTTTTTCATCGAAAATAAAGACCATCGACAGTCCACATAACAAAACGAAATAGATTCTAAAAATCAACTTGATAGCTTGGAAAATCCTACAAAATGAAACCATTACGACTCCTCATGATTTACAAAATCATAGTTATATTTTTGAACCACTGATTTCTTGAAAAAAGAATGAACAATTTAATATAACGATATCTTTTTCTAATCATCTTCAGCAGACACTATTTATTATGCCATGAAAAATATGGACTTCATAAAAACATCTGTCAACTCACTTGAGGGACTTCTTCTTGGGTGGCCGGAAGGGCGGACCGTCGCGTTCAAGTTCCTCCTCGGCGGCCTGCCATTTCCTCACTTGCTCGGCTCGCATTTGACAGAACAAAAGTTGCTTTTGCTCGTCGTCCAACGCGTCAAGGAGCTCCTTGTCGACATGACCCTGAAGAAATATATTATTTTTCTTTTTTGAGAATTTCCAGAACAAACCGTGCTCAAAATCTCTGACAAGATACTCATTCTGGTTCTTCAACCTGATCGAATCCCGGCAGTTACTTGGCGGCAATACCCATAATCGATTCACTGTAAACTTGAGAATTTGAAATAAACGGTTATAAATTGAAAATCACAACATTCGATAAAATTAATGAGAAAAACTAATCGATTTTGGATAGCACCCAAAAAAATTTTAGTTTTTCAAAATGAGGCAATGCCATTTTTGTAGGAATTTCAAGCAGATATAAACGAAGCATTGGAAAATTATTTCGAAAATTAGAAATTGAAACGATTTCTTTCAAATATTGATGATGAGAGTGCAACTCAAGTATAGGATTCAAAAATGGGTGAGCCAATCGCGCGATGGGTGTGAGCAGCTGTTAAGCAGAGCGGGAGCTTTTGGTTTCCGATTCCACGACGATGCAGCGAAAGCCGATCGATAAGCTTCGAAGCCCTTTAAGAATTTTTTTGAAAAAAAAATTTCACGAAAAAAAGAATGCAGTTGGAAAAAAACACAAAATTCTGATAGACTATTGATTATATTTTTTTAAAATTATTAATTTAGAACAAAAAAATATTAACCGCCTCTTATAGAACGTTCTCCAGTAACACAAATCTCGCTCGTTTGTGATGAAAATATATTCTTTTCAAAATTCTTTCCAAAGCTTCACATTTCCTTTTGAGCTGAGAGGTTTTGTAAAATCATAGAACTATGATCATTTCGATTTCTTTCAAAGAACCCTTTTTCATTTAAAAAATTCTGCTTATTAATAAAAGTTCAAGAGGTTAGTATATCTAAAGTATAAATTTGTTCAGACCGCCATGTTCAAGAGATAAAAATTACTTTTCTATCTCTATAGCCTAATCTGAGACTAAAGTTTCATATTCAAGCCTGCAACTAACCTAAAACGAGAACAACGGAAGGTAAACACGAAAAAAAAACAGAGAGGTGAAGTGGTGGAGAAAAAAAAAGGCGACTGATCCGTGGCGACTATCAAAGCGTAATCTAAAGTGAAAGCAAACGGAAAGGGGCGCCGAGCCAAAGAGGGAAACGACGACAAGATGCAGGCAAAGTGAACGGCGCAAAGCCCTTCGGAGGGCAAACACACTCGGAGGACGGTAAAGGCGAAGAGGGAGCACTCGCCGCCGAGCACAGCAGGTCCGAATGACGAATCCTGGCAAACTCGGCCCGATGCAACTTCCCCAAACCAATTCCAGAACAACATAGCCTAGTTTAAAACCTGGTCGCTTTTTTCTTCAAAGCCTTCAAAACTTCTAAGGAAACGACCATAAAGGAATGAGACCAATGATCTTAAGATTATCTACGAAATATTGTTGCCAAAACGATATGTACAAAGATTCTTTAATTCCATTTTCTCGATTGAAAAAAAAACAAACGAAAATTTGATATACCGTTGATTTACATTCTTAAATGTTCCTAGAAAAAAAAAGTTAAAATTAAAAATGAATAATTACGATAAGATAACTATTTGATATTTGAAGAAAAATCCAGCTAAAGTAAGTGAAAGAAAGATTTTCTGAAACCAATTTTCTCTCACTAGCTAGAGCACCATTTTTCTCAAAAAAATTTTTTTTTTTCTATTAAGCTTTTTCAATCCTGATCCAAACGAGATTTTAAAAAAAAGCTTCCAAACTTTGTATTTCCTTTCAAATGAAAATCTGAAAAAAAAAGAATTCTAGGATATATAGAAACTTCTTGTAATTTCTTTAAAAGTCGCAAATCTCATTCTTCATCAAAAACTCAAAATTCTATCAAAAACTGACTTGAAAGTTAACCAACTGATATTATTATATGGTTACCTTAAGCATAAAATTTGTTTCCTTAAAAAATATTCAATCCAAATGCTCAAAAAAAAAACAAGACCATGTGGTAAGTCCAGAAACACAACAATTAAGAAAACTCCCAAGACGAGTCGGACAGCAGCGGCGAGGAGGAAAAGCGCAAAATAATGGAACACGGAAACGGAGAGATATGGGAGAGGTGATTGGAAGGAGGCCTGGGGGAAGACGAACGACCTGGTCACAAACCAGCTTCGCTCGCACGGCCGCCTTGCAACATCCCAATCAAAAACACATCCATTCACGGTGATTTCTAATGATCGGATCGCTGACATATCACTTCAACAATTTGTCTAGGTCTTTCGAAAATTGCTAACCGATTAATTCAATGACGATTGTGATAAATCTAGAGAAAGAAGACCAATAGACTTTTTTTTTTCAAAAGTCAAAGCCTAGACAAAACTTCATTCAAGAAAAGCACGTAAAATAAGGTAATTAAAAAAAGTTACAATAAATCGACTCAAAAAAAGGGAAGGTGTCAGAAAAGATGAGAACCGAAAAAAATTTCAATTAAAAAAATATATTGATATTTTTGTTTAACAGTTCAAAAATCGCTGTTTCCGTGCTCGACACAATAATCGGCGAGTTTCACAGAATTTTGGATAATTCTATCTTTAATTTTTTTCTTTAAAAAGTTTTTTTGATTTTTCTAACATTTTTCCCCCAAAAGGTTCAAAAACTTGCAATCATGCATTCGGAAAAAAAGTAATTCAGACACTTCGAGGGTCCAAGCCTTTCAAAATATATCAAAAAGCACACATACTTGACTGATAAATTTTATTGACAAAAAAACATGGAAACCATTAAGAAAGGGAAATGAAAAAAAGTTGCAAGGCTAATGTGCATAAATGTGAAAAGAGCCGTCGATGTACAAGTTTGTACTGAAAGTGGGCGAAGGACAGGTCAGATGGCCATGTTTCTGCCCTCAAGGGACACCTTGACGGCCCGGGCCGCCTTGGTCTTCCGCGTCCGCTCGGCGAAGTCACGGAACGTCTGGTCGTATCTCGAAGATCCCGTGCTTTTGCGCTCTCCCTGCAAAATAAAACTCGTGATAAGCGTCAATAAAAGTGCAACTCCAAAAAATCTTCACATGCAACATTCTTTTTTAATCTTGATATCCAATTATGGGTTTCTTGTAAATAAAGATAAACTTTTTCCCCAGACTACTTACGCAACCTTGATTTCCCAAAAAAAGAAAGAAAACTCGAATCAAAAAAAAGTTGAAAGATTTGAAAGTGCATATCTAAAGCAAAACTTTCAAAGTGGTGCTTGATCAAAAATGGTATTCCATTAAAAGTTCCAAAAAGAAATATTGCTTAAAAATGGCTTTGCAAAATGATAAAATTAAATCTGCGCAGTTTTTTCCTCTCCTTAAGATATCCTTCAAAAGATTAGGATAATTTTTTTCACATAAACAAGGATTGAATCTTCTCTTTCTCTTCGAAAAGATTTCAAGTTGACTTGAATTGAATAAAAATTGATCAAAAAGGGAAGATGCTTTTTTTTTTTCAAAAAACTGCTTTCGGAGAAGCAAACGAGTTGTGGGAAAAAACGGAAAAAAGTCGCAGAAAAAGAATAACAAAAGAACGCCTTGAGTTTTTTTTTCATACAACACTGCTTAGTTTGTTCTGAAGCTACCTTGAACTCTCCCTCGACGTTCCACTTCGGTCGAACGACGTAGTCTTTGGTGGAAGGACGCGGGACGCGCGCCCGATTGATGTAGCCTTTGTCGCCGGGCTTGAGCTGGCCCGAGGAAGAAGGCCCAAGGCCGCTGTCCGTCACTCCGCGTCTTTCGCGCACCTCCTCCTCTTGGTCCATGCTGTAAGAAAACTATCAGAAACTTTGAAAAACCTGTGGTCATTTTCCTTCAAGTCACAAACATGGCTTCATTTGGTGATCTTTGGTTCTTACCAAGAGTTCTTCAAAAGAAATTTAAGCTGAAATTTGATTATTTAATGATATAACCTCGGATTTCTCAATGATTTTTGATCCCATACTTTCTAAATTTGGTTCTATATTAATCGTTCAACCCAAATAAATGAAAGAATGAAATTGAAATCTTTAAAAAAGTGGAGGCTGACTTTTCATCGTTCTCTTCCTCTAAAGCTACAAAATATGCCCGTCAAATAAATAATAAAAAACTTTTTCTAAAAAAGGAAGAAAGTAAACGGGAAAATTTCTATCCAAAGATGTCCGAATCGACTGAGATGGAAACCAAAAACCACAAAACTTCGGAATCGGACCTGAGCCTCTGTTTCTTGACGGAAGGCATCCGGTCCATGTCCCTGGCCACGCGTTCTTCACGCGACATCGAGCTGTAGTCCGTGTCCAACTGAAACAGGAAGCAGATACAATGAATTCTGAAGGAATGGAAACCTGGAAGATGGGCCGAGCCCACTCGCCGATCAGTTTGTTGGCAATGGATTTGTTCTCTTTCGTCTCACTCGGATGCTTGTACAGCAACATGACCGCCTTTCCCAAACCTGACTTTTTTAGGACACTCTGAAAAAAAAGCGTTTTGCCTTTTTTTAAATTGGCATTATCATTCAGAGCTTGAGTTTCTCTCAACAATTTCTTTTGTTGCTGGGATAACTTTGTTCCTTCATTTTAATAAATCAAACTGACCAAAAAAATTTTTTTATACGATGTTTGTGAACCTTTTTTTCAATTCGATCAAATTATAATTTTTTTCAAGTGCGATTTGAAACCGATTCGAAAAAAATAAGATATGGAAATAGCTCAAAAGATTAGCTTCACCAGATTGGAAAATAATCTTTTTCGAGTGAGTTATCTGAATTTGATTAAATCGCAAATACCCCGATATTTTTTTCAAATTTTCGTTTAATATTTATTTTATTCGTAGATAAGAATGAGAAAAAGAATTTTCCTCATACTGAAAACAAAAAAACTTTGAAATAATTGACGCTTTATGAATATAATATCTTTTCCGGAAAGAAGCGTACCCTGTCGAGTTTCCAGAAGCGGGGATTGTGGAGCAGCTTGAGGACAGTGAGACGGATGTCGAGGGCCGGCAGACATTTGTCCGGAAGAGGGGCCAGCCATTCCGAGATCACGTCCATCATCCCGTTCTCCACCAGGACGTCCGTCATGTTCGCCTGGAAGAACGTCTTGTGGCGAGTTTGGGGCCAGAGTCACCTTGAGCAGCATCGCCTTCACCTCTGGGAGCATCCGCACTTTTTGAAACGCCGGCTTTCGTTCCATGTTCGAAGTGCGATCCGCCTGGAAACCAACTCAAGTCTTGAATGATAAGGATGGGAGATGGCAGTCAGTAGAAAAGTCCAAAAAATCTGCAAAAAACTTGCGAGAGGAATTTTCAGTTTATAACCAGTGTAGAAATTGGAATTATAAAACTTTCTTTGAAAATATTGCAAAAATCAGAATAATTGAAAGTTATTCAACTTTTCAGAATATACGAATCTTTTAGAAAAATCTTCCGGCTTCGATCACCTTTCTTGTGCTTACTGAAAATCGAAGAAGTAATTTTGTTTCTAGCCGTTAATTTTACCTTCTTCTGAGCTACAAAAGCTTTTTGAAACAAATTGAAACGAAAACCTTTTTTTCAGAAGAAAGAGATTCCAAATTAATAGAAGAAAATAAAATTTTTTTCTAATACAATAAAATAATTTGGCGTGAAAGCGAAATGCACGAAAAATCAAGAAATTAATTCCTGTAATGGTACAGCGAGAGCGCGTTTTCCATTTACGCATTTTTCCAATTTGATTATGTACTTGGTCGAAATGGACTATTGGGTACTATAACGACAGGAAATAGTTGGAATGCAACATTCATCCATTCTAATTTACGAAAAAATTTAATCAGAAAGCAGAAAAGTTATTAGAAAAAAACCAGAAATGTGGCAGCCCCACTGTTTTTCCGTCAAAAATGAAATCAGAGAATATTTTTTGGAAACAAACCTTGGCAGCGGCCTTCATGCGTTCGACGAGTTTCATGACTTCGCCGTCGTCGTCGTTGATGATGTCGATGCCGCCGTCGCCACGTTTTTTCGTCTTTCGCTTCCTTTCCGCTTTCTTTTCTCTCATCATCACGTCGAAGTCCCATTCAAAACTGAAAATTCCGCTGTGATTACGATTTTTCTCCTGAAACCGACCCGTTGCCTCGACGGCCGCCGTCCCGGATCTCGTCGTCATCGTCGTCGTCGTCTTCGCCTTCGTTGCTCTTCGGGGGCTCCTCTTCTGGACGTTCCTCCTGTTCTACGAATTCTCTCTCGTCGCCTGATCCCTCCTTCTCGCGCTCTTCTTCGTCGTCGCTGTTACCGAATACGCTCGAAACAACGCCTTCCTAAGTTTTCAAAGCTCAATAACTTTCCTCTATGGAAAATTCAAATAACAGAAACTAGCTTTTCTTCCCACATAATTTGTATGAGGTCTCAAGAAAAGTAAGGATTGCCGCGAACTTCGAAGTATCAGCCCCTTTCAATGAAAGTAATAACACGGGAATAAAATATTAGTTTTCAAAACTCTACATCGAACTTGGAATTAATCCTTGGAAGCTACAGTCTTTTCAAAAGTCCTTGTTGAGGTTATGAAAGGCGCAAGTGTCTTGCTAGACCCAAACTAACGCTGGAAAGGACTATTTTTTTTCTCATTTTTCAGCTACTTATTGGTTTTCGATTGTTTCGAAACTACAGAAAGATTATTTTGAACCGATCATAAAAAAAATAAAGAACATAAAAGATTTCGAACTTTTCTCTCCTGGGAAAATACGTGATAAATTGAGACCGAAGGAAGAAAAACTACATTTTGCTTCTTTTCAGGTGATTCTTCGCCGTCGGATGCGTCTGAAGCGACAGAAACTCTTCTGAAAAAAAAAAAAACGAGATTAGCACCAAAATATAGATCTCTAAAACCTCTCAGGTTCACCATCACTTTCGTCTGAATCAATCAACGCCCGAGCTCTTTTCCGTTTCTTATCGGGACTCGACGTTTCTGCGTCTTCTTCTTCCTCATCGCTATTGATTGCTGAATTCGATAAGAAAATAAAAAATTAGCGAGTTTCTGCATCACCTCGAGCATGATTATCTGCGCTATCAGCTTCTGCCGAAACTTCTTCTGCTTCTTCTTCATCTGTATTATTTATTGAAAATAAAGCATGAAAGTAATACCATGTTCTTTTCTTGTGAATTCAGCGGTACGACCAGGAGTGCTATGCCCAGAAGTGACCTCTTCAGGGTCGGGAGACGCAATTTCTCGCTGCATTTCTTCAGCCTGGAACAAGACTTATGCAGGAGAATCCTCGATTGAACCTACGTCATTGTTATATTGCTCTTCGATCTCTCCGGCCGGAGTCAAAACGCGATTCTGCAGCTCGTCGATGACTTCATCTGGAGATAGAGGTCCGTCGAGGGAATCCTGAGATTCGTCCTGTGGAGGGTACCAATCGCCTTCGCCTCTGTCTGCCATCTAGAGAACACAGCAACTATATAAACCGGTAGCCAGCAGAACACAAAGATTAAAACAAAGCCATTTACTCCAAAAATGTTCAAATTTCTAAAAAGAAAAAATTAGCGGATGATTTTGTTCCTTTTTTCGTAAAATAGTTTCAATCGTAATGATTTTAAAATATTTTGAAGTTTCCATACAGAAGCTTGCTTAAATAGTGTCTAGCAACACCTTTTCGAGATTGACTGAACATAATGCTCATTAAAAAATATATGAAAAAAATGGAAACTGTTTTAAAATGCGATGAAAGTATTTATACTTCGGGTATACTTAAAATTCTATTTTTTTTTAAATAATCAATTTCGTTCAAAATTTAACTATTAAATTTGGAATAAAAAAGTTAGCATAAATTTTTTTCACGTCTTGAACAGCACAAGGAAAGCAGAAAAGCAAAAATGCGAAGAAAATCGAAGAAATTTTTTGAATGAAAAAACATCTTTGCCTGACGGCCGTAAAAGACAAAGCGCGGCCTGGGAGCGATCGTTTGTGTTTCTCGGACAGACGCGACCCGGCAAGTCAAAACCACGGTTTTACAATGGATTCGCAGAAAAAATTGAATAAAAGTAACTATTGAATAAAACTTAATGACTTCATTTTGTGCAATATGCTCAAAAAATTGAAAAAAAAAAAGTACAGAAAGATGTCCGTTGGCATGAAAAATCTAATATTGCAAGCGATTCGACCTCACATCGAGGAAAAATTTGTAGACTTAATTTATTTCGGTGCAGTTTGACAAATTGAAAGATGTTTATTCTTTTATCACATTCGCCATTTGTACTTCAAAGAGGTAGGGAAATCCGACTTTCGGTTTGACGCCGATGTAAACACTGCACCAAACTGTTGGGTCCAGGAAGACCGAAGCGTTTAGATGAGCCGCCGGATCATTGTAGTCGACCTGAAACCATCGAATTCTAAAGGCCTGGTGATGTTTTCAGACCATGATGGCAGTTATTGCCCAATTCGTTTGCAGGTCGCTCTCAATAGTCCGAACGATGGTCGTAGCGTCGCCGCTGTTCAAAACAGAAATCACAACCTGGAAATTCCATGTACAAAAAAACGAAGAAAAAACATTTTAACACGATCGCTTGTTTCGATCATTTCTTCACAAAAAAAAATTTGGTCTGTGGACCCTGTTTTTGGAAATAAACAGAGAACTTAATGCCGTGTTCAAAGTAATTTCCGCGAAATGCAAAATGGTCTCTGACCCTCCAAAATTTAGTTAACTTTCTCTTTCTCTGACGGCTATTTTGAATTTCGCGGAATCACTTTGAACACGGCATAAGAAATTACCGAGTCTTGCATTGTTTCGTTCCAACAGAATGGAATGCAAATTTGTATCCGATGGTCTTTATTGAAGCAATCGTTGCCTGAAATTACATTTTTTGAAAAATTGTGACGATTTCTCACTGTAAAGCTTATTGGAGAGATGATGTTGAGCCTTTTGAATTTGATCAGGTAAATCCACATGATAATCAACTTCCACGGACTTTTCGGCACGGTCGCCCTGAATTCAATAGAAAAATGTGAAATCTCTTGAGGGAAACCTGAATACAGAACTGTGTTCCATTGGAGTTGGCGCCGGCGGTCGCCCAATCGAGAATTCCCAGGCCTTTCGTCACGAGCCACGATGACGGCGGCTCCGAAAGATTGCATTGGCCTCAAAACTTTTCATATTAGGCTTCATGTTGCTGAAAATTTGCTGAAAATGTCTATAATTTCTGGTCTCCAACATAAAATAAAAACCTACCAACTGCGTTAACGCCGAAGAGGAAAAAAAGCAGGACTAGAGCTGGTGTCGCCACGGACATGGTTTATCAGCAAAAGGTTCATTTTTCCCCTTATCAATTTTCCTAATTCGATCCCTATGTTTATCACTCAAAACGTCTTTTTGTTTCTTGAAAACCGATAACCTCCTGGAAATGTAAATAATGTATCCATAGAAGACTCTGAATTCGGACTTTCTTTTTCGAAACACGTTGCATAGTAAAAAGAAAGCCTTTTAACATGAGAATTGAAACTAGAAAGACTAAACTGAAAACAAATGATGTTTGTACGAAAAATACTCTTGAGAAACACTCTAATCAGCATCATATCCCTTCTTTTTGCAATCGACTTTTGCCGGAAGGTAAGTAGGTTTCGAAGAGGCGGATCGAGAAAAAAAGCTGCAGGGCAGGTGAAAAATGGACGAAATCACCTGTAACACGAAAAAAATCTATCACAGCTCCGACCGTCTTTCCAAGCGTCCTTCTTGCCGTTTGTTTCCTCGTTTGTCATATCTGCTCTGGAACTTTCCCAGGGTCCCTACGGATTGATGTTTCCTTTTTGTCTAACAAAATGCCACAAAATGTTTCTGAAAAAGTTCCTTTGAAGTGGGAACCTTTTTTTCTAGTTACCCAGAGTTGACGCTTAAATGAACAATTAAAACATTGTGAATCACGACCGAAATTTTCCTCATAATCTCAAAATCCTCTGAATTTTTCATATTTTCCCCGAATCACAAAAATTTCATGCATGAAAACTTACGATCTCGGAATGATATCTAAACTTCTCTGTAAGTTAAAAACTGGATATTGTTTTGCTGATTTTGCTGAAATTCGAAATAATCTGGTTTCTATGTGCTCCTTTTTTCTTCGACTTCTGGAGTATGCTTTTTCAAAACTTCTTATAAATAAAAGTTTAACACGCTGTCTCTGTAATTTTCAAAAAGTTTCAAAAGCAACGGGTACAAAAAAAAATTTTATTTTTTGATTTTGATGAAACTTTATCCAGTGTGATAACCCATCATCAGAAATGCGGACGCAACTTTTTGAGCCATTTCCTCTTACTGTAGCCGGATTACGGTAGGCAGGTGGGCACCTGCGTATCTAAGTATTGAAGAGTTATTACTAGGCAACTGATATATCAATCGATAGGTAATCAAATTTTTAGGAACTTTTTTTAGTACATACCATCTTGGGTTACTGTAGGAATTTTTCGAGTTACGGTAATTTTTTTGTGTTTGGAAAGTCGGTTTTTTTGGTCACCCTGGTCGTGGGCATAGAATCGCATCGTAATTACTTATATGGAATATGTCTTGTAGTATGTTCTAAACAATGCCACAAAAAAAAGTTCGAATTTCTAAACCCGTCATCTCGAGATTTCACTCCGAACGCGCGCAACTTGGCACTTTGCGGCGAGGGTTGGTCGTGGTTGACGATTTTTCACTTTTTTCTTCTGTTAGATATTGGTGTAAAACTTTTTTTAGATTATAACTACAGTTTGTTTTTGTAACATTCAAAGAGGTTTGAAGAGACCTATACGCTACATATTCGGCCGAAATTTCGTTTTTGAACTCTATTTTTGGCTTGAAAAAGCGCGATTCGCTCTGAAAAGATTGGTTTTTTTAAAAATTTCCGACGATCCCGCAGTTTCCAAAGCTATTAAATATGTAACTGACATCTTCTAGGTTACAATTGATATAGTTTTGTTCAACTTTTACCGAACCCGTCCAACCGAAATTTAGCTTTGAACTTATTATTGGCCTAAAAAAGCAATATTTGCTCTGAAAAAACCGATTTTTGAAAATTTCCAACTGTACCGCTGTTTCCAAAGCTATCAAATATGTAGCTGACATCTTCCAGGTAAACATTTATGAGACTTTGCTTGACTTTTATCGAGCCCGTCTGGCCTAAAGCTGCTTTTGAACCCTATTTTGGCTTCGCCGGCGGGTCTGAGGCTGGATTTTTGAGCTTCGTAGCTATTTTCTCATCCGTACATCGCAAGAAGTAACGTTTTCATGCAAAAAAAAAAGTTGAACAGAAATTCAGCTGCGAGAATTTCGCCAGTTGGCAGAATATTGAGGCACTGTTGCGCTCCACCGATAACATTCGCCAGAGGCAAAATATTAATTCCAGTTAACTGTATTCAAGATTTATTATTGTTCTATTTTTGTTTCTGATTCTAGTTCTGTTTTTTACTTGCTGTTTTTGACACCTGCAGGATTTTTAAGTGATTTAACATTTATTTTACCGGAAAAATGGACAAAAATTCATAAAAAAAAAACTTTTCATTCGTCAAATAGCCGAAACAATGTATATTCAGAATTATAATCCAAGGACTAAAGAAGAAGTTTTTGAAAAAAAGATCCATCAAAAAGCTTCGAATTACGATTTTATCTCAACATCATAAATAAAAAAACCTTTTTTTCTAGCGATTGTACCTCTTTTTTTCTGAAAAAAATGATCATTCATTCATACAACTATTTTTTTCCAATTGTTGAATTTGAAAAAGTGCGAAACATTCTCAAAAAAACTTGTGCTACGAGGCTCAAAAAAATCCAGCCTCAGACCCGCCGGCGAAGCCAAAATAGGGTTCAAAAAGCAGCTTTAGGCCAGACGGGCTCGATAAAAAGTCAAGCAAAGTCTCATAAATGTTTACCTGGAAGATGTCAGCTACATATTTGATAGCTTTGGAAACAGCGGTACAGTTGGAAATTTTCAAAAAAATCGGTTTTTTTCAGAGCAAATATTGCTTTTTAGGCCAATAATAAGTTCAAAGCTAAATTTCGGTTGGACGGGTTCGGTAAAAGTTGAACAAAACTATATCAATTGTAACCTAGAAGATGTCAGTTACATATTTAATAGCTTTGGAAACTGCGGGATTGTCGGAAATTTTTAAAAACCAATCTTTTCAGAGCGAATCGCGCTTTTTCAAGCCAAAATAGAGTTCAAAACGAAATTTCGGCCGAATATGTAGCGTATAGGTCTCTTCAAACCCCTTTGAATGTTACAAAACAAACTGTAGTTATAATCTAAAAAAGTTTTACACCAATATCTAACAGAAGAAAAATGTGAAAAATCGTCAACCACGACCAACCCTCGCCGCAAAGTGCCAAGTTGCGCGCGTTCGGAGTGAAATCTCGAGATGACGGGTTTAGAAATTCGAACTTTTTTTTGTGGCATTGTTTAGAACATACTACAAGACATATTCCATATAAGTAATTACGATGCGATTCTATGCATACGACCAGGGTGACCAAAAAACCGACTTTCCAAACACAAAAATTACCGTAACTCGAAAATTCCTACAGTAACCCAAGATGGTATGTACTAAAAAAGTTCCTAAAATTTGATTACCTATCGATTGATATATCAGTTGCCTAGTAATAACTCTTCAATACTTAGATACGCAGGTGCCCACCTGCCTACCGTAATCCGGCTACAGTAAGAGGAAATGGCTCAAAAAGTTGCGTCCGCATTTCTGATGATGGGTTATCACACTGGATAAAGTTTCATCAAAATCAAAAAATAAAATTTTTTTGTACCCGTTGTTTTTGACAGTTACAGAGACAGCGTGTTAATAAGGGAAAGGAAAAGCAGACAGATAAGACTGTTTCGCCTTAAGTAATAGGATCATGGAAACTTTTTCTTCTTTCATTGGAACATTAATCAGCAGCAGACACTCATTTGAAAAGTTCTTTCACATTAAAGTTCAGAGCTTTTAAGTCCAATAGTCGAAATGGAGAAGATATCCGAACTGAAACTTCTCCGACGCAAAAGTTGATAAAATTCGGAATATTACTTCTATTTAAAAAAATCCATAAAAAAGTAAACTCTTTACAACATCTTCATTCCTGTTTACAATACCTCAAGAAGTGCTTTTGAAATTTTCTCAGAAAGTGCAACCAACATTTTTCGGAAGTGAAACTACTGGGTAATCTGTCGTTGTCTAATTGCAAGTTTGGGCTCACATGAAGAAGAGCCGATATTTGAGCGAAATTGCAGCCGTAGCGGTCTCCGAGGAGTTCCGCAGGTGTCGCAGAACGCCTTGAGAATGGGCGTTCGGCGTTGCGTCGGCGTCGTCTTCTTCATCGTCGTCGCCTTGGTCGCGCCGCCCGACATCGTCGCTGCCAAGGACGACGAAATCGAGTATTACTACTACGGTGAGATCTTCTCAAAAATGGTTTTCAAGATTGTCGACCACGGAAAGGTATGATTTTCATGTCTTCCTCAAAAGTTGTGACCAGTTTTTGATAGCAAAACTCTCGAGTTAGATGAACAGATAATAACGGAAAGAATTTTTCAGACTTAGATTCTGAAAAAAAAATCTTTTCAAAGAACATACAGTCCATTCAAGACACGGACTGACTTATAACTTATCCGTTGCTATGAACTTATTATTATTTCTAACAGAGTCTTTTTGCTCAAAAAAAAAAACTGGAGAAGAGTGACTGACTGGGAAAAAGGAAGAAATTTTTCAAAAAGCACGTGAGAAAAGGTGATAGACTATCATTGATCATAGTTCTCCGAAATTCTTTTTATTTTACATCAACCGTTATTCGTGTAACGAGAGTCCCTCCAATTTTTAAATCTGCCTTTTTTCTGACTTCTTGAGCCCCTCTCAAAAAAGGTAGTTCATTAAAGGCATTGAAATTTGTTGAAAATTGGCTTGAAAAATTTTTTATGAGCTGAACGAATTTTCTGAATTCCTCAAGCTGCGAACATATTTTATTTGTCAAAAAATAAATGAAAGATTTAAAGTTTTAACTTCTTTTAGAGTTGGTAGAAAAGTGTATTCTCATTCCGTAATTTTTTTAAAATATTGCAGTTTTTTTGAGCGAAATGCGTTATTATTACGGGGTTAGCAACAGTAGCCAAAAATTACGCATCAATGATTTCATCTTCGGAAAAAATTGATAATCAAAGATTGCCAAAGTACAGCTAAATGTAACATACATCTCTCGTTATTTTTATCTTCGCTCTACTTCGTAGACTGAACCTAGCAACTTGTGTTTCGTTTGGAATCCTTGTTTCCTCTCGAAATTGAGGTTGATTCAAAGAGCTTCTCTTTACTTCTGAGTCAAAAATCAGTACCTCGCTAGCAATTTCGAAGAACTACGTTATGTTCGTTGAGACATTGTTTTGCTCCTCTTCTTGTTGTACACATGTCATTAACTATCGGAACACTATCATTTCTCTTGAGAGATAAACTTGCTTTCCTACGTTTTCTCATCGCGACTTCTCAAGCCAGTCATAAAAAAAAACAGAAAATATCAGGTCCCACCTAAGCGATTCCCGCGCTCCCTAGCAACCTTAACAGAGCCGTCGTCGTCAGTTCAAATAACTCAATTCGCTTGAGTAATTCGCTTCAAACTAGAAAACTGAGGTGTCGCTGATGTAATTTTATCTGGTTGATAGGAGTGAAACTTGAAAGCACCTGCTACCGTAATCCTTCAAGTTTTGCTCGGAGACTCCTCTCGGCTTCAAAATGGGCGATTTCGTCGTTTCTGATGGCGTCGTCGATGTGACGACGTCTTCTGAGCCCTCGACACCTGAAACGACAACACTTGAGCTTCTGACCACCTTGGTGACGTCTACAGCCTCTAGCCTAGCTTCTACCTTCCCTACGGTCCTCAACGGCTCTTCCAGCAGTTCAACCGCTTCTTCTACTCGTTTCCCAAGGCCAAAGAACTGGGTAGCACCGAATACAACGCGCGGTACGTACACATTTTCATGCTAAAGCTTTTCTGACCTTCTTTCTTTTTTTTTCTGATACTCTCTTCAATAATAAAAGGACATAACTGGCAAGACGATTCTCCGTTTTTGCACTTATCTGAAAATTTGAAAAAAAATTCTGGTAATTTTGCTTCAAGGCTTCCTGATATCAGAACACAGGAAAAATATTCAATTTCCGAATCAAAACGTTGAAAAAAATGAGAAATATTTTTTTAAAAAAATTGAAAGAAATCAGTCAGAAAGGAAGATAAATGAAACACGATCTGATCAGAGACTTCATGCTCATTTATTGAATTCCACAGATTTGAGATCTTCTTTTTCACTTTTTCGAGGACACTTCTTATTCTTTAATTTTGAAGAACTTTCTAACTAAAATTATCAATTTTCTGTTTGAGTATACTACAAGTGATCGTAAAGAAAAGAAAAGAAAGAAGAAATTTAAAAAAAGCCAAGTTTTGTCTCATTTTGACACTTTTCATTACTTCTGACTTGAATTGGAGGAAGCAAAGTCATCTCTGAAGAGTTTCTGTTGCTCATTCTTCCTCCTTGGAGCTCCCTTTCTGCTATCGAAAGCGCCCTTCTGAATCATAACAAGAAATAATTTCCTTGAGCAGCTGTTTTTCGGGGTTGTCTTGTCAGATGGAGCCTACGGTACAACTTTTTTGGGCAAGATGAGCCCAGGTGCTCGGCAGTTCGAGCAGCACAGCGCTGCTCGTCGAGCCGTGAAAAAAACTCCCCACCTCTTTTATTAACATCTGCGTGGAGGCATACGGTGTCTGAAAGGTGTGTTTAATTCGGTTTTTCGGCCAGCTTCTTGCTTGTTTCTACTCACTTTTCTCTTTCTATGGACATTAACAAATTGCTCAACAGTTCCGTGTTCTCGCTTGAGTACAGGGACATTCTAAACAGTCTCACTGCTGCCAGCCTTTATTTTAAGCTCAAAAAGGAAGATGAACAGAGACAGAGAGGTTTGGACCGACTTTTACTTCTCAGAAACAGGAATTCTGTTTCTGGACTTACCTAAGCTTGTATAATGCTGGGAGTACTCTACAGTAAAGTTTGATTATTTGAGTTTTTTTTACAATGATGCCGAATGGAAAGAGATAGTTTGAGAAGTTTACCCTTTTCAATACTTTTTTACAACCTCGGTGTGACCAAGAAAATACACCGTTTTCTCATATATTTTTTCTCGTGTATATATTTTACGATTGAGTGTTATCGAATAACTATTACAATCAGAGCTTCTAAAATTCTGAAAAGAAAAAGATTTACTCAATCGACACTACAGTACTGAAAGACGTTTCTGACTAGTGAGTCAAAAGGATTTTCTTCTTTATTTGAAACTTTCTCCATGATTATGATCATTAAAAAATAGGGCTGCATTCAAATATTCCAATAAAATCTCTCTTGAGATAGAAAAACAAAAAATTTTCCAAAGGAGAAACTTCCCTCTACATGAGGTTGAACATCTCCAGAAACAGAAAAGAAACCTAGACTGTTCTGGAAAGAGAGAAGTATTTGCAGACATGGAGGCGGGGACGGCCGTTCAACTTCCGGAGCAGACGGTTTTCGGCGTGGTTTGCTGCGTCTCGGTCGGCGTGCTCATCGTCATGCTCTACATGGCCGTTTTCGGGCAGAGAATCCGCAGCACGGCCATTCGATGGCACGTCATCAACTGCAGCATTTGGGGCATCCTGCATTTGGTACATCTCAAAAGATATCCACAGCAGTAATAAATTTGCAATGATTCGTTTCCAATGGCAATCAGCCTCATTTCAAAAAATTAGAACCTTCTTTCCTTTTAAGAGCGCTATCAACTAGTAATAAGGTTGAATTCCTTGAAAAGTATGAGTGAAAATGAAAATGAGCTCAAGAGAAGAAAAACGAAACAAGAAATATAAATCAAAAAAGTAAGAAAACATCTTTTTCAAAAAGCGGTAGAAGTTTTGAGGGTGAACACTGCTGCAGTTGACCTTCTGGAAATCTCAAAAATATTTGACCTATCAGGAGTTTGTTTAATAATTTTACAGAAAATTTTTGCCCTACTTGTAAAAACGAGAAACAGCTGATTTTTTTGAAATAACGTCCGAAATATGAATATTATAAGTATAATGTTCTGCATGCAAGATTTTTTGGTTAAAAAGCCCGTTTTTTTGGGTGCGAATTTTGGAAAACTCTGTTCTGACAAGCCTGTTCTCAGCCTGTACTGCAAACTGAGATATTCTATTGTTCTCCTTTCCGTTGCAGTTTTTATTTTATTTTGACAGCAATCGATAAAATGCCCAGTTTCAAGAAAAAAAAAGTATTTTTTTTCCTTTCCGAAAATCATAGTTTCCAGGTTTCCTACGCTTCCTTCGCCGACAAGGCTCCCTGGCCCCAGTACATCAAGAACGAAGATTGGACGGCGACGAAAAAGCAAGTCGAATGTTTCACGCGCTCCGTCTTCCCAGCTGGTCTGTTCTCCATTGGAGAGGTCTTGGTAGGTCCATCTTCAGGAATGGTATTCGTCTATCTCGAAGCGATGGTCCTCACCTGCGCTCCGAAACTCGCCAACAACATCTTCTTCAACTTCATCTTCTTCCTTTTGCTCGTGCCGTTTCTCAATGGCCTCATGATTTTTTGCTACGCGGCTCATGTAAGTTTACCCTTTTTAAACATTTGTAAAGCTTCTGCTCTACTTCTGAGTTTAATGATGAAAACTGAAATAAAATAACGCCTCTTTGAAACCGTTGTGGAACTAAAATGAAGAGTTTTCCTCGAATTCATATCCTTCTCTTTCCCCAAACATTGCACTTCCAGTTCATGACCTACAAATGGTTCTACGAGCCGATCGACCTGTTCAACCTGGTGACATACGTCCTTTTCTGCATCATGACGTTTGTCTACGTGATCTGGTGCTTGATCGGAAGCTGCATGTGCTGCGCGATGGCCAGCTCCAAACATTCATCTAGCAGCGGCGTAAGAGACCGAAATAGTAGAACAAGTCGAAAAATAACTTCAGCGGTCACTTGGAACCTTCCTGGACATGTGGATGATGGCTCCTTACGGCGTCGTCCCATCCATAATGTACGGACCTTCTTTTGGAATGACTTCTATCGGATTCGCCATGAAACATCTTCTTGTTTGGCTCACCAAAACTGGTCTTCTCGATGGCCCTGGCGCGGGTGGTAGTGAGTTTCGGAAATAAATTCAATTTTTGAGATTTTCTTGCCATCAGAAATATTAATTCAAAATCAAGCTTTCAAATATTTCTAAACTTTCAAATCAAATAAATCTTAACTCTGAGGTTCACAACGAAGCAAATTTTTGCAGCTGCTTTTAAACCGTTTTATTGAATCAAACGAGCGTTTGTAACTCAATGTTCAACTTTTAGAAAATCCAATCAACGTAATTATATTTGAAAATAAAAGTTCAGAATTTCTCCAACAAAATTGAAAACCTTTCAATTAACCATTAAAAAAAGGAGCTTGTGGAACCTATTTTTTCAAAAGGAGGTGGAAGTATGCTTTTTGAGACATGGACCTGTCGCTGGTCTTCGAGCTGATGACTAACGCTCTTCTGGCGTTGCCATGGTTCGTCCTGCTGTTTCCCCTGGTCCAGTCAGTCCTCACGGTTGTCTGCATCCGATGCTTCCGCGAGCAGGTAATTTTGTTTTTTAACTTTACTACTCATTTCCAAAAAAGGAGACGTTTCGAAACATAAAATTAGCGGGTTTCCATGGAGACTCGGTTTCTTAACGATAACAACTGCTCAAAATCACCTGCTTCAACATTTTTGGTCATATATTTTTTTCCCTAAGCTTTACTAAATGGAAGAAAGGAAGATAGCAGAGGTCTTGACTAGTTTCTCAATTTTTTTTTTATTGCGCTCAAAAGAAAAAAAAAAGTGCAAGGTTCAAAATGGAATTCGGTATTTCATGAAAAAAAAGAAACTATTTCGATTTCAGTTCTTCTTCACCGTCTCTTGTGGAAGAATCTACGAAGGACCGAAGGCCAAAGTCGGCGCCCACAACATGAAGCTTCAACTGGAGAACGGTAGGAAGTTTCGCTTCTTGCCTCTCCATCCGAAACGTCTTCAGGACTCGGAGCACCGCCGTCGTACCCCCTCGGCACTCCGAAATCCGCTTGAGCCACTGATCTCATCGACATCCTGAAACTTCAACCTTTTCTTTGGGTCTTTTACTCGCTTCTCCCAACATTTCACCTTGGATGATAATTCTGCGAGAATAAATGGTTCTTGTTGGTTTTGAAACAGTAGAAAAGTATATTTTCCGCGCTCGACAAAACCAGCGCGTTCGCACTTTTTATTCGTGCCGCGGTTGTTTGCGGAGGCGACGTTTACTGGCCAAAATAGCACTGATAAGATCAGATCGATGGGATGGCTTCTCCGTTGCTCGTCTCTTTGATTCTTGCCGCAAGCTTTCAAGGTTTCTTTTATCTTATCTTTCAATATCTCAATCAATCGAACATAATGCACTTGGTTTTGCGAAGCTGTCATTTGTAATATAAAATCATGACTGCACTTTCTCGCAATATTGACAGAAAAAAAAATTCTTATGACTAATAGCTTTGAAAAAAATTCTTGAAAAAAAGGAACTTTTATTTGGATGCAAAAAAAGAATGGGTAATATAATAACAACTTTTTCTGCAAATTTCTAAGAAACCATTGTGATAAATACTCAGTAAAAGTTTATGCATAAATAACACCTGTTCTCATGATGAAAAAAATGGTGAAAAAGTCATGTTCAAATGTCAATTCGAAATGCAGGTGCTATTTTGATGAAGCTAACACAAGAAATTAGATAAACTTGGGACTTCTTTTTAGATTTGCCAACAGAACATTTTTCATTATTTTCGTGAAGTCGCGATCGTCATACAAAATGATATACGTATGTAGATAATATTCTAGAAACAATTTTCTTTTTAAATCCGCTATAAGCAATTTTATGAGTTATTTGTGCAGCTAAGGTTTTTCAATGTTTCCAATCTGAGTAATCCTAACTGCGGCAGAACTTTCTTAGGTTTTCATTGCTAATAATTGCTTACTTGTTTTTGACGAACTGCAGCGGGATGGACGTTGAAGTGCGAGACGTGTGACGGCGACACTTGCGAAGACGTCGACCGATGGATCGTCGAGTCGTGTCTGCCGTCGACCGCGCATTGCTACCAGCTAGGCACCAAGGAAGGCAAAGGTAGGAGCATTACTATGAGTACGGTAAAGGATCTGTCTGCAGTTTTTCGCCGAGGCTGTGCAGACGTCCCTTGCAACCGACTGCCCGGTGTCGACCGTGACCTTATGCTTGAGATGACGTGCACCACTTGCAACCGAGACATGTCAGTACGAAGCTTTTCCTTTCAGGAGACGTCAAGGGCACTAGAACCTCTTGAGTGTCCAATTAATCTTGAAGCCCCTCCCATCTTCAACTTTGAAAACCTCCTTTCAGGTGCAATTCCAATCTCAAAGCCTATCAAAACTCGGGAGGCGGCTTAACCTGGAAAAAGTCGGCTGTCAGCATTTTCTCCTCATTCTCTTCGATCTTTTTTTGTCTTTCAATTCTGTACGCAGTGTAAATAAATTATTCAATGGGTCAATTCACAAGAATCAAAAGCACAATGATAAATATGGAAAACCCGCAAATGGTCCGACTTGCATTCACAATGTCAATCTCAAGCTCCGAATCGTGACAAGAAACAAAAAACAATTGAAATTCGAGGAGCGTTGGTTCTAACAGAATTTCAAGTTCTACCTCGCAAAGCTATCATCATCACACGCAGGGTTATTTTAAAGGTAACGATCGTTATAAGATGTACCATCGTTAGTAATATGAGCAAAATGGAAAACTTGAAAACTCACAAGAAAAATAATTAGGTACAAGACCCGAAACTCAGAAATTGTCGATGAAAATGAGGAAATCATGTGTTGAGTTTGGCGTAACGCATGCCGTTACGGTACTCGTGGCCGTCGTCCCGAGCGCCGGCCTGCAGATCGGCCGACTGCCATTCTGCGCCCGCGGAAGTCCCGCCGGCGCCGTCGAGGTGACCGCTGCCGAGTCCTCTGATTTCCACCTCGTTGCCTGTATCAACTGCAAGTTCACAGCAACACGTTTTGTCATTTGCATGCAGCACAAGAACAACGAATAGTTTAAAACAGTTGAAAAAAATGATCATACCATTAAACTTTTATAGAAAAATGAAATATTCAACTTTATCTGTAAATAAAAAGACATGCTTCATCGTTCATCTACCATAGGACGCCGAAGCTCTTTTTTTAAAGGAAAATATGAAGCTTTTTTTTTCCTAAAGTGAACCTTTTTCAACTCGAGCCACTATGTCAAAATTTTGAACTCCTCTTTTTTCTTCCATTTAGCGAGTTACATTTCAAAAATATATAACATGAGGGGCTTATTTTTCAAAAAAATCTATTTCAAGTATTACTTCACATAAAAAAATTATAAGTTATTTGACTTATAACTATTTTTGGGGAGAATAATAACCTGAAAAGTGTTTTTTTACAACTATTACTTCACTTTTTGTATACGGAAACTACGGACAAGAAAAATATATATAAAACCAACCATAGGCCGGATTTTCAAAAGCGACAGAAGGATGATGGGCGCTGTCGTGTCGGCGGCCAACGATCTTTCCAAAAGGAGCGGGAAGAGCTCGGCGACGTGCCAATACGAAAAGAACTGAACAAACCGATAAACTTCCTCCATAATTCATGGGAAGTCAATCCTTCTTCTTCATTTCCTCTTTTCCCACCTGCCACAAAGATGCCGCAGAAGGCGAGGATGACCAGGATCCAGAAAGCGGACGAGGAATCGCTCGAAGTCCTCCGGTCAACAGACTTTTCGCCAGTTGCTGGCGCGTCGACGAAAACCAGCGGACTGTGGCCAAGAGCGTTCGCCGCCAGGACGCCGATCTCGTAGTCGCTGCCCGAGTCAACTTCCAGCTCCAACGACTGCTGCAGCGACTTCTCCATCTGCACTATTGATCGTCACTCTTGGCCAGACATGTTCACAAAACCTGCCAGTTCTCGTCGTCCTTCTTCCGGTAGTAGACGGCAAAGTATTTGTAGTTTGTCGTCTTGGGATAGTCCCATTGAACCTTCAAGACTCCTTTGCCGTCGCTCTTGAAACGGATGTCGCTGACGGCGACCGGCGCCTTCTCGTGTCCTCTCACAAAACAACCCATGATCGCCACGGCCGACGTGGAGCAATCGACGTCAGGCGCGAAGGAATCTCCTGAAGCTTCCCTTGGGATCGTGAGTTTTTTTCAGCCTCACCAGAACACAGAGGCAGGCATTTGGTTTGAACGTTGTTCGCAATACAACAGTCGGAATGATCTCGGATGTCGGAAGAACACTTGAGAAGGGACGCCGCGTACTGCGTGCAGTTGCCGACCGATTTTGGAACCTCGAACAGAATCTTTCTCTTGGGATGAGCCTTGATCAGTACCTTCCCGATGGAACACGCCTGAAGACAGTCTCCAGCGATGCCTTCGTCTTCGCAACAGCTCAAGATGAGACGAGGGTTCACTGGCAGGACTTGCGCCGAGATAATAAGCTGGAAAAGGGAACGGTTATGAGAAAGAACTGAGCGATAAAGGGAACCTCAGAGGTAGCCGAACCGACGACGACGCCTTTCTCCTCGACTGTGCATTTGTAGATACCGGCGTCCTCGGAGTTCACCTTTCTCATGTTCCATCTGGCGACGTATCCGATGTCTGACTTTTTCAGAATCAAGAAGCCTTTGGGAGCCTTAAAATAAAAAAAAGATCCTTCAATGAAAAAAAGACTCACCGGTTTGTCATCTTTCTCGAACTTGAACACTGGCTGACTGTTGCCTCCGCGGTAAACACACTCTATTTGGACTGTCTCGTCGTCCAAAACGCGGAATTTATCTTTAGTCATTCGCACACTCGGTCTGTCTGAAATTTTGAACCTCTTATACGAAAAAAGGATTAACATTTTCTTTCCAAAAAGCAGGGAATGTCCTTAGAATACTGAAAAATTTCTCAAAGTTTCATACCGTTAATAAGGGAAGTCAGTTAAGTTTGGAATTGACTAAAAATTTACCCTGAAACTTTCTAAAGATACGGATGAATATTTCTAAAATTCGATACTTACGCAAACGTTTGTTTGCAAGAATTTTTCACTTGGATTTTTTTAAAAAAATTTTTGGTTTCCGGGGTTTTTTTCTGATTACTCTTTTTTTAACGCGAAAACTTCGGTATCCGGTACCATGAACTAGGATTTCGAAAGTTTTTTTGAGTAATTTTAGGAAAAACTTTCAAGCTTCGCGCTAAGATGACCTCCCTAGTGCTATATTTTTCAAAATATTTACTTTTTCAAACTTTTTTTAAAAAGTCTTTCCATTGCACAACTACAGACCAGAACAAAAATTCAAGGGAGAAAAACGAACTACTGAGAATGAGATGGAACATCGTGACGTGTTGACGACCGTCCGTGTCCGAAACGGAGCACGTCGCCGTGTCGATCGTCGCGTCGACTTCCGCGTTCATCGTTACGGTGTTGACCCCATGGTCGTTTTGGACCTGACGACGACTCGAAATTCAGGTTTCACGGCTTCTGACTCACCACGCGCGGGCCAAGAGACAAATCGATGCTCAGATGACGTTCCGAGTTCGACGGCTTCGCTACTGTGCACTTGATGACGAGATTTTCCCCTGGCGAATAGACGCCGTCGCGATGATCCGGAGTGACAGTGATCACAGGTTCAGGTAGTCCGATCGAGTCTGAAGCCAGTAAGGAACAATGATCATTAATTTTTGAACTTTCACAGAAAGCGTTACAAGAAAAACGATCTTGAAACGAATTGTTGCAATTAATTACTTTTTTGATTCTCAACATTAATGATTACATTTTTCTAGGACCTAGCTGTGAATGGAGAAATTCAAGAAGAAAAAAAAAGTATCTTGAGCTAATCATCTCATAAAAGCCGGCGAAACTTTTCGCGGCCATACAAACTCAAGAAATATTTTTCTATTAACCTTGTTGGGCCAATAGCGTGAGAATAGAAGAGCTTCGGCTGGTACGATCTTCTTCCTTCGCCGTCACGTAAACGTAGTAAAGACCGTCTTCTCTCAAATTCTCGATAACCATCCAAGTTTTGTTTGTGAGGACCTAAAGCCCGAAACTTCTTAGTTTCAAAGAAATTTTGGTACCGTGGTCCATATAGAGCTTTTTTCGGTGTCCAAATAGAAAACTGTGTACTCGACGTTGCTTTGAACGTTGTCCTGGTTGCGTCGTTTCGTAACCTGTAAACAGCGGTTCATGGAAGGTATAGAAGACGCTTCTTCTCAGTGAACTTCCTGGCTCAGTTGGATGAGGATTTTTAACAGCGTAATTTCACTATACTTTCGTGAAACTACTACTAATCCCTATATTAATGTAATAATCTCAATACTTTCGTATTGAGAATGATGTTGATATCATATAATTATGAAGACCTTGTTCCAGGTGACGTTGACGGCCGGCCCCGTGTTCCAGACGACCTTCAGGCCCAGAGGCGCCATCGGACGGTCTCCTTCGTAAACTGAAACCGCAAACTCATCGGAAAACTCTTTCGGGTGAACCTGTAGTAGGTTTCGTCGTGAAAGTCACGTTGAAAGATGGCGGACCTTCGCCTTCGTGGTTGATTGCAATCACACGAGCCTAAATTGAGCTTCCTATGTTTGAGAAATTCTTTTTTTCGATACCTTATAATCCGTTTCGGCATTGAGACCGGAGAAACGGTACACGTCAGCAGTGCTGTTTTCAGTCGCTTTCAAATTATCGCCTTCGAAAAGCTGCAAATCGAGCAAATACTTTTCGCAACGTATCGCATTAACTTTGAGACTCCTTAAAGTTTAAAATATTTGTAAAAATAGGTAAATTTTCTCACCATTATATGCTCAATTGCTTCATTTATTAAAAAAATAACGTTTAGGTTTCTGTAAATTACAACCAGTAGTTCTGAATTCCAGCAAATTGTGCTCACAAACTATTTTCAGCCTTTAATATAAAAATTCGTATAACCTTCCAGTAAATAAAAAGAAACGTTGAACAAGGCAACTCTTCACATTAATTTCGATTTCATACCTGGATTCTGTAAACGATGATGTCGTCACGGAAATCTTCCCACATGATCGTCGCCGAGTCCGATCCGATAGCAGTAACCTCAAAAAAGGCAGTGAAATATGTATCAAATTGCTTCGACAGATTGATAAGAGGATTTTGTAAACCTTTCTACTTGCTCACTCAACTTTTTTTGGTTCATATTTTCCAAAAGTACCAACCTCAAGAGTCTCGACGGCCGCAGGCAAAACGATGTGGGCTGAGGCGAAACAGGTGTGCAATTTCTTCATCTCGGACAGGCAACTCTGTTCGACCTAACAAAAAGAAACCATTATTCTAGTAAATCTGAAAGAACTACCGTGAAAGGATGTTTACAGGCGTTGAGGCAGTTTTTCGAAACGTTCTCTTCCATACAGCAGCTGTAAACAAAAAATAAATGAATGAGAATAGTTTCTTTCATACCGTAGATTATCTCTTCCTTCAGATGCGCATTGAATCCAGGTATTGAAATTGGCTGGAAATAATATTAAGCTTGACTTTTGAAAGCTGTTTCAAACGTTTGCACTCCTCGGAAATGGAAGTGGTGTTGTAGAAGCAGTGGCCCATGCAGTTTCCTGGCATTTTCTGTTCCTTACAGCAATCCTGGAAGTTCTCGTCGGGGTGATGTTGATCTGCAGGATTCCATTTAGAAGCCGAAACCTAGAGTTCGAACCATTGGGACAGCAGAAAGTGAGACTGGTGCCCTGTCCCATGCACTGGAATCCCGTGGGACAAGGTTCCTTCTCGTTGCAGCTCAGATAGTCGCCGTCGGCTGGAAAATCAAGGAATTCAGCCAAAGTTAACATTCATGAAAAAAGTAGGCTTCAAAATTTCTGCTTTTCTGTCATAACATACAGTGTGTATTAAAAATTCATGATTTTTCTCGTGATTCTTTTTACAGAGAAAGCATTCAATTGGAGACATTATTTTTCTTCAATCATTTTTTATAGTTCTGAACTATGATGAATTTTTTCACTGAAAAAACTAAACTTACATAAGCCCCCAAAAAATGAAAAATTTTCTTTTACGCTACAAAACCACACTATCGGGTTGAATATGAACAATTGATTGATACCTGAAAGAGAGATGGGGACGCCGGACTTGCAGACGGGATGGCCAGCGGCCTGTTTGGTGGAAAAGAGGATGGCCGTGGAAGGCAAGGAGACGCCCTTCTCGGAGTGCGACTGCACCGTCACCACGTAGTCGGTGTCGGCCTCCAGGCCCAGCTCAGTGTGGGGCGATTTCGCGCCAAACACCTACAGAGCATCGTTCAGAAGGAACTTTCTCGATGAGACAACCTCCTTGACAGGCGCGGCGTGTTCGTTCTTGCGGAAGAAGAGCGTGTAGTTCTCGACCAAATGGGCGTTGGCCAGAGGTTCCGACCACTTCACGACGACGCTGTTCGTGGTAACATCGCTGATAGACACGTTCACCGGCGAAGACGGATGAGATTCTAACAAAAAGAGATTTCTCTAAGAAACTCTTCCCATTCATTACCGTAGCCCTCGCGCACGCATTGGTAGATGGCTTGGAGGTCGAGGTTCAAGCAGAGGACCGAGTGGACGCCGAGTTCCTGGGTGCTACCGGCGCAGATGTTGAGACAGTCGTTCTGGACGCCTTTCCGGCGACAGCACTCCGTGTGGTTGCGGCCGTCGGCGATGCACGGCGAGACCTGAAGACGTGGAGAGACGTCTCCTAGTTGCTCTTTACCTTGGTCCACTCGGCTCTGCAGGTCGTGGCGATCGAAATCGTGGCGTAGGCCGAAGGGTCTTCGGCCACGTTGCACATTTTCGTGGCGCAGAACGACGAAACGTTGTTGGAAGAGCAGCATTCTGAAGTTTCACATTTCTTTTTCTACTTTTGATTTCATCCTCTAGATGCTTTTCTCAACTTTTCGCAGCCTTTAAAATTTATTTCTCACATGGGAAGTCATTTTAACGCTCCTACTGGAATTTTCTTCTTTCTTTTCTCTTCCTCAAATTAGCTCTGTGATAGAATTTTCCTACGACTCAAAACTGCATCGAGTTGACTTGGAAAATTATTTTCAGTCGAAAAAGCTTCTGAACGAAGACGTACTCATGACGTCTGGGATGCTGTCGTTGTTCTGGACGGTGTGGACGTTGGTCGAAGCGATGGATCTGACGCTGGGAACGCTGGTTCCATACTCGTTTCTGGCGGTCACGTAGACGATGTAGCGAGTCGCAGACCGCAGGTCCGACAGCGTCATGCACTTCGAAGTCGTGTTCTTCTGAACGACAAGCTGAGAATCGCATGAGAAACGGCCGTCGAACATGTTGGAAGGCGAATTCGCGAACTGTAGTCGAGTTGCTGACGTCATCTCGCGTCACGATGAGCATCGTCGACCTTTTGCTGCGGCTGACGGTGGCGCTGACCGAGTCCGACAGTTGATCGTTGAGATGGCGCTGAAAAGGAGGAGTATTCAAACATTCTAAGGTTATTTTCTTTTTTTTTGTTTTATCTGAAACATGGGGCTCATTTGAAATGAACGACATTCTGGAAAACCATAAATAACTTTATTTTTAGAAAGAAAGATTTTCCTCACTTCAAACTCTTCCTCAGCTTCTCTCTTAGTGCGATCGTGACCGCCATCGGAACGATCAGACTCGTCTTCTTGAGTATAATCTTCATCTTGGGTGTCACCGATGTCAGAATAGTCTCCAGTAAGAAGTGGTATTCCCCTGAAAAATTGATCCAATAACTGAAGCCGCATAGTAAAGCATAATTAGGATGAATCTTCTTACATGGCCTTTTTTCCTTATTTTTTTCGACAGTTCTAAAATAAAGCATGCTTGATGACGTAGAAAATCTACAAAATGCTAAAAAATATGAAATGGTTCGAGTTTTTTCAAGTTTCTGATTTCCATAATTAAAAAAATTATTCGAAAACCTGTTGTCTGATTTTTTGTTTCACTATCCGATTCTAAAAAAATTTAAATTTCAGAAATGGATTGCTGTGCATTTCATGTTTTTCTAGCTTGTAGGAGAGACAATCAGAAGAGAAACGGACATTTCGCCGCCGAGAAGTGGGAAGTTGGGGATTTCCTTGTAGTAGACGGCGTAGTCGAGGATTGGGAACATTTTGTTCGACTCGTGTTTCTCGGGCTCCTGCCAGCAAACCGACAGTTTGTCGTGCTCCAAGGCGTTCACGACGATTTCCTTCGGCGGATCCGGATAGGGAACTGAAACCTTTTCACCTTTTTTCAAGCTCTCGCCAAAGCCAACTCAATGAGGAAAATTATGTTGCTAGCCTTCTCAAAATCTTCGTTTTTCGTTTACATGTGTCATGTAAAACTAAAGAGAAAATCAAAATTTTATTCCAGAAAATGGTTAGAACGAATTTGAAAAGGCTAGCGTTAATCTGAGCAATATACAGGTTTCTTGACAACACATTTATACATTTTTCTTTTCATACATGGGAAACTTCAGAATAAACAAGATACGAAAATCAGGAGGTTGGTATGGTTAGTTTTTTTTTCTTTTTAAAAAATAGATGAAGATTCCGACAATCTTTTTTTTTCAAGCCTAAACTGTTAATTTTCAAAAAGATTTTTCTCGGAAGCCTATGGGGTTCAGCAAATATTCTTTCTTGTTTTCAAGTATTCTGACGTGGGTCTATAAACCACTAAAGTTTCAACTCGAAACGCGTACCCGAGTCCGAGTAGTTCCCTAGTTAGAACAGCTTAACTTTATTGACTGTGACTTTCAGAGTCTTCATCTAGTATAGAAGAAGTACTGACTTCTCGGAAAATATATTGGAATAGTAGAATCAACTTCCTCGTGAATATAATTATTGCCCGAAGTTTTCGATCCTTTTTGTAAACCTTTTCTTTGGAAAAATATTCTCAAGAAATAATTCCGAAGTTTCCAGAGAAGTAGGTGTAGGAGCCATGCATGATATTCAGCTTTTCATCGAATCAAATCAAGTAAAAGCGTATTAGAGAAGAACTTCACCAGACCTAAAGCGATTTTGCGTTTCTATGAATCAATTTGCTTACAGAAAAGAACAAGAGCAAGAAGTGGCACCAAAAACAAAACCAGTCAACACAAAGCATCACATGCAAAGCCGAGAGAAAAGAAATAGAAGTTCAGCCGACTGGCTTGTCGATCATGAAAGCGGAAAGTTGGGAGCTCGGACGCAGCCTATTGCGTCCGGGTCCGCGATTTTGAGGCAACATACGGTAGGCGCGATCGAGGCACGAGAAGATCTCGGGAAGGTAGTAGAGACACAGACGGTGGGATCGACGCAGCATCTGAATCCGGCGTTCTTTCTCAAGTCGAATGGTTCGTTTTCGAGTTCTAGTGATATCTCAACCTCGATTCATAATCTTCATTTTTTTCTTCTCATTAATTTGCGCAATGAGGAAAATTCTGGTGAGGTAATCTTCAAAGCCGTTCATTATTTTTGGAGTGCTGTATATATATCTTCCTTCTCTCCACTGCTCATTTTTCATTTTCTTTTCTTTTCCGTTCTCACGATAACTCATTTATCACTAGATATCCAATTTCAAAGAAAATACTGACAAGCCTCAAAGAATCTTTCAAAACTGACCTGAAAGTCGCCAGAGCAAAAGTCGTAGCAGAAGCTGGGCACGAGCTGAGTCTTGCAGCAATGGACGTGGCTCCTGGTGCCGCCTTCTGTCGCGCAGGACAAGAAATGTTTGTAATCGTCGGTCTTGCAGCTTAAACCAAGGGTCCTGCGAGTCGGAGAGAGCTGCCGTACCTGGTCGGGTCGAAGTGGTAGTTCTCCATCTCGGAAGGCTTGCACATGCCGCGGCACAACGGAGAGATCCCCTTGTCCTGGCAGCACTCCGAGTGATCGTAGGAGATGTTCTGGTGGAAGCCGCCTTTCAGTCCCGATTCTAAACATTTAGAATTAACTCATCTCTCTTTTTATCATAGCTCAATGAAAAAACCACAAACCAAGGACTTCTACTTGGAACTCCAGGAGTTCAGACTTGTTGCCGAGTTGACAACGGTACCGGCCAGAGTCTTCGAATGTGAGATTCCGGAGCACGAGAGTGTATTCTTCTCGTCTACACGAGCAACACTGCAAGAAATAGTCTCAGAATACGGCGAAGGTACTGGGAAACCTGGTTATCGACGCAGGAGAAGCCCGCGGCACAAGGCTTCGAGTCGTCGCATTCTCCGGCGCAGCCTATAAAATAACTTCTTCACAACTCTTGGAATATTGACAATCTTTTCAAAAAGAATTTCAGTCTTCAACTCAACTTTTTCGAAAATAATCGGATAAGGTTCACCTTTTTCATAGTCGACATCAATGGAATGTTGCAATTTGTAAGATTTCTCTTCGTTGTTTGAAGAATTGAGAAACTTTGTCCCGTTGAATATTTGGACGTCATCTTTGAACCAGACAACCTGAAAACATGTTTTCAAAAAGGAAACTCGATAAGTGTAAAAACCTCGACAAACAACGCGAGTTTCTTCTCAACTAATTAAAAGGAAAAAAAAGAACCTATGATTAATCAAAGCAACGAATCGTAAACAAGACATATTTTTTCGAGTTAAAACTCAAAATCTCGCACAAAAAATTAGACTTGTTTTCGAATTTTGTGCAAAAATAAAAAGAATTTTGCTTGATTATTCGTTGACCTCGAAAGAGAAAAACTTCATATTACTCGAAAAAGATTTTTCTTCGAAAATGATGAAAAAAAGAATCGAAAGACAACCTCTGACGAACAGGTGTTGAGGACGCACTGAAGTTGCGTGGCGAACCCCTGGATGACGGTAAGGAATCCTTCGTCGTCCGTGGTCAGATGCGGCGACTCAGAAGTCGTCGCGACAGAAGACGTCGAGACTTCAGCCGCCGACGTCGCCAGGAGTGACGTCAGCAGCAGCGTCAACGGCAATGACGCCGTCATCTTCACGCTCCTAAATCCCAGATCTCATCAGAAAAAGAAATTCGAAAAAGAGTATTAAATGAAACGGCGTGTCGCGGAATGATCGAAAGGTGTACTTGTATGTCACTGGGAACCTGTTCTCTTGCAACTTTTTTTGCTTCTTTTGAAACGGTAACCTTGGTTGAGTAGAAGGAAGGAAAGATGCGATTATGAAAGCACAGTTTATTCATAAAAAACTTCACAAAGTTGAGAATGCATACTTTTTGAAGATGAACTTTTCATATAGCATTATAGACGCATAGGAGTTGGAGGTTGCAGCAGAACGGGAAATTTCTGGAAACTCTAGTAAATGAGATCTTTCGGTTTCGAGAAACAAAAGTTCAAAAAAACGTCCTAAACTGTTTGACCCCATTAAAGAGCTGTACTGTTTAACAAATACAATCAGTAAGCTCATTTTATGCTCAAAAATTCGCCATTCCCAATTTGGAGCATAAGTTTTTCAGTTAAAACTTCGAAAAAAAAAACATCTATTTTATATTTCTCTAAAAAAATACATTTTTTTCGGAAAAAAATTCAAGTTTTTCAACCCTGATACGCTGAAACAAGCTCATCACCAATATTATAATCTTTGACATAGAACAAGCGAACGAAACGAATGAACTGCGGCTAAGAAAGACGTAGAAAAAAAAGAAGGAGGCTTCTCGAGAAAGAGCGCCGCTCCTGAGGCGAGTTCTGCAGAACAAAACAATTAATGTCATTTCCGAGCAATTAAGGCGAAGAAACAACGCAGAAAGGTGGCGAAGAATTCGAAAAAATTGTGTGAAATCACTAGGATTCGGTCATATTTTCAGGGCCAAGGACATTTGAGTCGCCAAGCGAAAAAATGGGGGCTAATCAATGGCGTGTGACCTTTCAAGGCTATGGAAATAGTTCTTGCTTTTTCTGTTTCAAAACAAAAAACTTTTTGAATCGCACTTCAAAAAGCTTAACGACTCAAGAAAAATAAGGAAACATTTAATTTTTGAATTATAGTCCATTCCAGATAAAAAAATATTTTAAAAGGACTATTCCTCTTGATAACATATTCAATAATTTCTCAAGTTCGTAACTGTCCTTGGATGAGTTAACGAGCAATAAATCTTAAATTTTCACTTTGACTCAACACACCAGCACAAAAACCTTGTCTACCCTTGTAATTGTAAAAGTCTACCCTTGTAAAATTTGAGTTTCAAAGATTTGCAGAATTGAGCTCACGAAGAACATATTTTTAGGAACTATGTCTAATAATTTTCAGAAAAAATCGTTTTTTTTTCTGTCATCCTCTATAATACAAATGGACAGATATCTCTTAATTTAATAGAAATTCATTAGATTCCCCGAAATTGGCGACAAATTTCTAACTTATTCCATCAGTGATATGCAATAACCTTGTTTCTCTGAATGAGAAGGATAAAAATCAGATAGAAGCTTTTTTATTTTAAACATATTCTCGAATTTAAAACAAACTTCAAAAACTTGAAACTACAAATAGTTTCAAGTTACTCAAGTAGGGCACCAGGCTTCCGTGAAAAATCAACAGTGAGGATGCACAAAATAAATGAACCAGAAGACAGGTAGTAGGACGGAACTTTTTATAGAGAATCGATCGGCGCGCGACCTTCGTTTGGGGCCAACTCGTTCCGATTTTCGAGTCTAAACGACTGTTGTAACTGTTCTTTTGATGGCTATTGGCACTCCTGGTTTCGTGGAAGTCGTCAGAACTGTTAAAATGCGAAGGGTTGCACTGATTATGAAGAAAAAAGCTAGAATTCTCATTTGCAACAATTATAAAACTTTTTGGAAAGAACCGCAGAGACAAACTCACTCCTGGATTAACAAGAAAAAAGTTCCATATGAATCATAATGACCGCATTCATCTCTGATAGGTTCGTCTGAACAAGTTAGAAACTAACAAGGAACTAAAGAGGGCCTCATATAATCCTTTCGGAGAGAATGCGAGGTTGAGCCAATTAATATGCGCACGCTTTTGCAGCTCATTTTTCCAGTCAAGGGTCGAAAACAGCCTTATTCCATTTCGGACCTATTTCGTTCGCAAACATCCACTCTCAACCCTATTTAAAAACCATGTATTAACTGATCGATCAAAAAAAAAAAGAAAAACTTCCAACTATCGATAAGAGAAATAGAAACAAAAACGAAGAGCAGACGAAGCTTTCGCAGAAAGAGATTGAAAGGAACAAAAAAAGGTACTTGGCTCGCGGTAAACATTTCTTGCATGCCATTTCAATCCTTTTTAGCATCCAAAGTGGTAACGAGAAGTTTGAAATAATTTGAACTAACTGGACTTCCCTATCTTTTCAAATTCCAAAAAAGGCATAAATTTTAGAAAAAAAAGAAAAGAAAAAAAGAACCAATTTTAAATTATAAAGTAAATGAAAAAAAAAAGAAGTTATTGAAACCAAGCGTCATGAAGTCATTTATTTTTGAACTGATGTTCAACTATGAAAAGGAACGGATTTTTAATTTCTCAAAACGAATAAACTGAGGTTTTAAACGATTCGCTTGAGTCAAAGTTTATTTTTTGCATGTATCTAGAGAATGAAGAAAGACAGAATTGATTTATTGTTTCATTGGGTTGGAAAAAACAATGGCCGAGATGAAAGAAGTAACAACCAAAAAAAAAGAGAGAATGGAACGGACCAGCGCGCGAAGAATAACATTTTCTCTTCACTTTTTTTTTTCGTAAACTTGAGTAGCTCCTATGAACATCAACAACCCCATTTTTCCCGAAACGTCTTCAAATACTTCTGACGATCGAATTTAAATCAGTTAAATATCGAATCTCCGCTAATGGACAGAAAGCTAAAAAATGAATTTGTTGGAATTGAATGGCAGTGAAGTTTCAGGCTCAATTAAAAGACAATCGAACTCTCTCATTGAAATGGGCAGATTGAAAGGAAAACTTTCAATAAGAATTTGAGAGAAGAGATATTAGAAGGCGAAAAAAAAACGACGGTCGCCTGGGAAACCATTTCTAGCACACCTGGCCTTCTCAATTTAATCTTTCAGGATCAGCAGCGCATAAAATCTCAGTTTCGAAAATAAAAATTGGAAAAAGCGGATTCTGCAAAATCATTGAGTATTATTATTCCAACGAATTGTCATGTTCCCACAGAAACTTATAATATTTTCGAAGGTTATTTAGTTGAATCAGAAAAGGAAACAAAGATTTTTCCTATAGGAGAACTCATCTGAATTAATAATGAAATTACTTTCAAAAAGTATATATTTTTTTCATTAAAAAAAGACCTAGAAGAGGCCCATTTATTATAGTAATATGAACAGCAAGAAAAAATGTATGATTTTCAAACGTTCTATTTCGCTGCAAGCTTCAGCAGAGTCATAGTATGGATTTACATCGAGAAAAAGAGAAAGCTTGCCCGGTTGTTTTTCTCCAAAAAATGAAATCACGAGCGATTCAAGTATATGCGGCTTTTTGAAAAGCTCAGCTCTTCTCTCTAATGATAAAAACTTTTTCCGTCACTAGTTACAACTACAAGCAGGGCCTTGAACTCCGATTTTTAAAAGTAAGACTCAAAGTTAAAGTACGAAGATGGAAATAGAACAGAGCCAGAACGAGGAGGAAAAGAAAGGGAGGAACGGACGGAAGCGGATAAAGCCCGTGAAAAAAAAAACGAGTAGAGTGGTCAGTTATTGACTCACCGGCGGGCCCGGGCTTACAAATGTTTGTGTTTTGTTAGACGAAGCGCGGAGAACTCGAAAGAGACGTCAACAAAAATGGAGAGTCCCGTCAGAGTCAAAGAAACTCAGCACTATGACTCGTTTGAACTTCAACATCAGCTCAACTTGTTGAGTTCTTATTTTAAAAAATGCAACCTGCTTTGCAAACTTCAGAATGGCATGGATAATTTTAAGCTAAAATTTCTTATTTTCGAAAAGGCTATTTTAAATAGCTCGCGCAAAGTTTGAAATAATCATTTTCTATTAGCATTAAACACAGCTCGAAGAATACTCTCAAAAAAACAGAAATAAAACAGAAGAAATAAAAGGGAAATTTAAAAAAAAAAGATGAATTTTTTCGTATTCAAATTTTCGTCCGCGGCGAGGTTTTCCATGGAGCACGCTTGCTACGTCAAGATTCGTTATTCGTCGTTACCGAATTGTAAAAAAAAAACGGGCGGCCTTATTGCAATAATATTGAAGCTTATCTTTAAACACGCTTTTCAACAGTGTACCCATCATTTACTTATAAATCGTTGATATAAAGCAAAAATGCACAAACAAAAATAAATGAGATTTTCGGTTAGAAGAAAAACGAAGTTTGCTCATTTCAAGTTATACATCAATTCTTGAGTTCTGGAATTGGTTCGATCGGTCTTACTCACGAATTTGAACAAGATCTTCTTCTTGCATGAAGCTCTTAAAACCCGTGTATTCATTAATACCTTTTTGGCTTCTTTTTACTTTTTCCTTCAGCCATGTTTCGATTCAGCTGAATTCAGCAGGTCTTCAAAAATTGGTCCCTTCTTTGTAGTGAATTTTTAAGGCTGTAACGGAGTTTTTACGACACCTAAGATAGCCACATACGACGCAGGCACAAGCACAGATAATGTGATTATTTCGTTGGCACTACCGAAGTCAGCTTTCTTTCTTGGCATCTATCGATTTTCGCTTTCCTTAGTCGAAGACTGAAAAATAATTTTTTTTCATTCGCCTTTTCAAAATTTTGAAAACTAGAAACTAGTAAATCGACGCTGTATATATTTTTTTCTGATTTTTTCGGCAATCAGCTTTTTTTGCATTTCGGCAGTTTTTATAAGCTCAAAAATAGACATGAAATAAATTATACAGTCAGTTTTGTGGCTTTTTGACCGTTTCAAGAAAGAAAGCGAAGTTGATGAGGCAAGATTATTCATCAAAAAACTGAATCTTTTTCTTTGAACAGCTTTCAAAACTCTTGGAAAGTTTTTCACTTATTTTAATTTTTGCACCAAAGTTTCTCAAAAAAAAAGTTCTGAACGGTTTTTATCGAATATTTTTCACTCGATTCTTATTTTAATTTTCCGAAACTGAAACCCTGATGAGAAGTAGGGATGAAGACGACAGTTCTGCTGTTGGCCGCAGTTCTGTCCTGCGCAAATGCTTCGTTTCTGCTCGACTACACGCTTCCCGACAGCGTCATCCAGCTGATGGGTCTTCGCGAAAAGCCGACGAACGTCTGTTCCCGAATTTTTCTGGAGTCAAACTGCGGATTTTCAGAGAGCCATCTCTGTCTGCCAGGACATCCAGTTCAACTACTGCCAAGTAGCGTCAATGTCAGTTATATGAATTAGCTTTGACTCAGGCGAGGTTCAACGAGTTTTTCGGCTTCTCACCTGAAGTGAGCTATCGCAACGGCTCTTACATCTACACAAACGTGCAGAAGTTCCTCGAGATGAACGTCACGGAGTTCACCAAAGTCTGCAAGTGAGTTTAGAAGAAGAAGAAGCCTTTTTTTCAGAAAATTTTAAAATATTCAAGTTCTTCGCATCATAGTACTTCTTACAGTTCAGAATGTTCGCTTTTTGTCGAAACTTGGAGATTTTTTATTTTTCAATCCAACCCAGAGGTGAATCAAGAAGGGTCTCACTTTGCTGTTTCAGCACTCGGACACAATTCTACCAATGCCTAGGAACGTCTTACTATTCCTGTTTGAGTCTTTTCACGCTCCTCAACCGTCCCAATCCCGACTTCCCTAACAGTACTTTACTTCATTTTAATTAAATCTATATTACAATATCAAAATTGCAGCTTTCGACTACGTCCGCACGTTCCGCGGCCTCGAGTACGCTTGTACCGGCGGATTCCAAGGCTAGTAGCAAGTCCGAAATGTGGAGTGAAATTTGAAACTACAGAAGTAGCCTTCCAGTGGGACTGCCTCGGCACTTTCCCCACAACTAACAGCTACAAGAACTGCATCACGCAATTCAACGCCACCGTCGGCAACGACTTGTGCTCGTGAGTTTTGTGAGGTTCAGAACGGTGCTTCTGTTTCAGGAATGCTTGTTCAGCGCCTTTTTATTTCAAAAAACTTCTCAATCTTTGAATTCAGAGCTGTAGACGCAACCGGTCAATGTTTGAACGACGCTTACCGTGCCGCCTGCAATGATGCCGGAGTGAGTCTTGTTCTATTTTTTTTTCAGAATCCCTCACCTTTCAAGAAATGAATCAAATTCAATAATTTTGAGAAATATAAACTGCTCCTATTGTCATAAATCAGTTTTTTTATTTAATTTTCAGTGAATTCATTAGTAGTTTTGCTCATTTTTGAATTCGAAATGTACTATCAAAGAAAAATCGGAAGACGGCCTTTTAAAATAGCTTTTTTTTAACTCAAAAGCGAACATTCATTCAATGTTTTTAGACCCTAAAAAGAAAACTTCATCATTTTTGTGTGTTTACAGGCTGGCTTTTTCGGATGTGAGAACTTCCGGTCGACATTCAGCGACGCTTGTTGGGGTCTTCGTTGCCAAGTCAATCAGTTCTAGTTATGTCACCAATGTTTTTTTCCCCGAATAAAATGCCCTTTTTCTCTCTCATCATTTTGTGCAGATAAAAGCCTCATCATGTCGTTCCTACGTGTCCGATAAGGTAAAGGCGTGTCGAAACCGCCTCAGACCTCGTTTCTCGGCTCGAGGGAAAGTATGAAATGTGATGCGAATGTTTTCTATGATTCTGGGAGCCACATTTGAAGTTTTGGAGCAGCATTGTACTCCGATGTCTCCAAAGCGAAACGATAGCATGATGAAACTTTTTCAAACTGGGGAAAATTCTCAAAGGAAGCATTGGGTGAATCGTGGCACGTAAGGGGATTAGTGCCCTATCAGCAACGATAGATTGTCGATAATTGGCTTTTTCTCGTCGGTTTCGCCTCGCCGTCATGAAGCAGCTCATCTTACTCTTGGTCGCCACAGGTATTCACACTTCGTCAAAAACGTCTTCTTGGAACTTCATCAAACCAACTTCGAAAAAAAAAAAAACAATTTTTCAAGAACATCTACCAAAGAGTAGAGATTTATGCAAAAATTTTTTTCCAGCGAAAATTTGTTACTTTCATTGGAGAGCGTTTAAAACAATGCAATTATGAGAAAGTAAATTGAAAACAAACTTTTCTTACCAAGTCATTCAAAAGCTGGATGAATTCGAAGATTTACAGGCATCTGTCTGTGTGATGTGACCTCAAACTGCGACGGTAACAAGTTTGTAATTTGTCAAAAAAAGTTCTCCGATAGCTTGGGAATCGACCAATCTTACAATTGGTGAGGACTAACTTCCCGTTTTTTTTCTGTTCAATTAAGAATTATGAAACATATGTAGAAAGTTTAGGCAAAATCCACTGGGTCTCACCACGCAGATCCAGAACATCTACATCAAAGGTGGACCCAACGGCCAGCGAGGTCTTAACGCCGTTTGCAAGTTTCAAGATCGCTTTTTTCTAATAATCAATTGAACATTCAGCGCCTACAATTCTTTCATCCAATGCCTCAGTGACAGTGCTTTCACTGCTTTCGAATGCTTCGACCCAAGGTATTCGATTTGCTCATTTTTTCAGTTAATGATTAATGAAGAACAGTTCAAGGACAACTAGTGAAAGTATTTCTCGTTTCTGCTTTTTGAGCTCGACTCTAAAGTTACATACATCAGAAGCAAACTGTTTGAACGCTTTTATGCTTTTCATGGCTATTTGTCAGGTGGCTGATAAAAGCGAGCAGTACACCAAACCAGGCTTATTCCTACGCCTTCCTAATGAACATGATCCAGTATCAGTGTGGTGCCGGCTTCTACAGTTTGTGATTTTCAAAATAAACCAGCAAAAAGAATACAGTTGCCTCGGACAACTGGTCATGCATGCAGCGAATCTACGCCGGCAAGAACGGCACAATGACCGGCTGCATCACAAACTTTGTGCTCAATACTCAGGAGGATCCTAACAATGTAAGCCCCGAGACCGTTTTTTTTAAAGACAGAAGACTTTCAGGCGTGCTCCTACGTTCAGAAGGGCATGGACTGTTTCGGAGACTCAGCACGTCTTCAGGGCTGTCCTGACGAGCTGCGCTACTACGGCTGCGAGTCCTTCAAGCAGTACACGGCGCCTCAGTTTGCCTACTGCACCACTCAGCAATGCGTCGGTGAGTGTTGAACCGCATAATATCTTTAACTAATATGCTATCCAGAACAAAAAACTTCGAACCATGGAAGTCATGTTTTTTTTTAATATTTACTTTTTGGCAATAAAAACCCCATTCATACCGTTTTGATTATTTATTTCTTGAAGAGAATATATTTGTTAATTATCCGCCTAAATATTAATTTTATAATTAATAGTTAGGCGGATAATTAATCTCAAAAAATAACTTGGCCCCCCTATGGTACTAATATTATTCATGTTGTCAGAGATTGAATCTACTACAGTTTCGTGTATCCTTCTAATGATCATGAGAGAATAATTTCAGTCATCAAAGACTTGAAAAAGTACAAATAACCTTGGAATTCCCCAACTAAACTTTTTTCTGACTCAACTTGAAATTGATGAAAACGCCAGTCAGAGTAATGTTAAACAATGATTAACTTTCAGTCGACACTACCTTCCGCTGAGATGTTCGACCACGTAATAAATAAACTGTTTATTTAATGTCGTTTCACCTACGCAAACTCACACAAAAAGTGAACAATCTGCACGGAACACACAGTCAATATTTCGAATGTACAGCGTTAGCAAGTGAACGGGAATGATACTATAATGTTAGGTTCTGTGGGAATTAGAGAATATCACATAAACGCTTCACCGATATCTGTGAAGCCGAGAACACAGGAAAAAAAATTCTACTTATACTGAACGATGGTGAAAAAATCAAAGCACTTTTTATCGGCATACATTTTTATTTAAAAGAAAAAAATTCTCTAAACCAGCTTTATGAGTCGATGAGAGTCGGAGCATCTCCCCATTTCTCAGAAATCCAGCGAATCGTTTTTACATTGATCTGAGGTCCGATGAGGGGGTTCAGCTGGTGAAGGAATACCTGTAAAAATTCTAAATGAATAAGGAGAGCTGAAAATACAAACAGTGAATATATTTAATATTCTCACAGTCAAAAAAAGGAAGAACAAATCGAAAACTTATAAATTAAAATCGATAAGTGCAAATTCATTAATAAGACGTCCATATATGCTTTCTTCACAAATATTAAAACGAAAACTTGAAAAAATTTATAGACGTGATTTGTGGCCATAGCTGAGGAACTAGAGAAAAAATATTTTGCTTTCACCCATTTTGTTTCGCGCTATTTCAATAACCAGATTCTTCGAAAAATAATTAAGCTGAGGTATACCTCATATTTTTATTTTGTGAAAAAAAACATGATATCTGAAGAGAAGAAAATGAGAATTTGAAAAGAACGTGGAAGTTTCTTCAGGAATTTCAACCAGTAACCAATCTCGCGTCTTTTTTCTAATCGTAAAGGTATAAACTTTTAGTGATTTTTAAAATTTCGAAATTAAAATGTACTAAATACGAAAATCTTTTATATAAAAAAAACGTTCCGACCTCAAAAAAGGTAAATGTGAAAAAAAAAAGTATAAAAAAATAAAGACAAACCATGATCCAGAACAGATGACAACAGACAGCGGTCATGATGATCATCAATTGGATGATACCTAAAAACAATGTGTTACATTTTCGATAAAGAAAAAATATTACCTCTGTTAGGACCCTTTGGAACCAAAAGAGGACCTCCGAATCCGATGAGTGCCCAGAATGCCGTAACAGACACGAGTGGAATAAGGATACCCATCTGATTGTTTTAAATATTGAATCTCTGCTTAAATAATAAAAAGAATGTGAACCAAAATAAAAGCGTTCGTGACAGAAATGATAAAAAAACCTTGCAACGATTTACGGAGCGGCCGGAGATCAATCGCGCGAGAAACACGCACTACGCACAACTAGCCCTCTCTTACAATGGACGATTTCAGTACCAATTTGCATTATTTCCTTGCTTTATATGATGCGAAAAATTTCAAATTTTCTAGAAAATCAGAAGCGTACATGAGAACTTCAAAATAAATCTTCAAACACTTAACTTAAGAGTAAAAGTTGAGCGTTATGGCGTGTTTTGCAATTCGGCCCCACGATCGAAGACCATGCTCCGCCCACAATATTTGTGCGCATGCTTTTTCAGTTTTTTGATTCAACATATTTCAACCGTTTGAAAAAATTTTCAAAATTTCTTGTCTAAAAAAAAGTAATCTACAATTTATTCAGGTATCTGTACACAATGGGTAAATTGTGTCCGCTGTTGGGACCCAAAATGTCTGCTTTTTGGTGAGTTTTTATTTTTTAATTTTGTAAATTTTGTTCATTTCAGCATGATCATGTCGTTTTGGGGCGTAGTCTTCCTCGGAATACTCGGTGTTTTCTTTTATATTCAGGTTGAAAGAAAATTAACATTTGGTTGAAATCTGAATCATTTAAGGCGGTAACTCTTTTTCCGGATCTTCACTTCTCTGACGAAAACGCTGTACCATCCACAAGGTATATTTTTTGCGTTTTTCTCTCTATATTAACCTCACATTGGACTTTTTGATTGTGTAATTTAATGAATAATTAAAAAATTTTTTTCAAGCTGATTTTCAACTATAAGTGGAAAAGTTATATAAACAGCAACTCTAATTATTGTTCAAGCGAAATGAAAATATACACCTCAATTATTGCGTTGAACAGTTTCAATTGAGCCTATTTCAGTGACGTTGATCAGAAATACAGCGAAAAGGCGACACAATGCTGGATTGCCGCTGGAATGTATGCCGTCACTTTGATAGTTGTTTTCTGGCAGAACAAGTACAACACAACTGCGATATTCTGATTATTAATCGTGTAATTATATTTCTTTCAGAGTTCTATTCATAATACCGGAATGCTTTTCACCCTCTAGCATAATTATCACTTGCTGAAAGATTGAAATCTCCATCAAAAGAGATAAATCGAGTATTTTCACTTACGTTTGAATAAATAACTAGTATGCACATTCCAATTTATTTACATCAATTGATTAGTTTCCTAAGACTTCTTTCCATGAAGTAAAAGCTTGATTCTTGTAGATATTTTTTATTACGAATAAAATTTTCGATGAGACAGAAACATGGAAGTAATGGAAACAACGTACCAGTAATGCCGTGTTCGAAGTGAATCCAAGAATCCAAGAAAAGCCGTCAGTGAGGGAGAAAAGATGACTGAATTCCGGAGAGCCAGGGACATTTTGCGGAAACTACTTTGAGCACGGTATAAGGAATGCGTAAACAGAAAAACCAAAGTCTGTCTACTTGAGAATGGTAGCGGATCGCTACAAGGATTTACTTCTTGTCACACTTCTTCTCTCCGTCTTCTTCGAAAGGATCCATGACATCCTACAACTTATGGTCTCCAACTATCCATAAATAGCTTATATTGCTTAACATTGCCGGGATTCACCATAGAGCTTCGGATAAAAACGACCAGGTAAAGGAAATGATCAGCTTGGCTTGCGACACAACTCTTTGAAATGAAACTTTATTGAAAAAATGTATCAGTGATAAACAAGATAGTCACAAAAAAAAACAAAACAAGGCAGGATACTGGGGAATGATAGTGGATCACTGCACGAATTTACTTCTTGCCAGACTTCTTGATTCCTCCGCCAACTGCAAAATGAAATTTATCTCTTCATAGTCAAGTAAAAATGAAACCATACCTAAAGGACCTTTCTGAGAAGCCTTGGCAGCCAGTTCTTTGAGTTTCTTCTGCTCCTCCTGCTGCTTCTTCTTGAACTCCACGTCTTCCTAACAAAAAAGTGTGTTTTGAGTATTAGAAAAGAAGAACTAACATCGGTGAGCTCCTTCGAGTCCTTCTTCGGAGCCTTCAGCGGCTTGGCCTTTCCACCTTGACGTCCCGACATTTTATCTGAAATTGAAGAACGAATACTCATTTTGAAAATTGGCCGAAATCGAAAATTCAAAGGCAGCACAAAAGAAATTGGCAGCGATCTTTTCCTCCGCAGGGCGATTCTCTCTTCATATCAAGCCGGTGTGCACAACAACATCGATGATTTCTGTACTCTCCAAATGGTTCGAAAAAGTCTGTCAGCTTCTACAAATCCTATGGCTGTGGTTTTTCGACCGTGCTATCCTCTATCCTTTATTAGTTTATGTCGCTCCAAGAATAGGAATCCAATTTCTAAACTTGGGATATTGGCCTTTAAAACACGATGCTGAAATCCATGATGACGTTTCGGATGACAACGACGAAGAGATGATAAATTTTGTTCGAGATAATTGTGCACAAGAAGGTAACGAGGACGACTCTGGTACGTTTTTCTAAAAAATTCCTAATATGGCATACCGCTCACGAGTTTCTTCGATTCTAAATTTCTCAGAAAAATTAAATTATATTTTTTTATACTAAATGCAGAAGTTTGATTAAAATTCAAGAATTGCTCCCCAACCTTATAGCTTTACCACGCTTATGGCCTTCTAATACGAAATTTTAGAAGGCAGAATAGCTCACATATACTTGTACGAGAAAACTCTGTCGATGCACAACAACTACCCAGACTTCGACGGTCTCGACATACTAGAAGTCAGTTGCGGACAGGGAAGCGGAATAAAATGGATATCGAAGTTAGTGAAACTAGAAATATGATATATTAAAACAATATCTCAGAAAACATAGGCGAATCGGGAAAATAATCGGTGTTGACAAAGTTCCACTGAACAAGAAAGAGCTTTACCACAAAGGCGATGCTCAAGATCTACCTTTCGACGACGAGAGTTTTGATGTCGGTGAGCAACAAGACTTAGACGAAATTCCACAACTTGACAGTTATTAACGTCGAATCTTCCCATCTTTACCGCGACTGCAGCGCTTTCTTCGAAGAATGCTTTCGTGTGCTCCGGCCTGGAGGTCAGCTGTGTTGGACCGATATCCGTTACCCCCACCAGGTTCGAGAATCATCAAGCGTTTGTTTGGCCGTAAAAAACTTTTTGATAAAACTAAGCAGCACTTTTAAAAACAAGTTTTCCGAAGATAAAACATCCTGTCTTAGAGCTATCATCAGCCAAACGCAGCAGTTTGAAGAGATTTTAGCAGAAAAAATTTGCCAACCTTAAATACTTCGACCGAAAATAAATAGAAATAGTGAAGTTTAAAATAGAGACGAGAAAATTGCAGATCCATCAAGTGCAACGAGAGGCTCACAGGGCCGGTTTTCGTTTGGATAAATGGTACGATATTACAGCCAACGTCGTCGCCGGAATACATAGAACTTCACGGAAATACGATCGTATCTTGCACAAGGTTGAGAATTAAGATACTTTTTCCAAAAATTGTTTTGCTGAAGAGTCCCTTGGTGGTGCGGATGTTCGCCTCGTCTATAAGGAGCACTTATTGCGCTCCTGGAACGAGCACCTACCAGCGACTCGTTCGACGACAACGCATTTATATAGCGGCTATGTGGTCAAAACCTATCAACGAGATTGCCGAAGAGGAAGAAGAGTGAAACGGATAAAAACAGCGTAAAAATATGAAATCGTTCAATGAACGAGTAGTTTCAACCATAAAATTAATTTGAAAAATGAGAAAAAATTTATTTTCCATAAACATAAACCGTATAATTTCGTGTTGATTGAAAGATCACGTGTGAACCAACAATCGACGCAAATTCGCACCAGCCACGTCGTGATTTGGGAGACCTCATGACATAATAAATACAAGGAACGGTGTTAAAATCAGAATACAATTCAATGGTTCTAATAAAAATTTTTTATGAAAAATAGAAGGAAACCATTAAATCACGTCGAAGGCGCAGTGTTCCAAATGAGTGGTACAATAGGGGACAATTTAAGCGTTAATAACACGGGCGAGTTTCTGGATTCGATTCAGTAAGATGTCGCCGTCTTTGATAACGGCTTTGTACAAGTGATTCTTGGAGTCGCGATGGTTCATCTCGATGACGCCATTGACGGCGTCGATGCGGCACTGCAGCTGTCCAGTTCCGATCAGACGGTGCAATTCGCGGTCAACGAAGGCTCGCGAAACTCCAAAGTCTTTCGCCATCATGTCCATCCGCACCTGAATCCATTTTCAAATTTTGTAAGATTCCCCAAATATACCGTCTTGTAGGGCGTCAAGAACTGCTCGTAAGCGCGATGTCTCATTGCTCGAGAGTAAAAATTGAAATGCGGCGACAGGTAGCGGTCGAATTTGAACTGAAACATGTCATAACAAAGTCCCGTTTTTTGCATCTATTGAATAGATGAGTTTTATAAGAACAATTTCCAGCCGAGAAAGAAGCAAAATGCAACTTCACATTTGGGAATAATAGAGAAAATTATGCTACTATATATGCAACAATGAAGAAAAAGTTATACTAATAATAGAGAAAAATATACTTGAATATTCACGATAGAAGTTCTTACACAGAGTAAATCTTGAAAATAACCCGCATTCCTAGTTCGGAAAACTCCCAAATATATGAAAAAAAAAGAATCTATAAATAAAGGATGTGTAAACCAACTTGTTGAAGAGCTATGTCTCCTTACGGCATGTGATTTTTATTTTATTATACTAAGTCAATAAAAAAAAAATCCTTTAGAACAATAAAAAGCAACTCACCCGTTCACTTTCAAGCTGTGCCAACTGAATGAAAAAAACGATCATAATGGCAGTCATAATAAGCTTCAAGATATTCGCGGACGGGGATCAGAGAGCCGTTTATTCCGCCTCCGGTTAACTGTAAAAATTGTTTCTTGGAAACTTCTACAACTCCACTGCATAAACAAAAGGAAAAAAATTAACAAAAATTTCAACCTAAGAATATTTGAAAATCACTTTTGTAAGTACTCAAAGGTAAAAATTACCTGCTCCTGAATCTCATTGCATTTGATCACTTTCGTTCGCAAGTCGGGTCTCTCTAGAGCTGAAAGGATAAAAAGTAAGAGAAATCATTGAAATCATTTACGAACCAAACGTAGCGGTGATAACAGCATACATGACAAGGTTTTCATAAGTCATGAGCTCGTAGGAGCCAAAAGTAGGGACAGCTTCGAGGAAAAGATTGGCCGCTCCGCTGAAGTCTCGAACCGACATTTTGTAGAGAGCTTCATAGGAACGCAATCGGTTTTTCCTTTCCCAATCGCCACCCTGAAAGAAAATTGAATAAAAAGTACAAATATCCTTCTTAATTTGAACAAAGGATCGTGAATAATACCTGCTCCATGAGCTCCTTTGCTTTGGAGAGGAACTTGTTGATCAGGTGATGATCCAGGAAAAACAATCCGACGCGGATCATGGCAAAAACGAGATCAATGCGGTATCCCATACCCACTGTCTTTTCGTACGTTGCCTAGAGAAAAAGTAAGAATCCGCTTGAATAATCAACATACTGTGTAAGCTTTCTGGGCATTTTCCTTGTCACCGATCTGGCAGTAATACTCGAACTTTCGCAACAAGGCCTGTCTCACCTCCGATTCCCCTGAATTCACCTTAAGTGTATGTTAATTCAACTAGAAGTAAAAACCGAGATTTTTCTCTGCGTCCTCTATCTCGGCATCAATATCCTTAATGACTTTCTCATTTGCCGCCTTCATTTTGGACAGCTGCGATTGATCGACCTGAGTATTCAACTCGGAACAAATCAATTCGTAGAATGGAGCCATATCGTATTGCTTTATAGCCTGAAAAAGGAAAACTAGCTAGCTAAAGTTCGAAAAACGAGCCTCCTGAAGAACTGCAAGCTTCTGAGTTTTAATGTCCTTGTCCAGCTCTGGATGGTTGACCAAAAAGCGAACTTGTGCTAATTCAAGATCGGGATGCTTGCAAATGACCTTGAATTTTAAATTCTCGTCATCTTATTATTTCAAATCGCACCTCTTTATCGTAATTTCCATCATCTACAGGAGATTTTTTCGATTTCTGTGGAGCAGCCATTCTGAACGTCAAAAAAAAAAGATAAACACACGAAAATCAGTCAATTGAAAAAAATCCAGAAGATCTATTTTATTTTTCAATCATCAAAAGTAAATCTCGGTATTTTTAATATTAAAACCTATGATATAATACACTTAAATGTTCAACGCTGCACGCATGTTTAAGACAGTGCTGAGGCGTTTTGCAATTTGTGTGAATCCTATCTCTCGAGGTATAACAAGAGTATGAACGTCCTGATGAGTGCGGAACTTTCTGTTCTATTACCAAAAATTTTTTTTAAACTACCGCGAACACGACCGGCGTATCTGGTTTGAGAAAATGATAAAAGACCTTAACACGGTTAAGAAAAAAATAGAAGCTCAAATTACAAGCTTGGACGACTTTTCATTACTTTTCCCCAGTCAGCCATTGATTTTTTTATTTTTTTATTTATTTATTTATTTACCCTATCAAAGTATGCAACTATAAATTAACTCTAGAAATTCTCAAATAAAGATTTTTCGAACTTTCGATCATTTTTTTATAAACAGACTTCTTTTTGAGCTCTTGAGAAATGACAAAAAAATAAATATAGCATAAAAAAATAAATAAAAAAATAATTGAAGGTTTTTCAGAAACAATTTTAAAAAAATGAAAATTTTGAAAAAAACTCGCGATGATGATTTTTCTCAGGCACTTGGCACGCGCCGTTATTGCACTTGGCGCACACTTTTTACACCCGCGAGGGGTCTTTCCCAAAATGCAGAAATCTGCATCGGGGTTTGAGAGAAGAGGAACATATCTGCATGTCGGAAAATATGAAAGAAATGTTTTCTTATAAATCTCTGAGGTTTTATTTGCGCTTCATTCAATTTTTGTGTAATATTAATTAACTCCGAGTTTTCAAGATGTCGCTGAAAAATAAAAAATCTCAATTTCAATCTTAGATGCTCGGGCAAAGTCGGAATGGTGGATAATGGCCGCTGAAAGGGAGAGGCTCAAAAAAGGCCGCAGAAAGGCAGCAAAAAGACAGCGAAAGGGAGCAAAGAGACTCCCTTTATCGAGCCTTCTATTTTTCTGGGATTTTAAGGCTCGAGAAATGGTGGAGAAAGGGAGAGGCAGCAAAAATGGTGCATAAGGGCTGAGAAAATGGAGCAGAAAGGCAGCAAAAAGAGAGCCTTCGTCACCCTAAAAGGAACATTTCTATGGTCCTTTATGGACCCTCGGAGGGTCCTTCCGACTTTGCCTATGTGTACATGAAAGTTTGATAATCATTACCACAGACTATCCAAAACAATTTATGTGTATGTTCAATGATCCTACGATTTATGAAACATTCGCAGAATCTTTTTCGATGTTGATTGAAGTGACTCGTGTCATCTTCACTGACGTAAGCAACTCGAAAAGTTTAGGAAACAGCTCAAAAAGCGAGCCTGAATCAAATACACGATGTAGATGCGTGAACTTGAACTTCCTGAAAAGACTAATAAAAACGAACAAAGCTCGGCCTTCCACATCAAAAATTCGTTTCCAGTTCCAGAATAGTCCAAAAATTACGATCTCTTGTAGAAGAATGAAGATGAGGACATCTTGACAGAGTGGGCCTCAATTGCGTTAATTTTCTTCTTATAAGAATGTCCGTTTCGAGAACGCGACCTTGATTACGTGCAAACAAAACTTTTAAATCTAAATAGTTTCAAAGAATCTCAGGAATTTTCATTATTTACTATCTTGAGCTTTTTCCTATTTTCAACGTTTTTCATCCTTCTAATTCCCATTTTCTGTGAGAAAACTCATTCTGTTGCTTCATTTATGTTTGACCAAACGGAACGGCTGTTCAGGACGAAAATCTGGGCGAGCAGGAAGAGAAAACATGGAAAAGAAGCGTGCACTGGAACCGGTCGATTTACCTGTCATTTCGGAGAGACCAACCGGCAAGGTAGAGATTATAGCGAGGCAGTTCCAACCATTTTTTGCCTTTTTTCCCAGATGCCAACGTTACACTTCCACAAAAGCTTCTTCGGACTTGTACCCACCCGAGAAAAATCTTGTTGAAACAGGGCAGACTAGGCTCAAAAATTTTTCAGAATACTGCTTTTTGCCAAATTTTATCTTTCAATATCGCCTCGAATGATTTGGCTACAAGAAACACCAAAACACGTTTGTTCAGCAAGAACAGTTTTAAAAAAACGGTAATCTGAAAATTTTCAATGAGATTTTTCTCGGTTTATTATCGGGTTTAGCAAATAATCCTTTTTGTTTCCAAATATTCTGACCTAGTTTTATAAACTACCAATGTTTGAACTCGATGCTCGTGTTAGAGTCCCCGTATTTCTCTAGTTAATTTTTTTTCCTTCAGCTAGACATTATAACTCGAAAACTTTTTTCATGGTATGATTGAACCTACTAGATCAAAACAAACGGTTTTTTTCTAAGTTATATGAAAGATGTCCTGTTTGACTTTGCGGTAACCAATATATACTAAGATGGAGGAAAAGCTGAGTGGCCCTTGATGGTCACTGTTTGTCAAGGTGCGCGTTAATCGCCTCTTTTCAGCACGTCTCTCTGCGTTTCCAGCACTTCAGACGCGATCATCAGCACCTTTTCTGCTTTTCCTCGAACCTAGTTCAGTTTTTTCGAAAGGGTCTGGCTCATGGTCTCGTCCACCCTTCCTGATAACGTTGCACCGGAAATGTCCTTCGGCTTGTGAACCAAGTAGGCGTTTTACGAGAAGAGTCTCTGAGTGAATCAGGCTTCAACCCATTCGAGAATCGACTATCACCCGTACACTTTGATCTTGACGCATTCGCGGCGGCCTCGTTTTATCACTGTTTTTATTTTGTTCTGTGTGCTTTCCGAGTCATTCTCCTGTTTTCCTTCTGTCGTGTTTTCACCTTCCAGTTTCCCACGGGCCACACCTACGGTCTACAGCCCCAAAAAGACTTTGCAACTTTCTTTCTTTGCTTTTCCTGTATTCCTTTTCTTATTGATACTGCTTTACTAGTTTTGGTGCCTCAAGCCAAGCGATTTCTGGAAAGTCTAAACATATTTTTTTTTTGTTTGAGAATTTTTCTCGCTGAATGAATTTTTTTTTCGAAAGTGACACATTAATTTGATTTTCGTCGCTCTGAATGTGAAATAAATGTAGAGAGGTTTTTGAAAATCAAATAAATTTGAAATAAGCCAATACATTTTTAGGAAAGTTCAAAGCCTCTCATTTTCTAGAGCAATCAACAATTCAGTCTGGTATTCTCATTTTTTAAATTCCTTTCTGAGTTCAAAATTTCGTTAATTCGATTCGAAAACAATTTTTATCAGATTAATGCTTTTGATCACATCATCAGAGTCATGATTTCCTTTTTGTTTGCCAGTAAAAAAATTTGATATGATGATCGGTAATTAATTTTTGGTTATTTCACCTTTTTCAAGCTGTTTTTTTATAATTTTTGTAGAGATAAAACAAATTTAATCCATAACTGAAATATGATACCAATCAAGAAGATAAGTCCTTTATTAACCTCTCAAAAATATCTCATTTGCTTGGAACAAAAGATCTAACAAATATTGCATTTCTACGAATCTTTCAGAGTTTTTTTTATATTCCTTATATAAAATCCTTTCTTCCGGAAAAAAATTTTTTCCAATCCATCCTTCCATTCAACGACTTCTTCTACATATCTTTTGTTTTTTTAGACCTTCCGATGAAGTTATCTTACTAGCTAGAAAGTTAGACTTACAGTCTGTTTTCTTACCCGATTTAATAATAATATAAATCGACTAAAACGTTTTCGGACTTTTTGAAGTGGATTGTCTTTCCGATTTTCAATTCCTCGTTGATCGTAAATGAAGAGCGCCCGCCCACTTTTCGTAGGAACCCAACTGCAAACAGTAGGAAGCGGCGGTTTGCCGGCCGAAAACGAAAGGTCGAGTAACTCTGCCGGGCGAAATCCCTCTCTTTCTACTTGTTTTCGCTTTTGGCTTGTTTTCACGAGTGCAAACAACCTTTTTCCAGCTCTCCTTGTACGCACCGCAGCTATGACGGCCAAGAAAGAGATGAATAAGAAGAAACGAGGTGAGACAGTTTTTTCAAGAAGTAAAATTTCCCGTCACAAACTTGAGCCAGTTATATAATAAGCAAAACATTGTACGAAGAGAAGAAGGTGAAGGCTTTCTTTTTTTTTTGTCCCAAGCTAATGGATAGATTGTAAGTGATTCCTTGTTGTACAGAAGTTTTAATAAGGTCAAAGAAGTATACGTAGATCCTTATCTCAAGACTCTCAAATTGAGAATATTTTCTTTTCATAAATGTTTATTCAAGACATGTTTTTTGTGAGAAGAAAACTGTTTTAGCAGCCGCCTTGAACATGTCGACGATATCGCACAAGTTGACGACGGACGCGACGCTGTGCTCGCCGCCACGAGCGCCTGAACCTTCCAGTGTCTGCTGCATCACCGTGCACAAAGGTCCGGCTTCTTCTTTTCAGTTTTTTTTTTCAATCATTTGAGCTTAAGTTGCGATTTTCGGCATATCTTTCAATGCGATCATGTTATTCTCTTTCTACGTTTACGCCATTATCCGTCTCATAGAAACAGCCAAGGATCGGAAGCTCAACACCGAAATAATAGGTGAGAGTCCTAATTATCTCAAAGAGGACTAGAATATCTATTCAGCTGTCGGATCTTTGATTATGTGTTTCGTACTGTGCTTTTCTGTGATTTTCGTGTGGGGAGTGCTCAGAACGCGGCAGCGGATGTTCATTCCTTACATAGTCCTCGATGCTTTCCTGCTCTTCGCTTTTGCAGGTTCGTTCTCAGAAAAGTTAAAGGAGCTTCGAAGAAATATATAGGGCTCAAACAAGTTCAGATATTATTTGCTATATAATCGGTGAATTAAGAAATAAATGGCATTCAACTCTCTATGAACAACAATTGATAAAAAACTACGAGTGATTCATCAAGATTTCCGACTCAAACTGATTGTTCTGTTCATTTAGTGGTCGCGAGCATCCCAACTTTTTTATTGTGACTATTTTCCATTGAGAAAAAGTTTGATTGGCTCCGAGAGAGTGTTTGTCCAAACGGCGATTATCTGCTTCACAAACAAGTGAGCGCATGATCCGCCGCCATCCTTCTTTTTCCGAAATATCAACTTCCATTTCAATAAATCGAACCCCAGCAAATAAAAAATCAATTGCAGGAACCGTGACCGCGACCTTAATAACTGTCGCCGACGAGGTCCGAGAAGAAATTAACGGAGGGACCGCACTTCAAAAATCGTCGACATTCTTCTTTTCAGGTATTATTGAAGCCAATTAGTAAAGAAGAAGACATTTTCAGAGCAGCGTTGCTATTCTTAACGATTCTGGAAGTTTTTTTCCTCTACGTCTACATCAGGGCCTTCCTTGACGTTCGACGATTGAATGTCTACCGAAACCCCGTTTAGAATTCACACTCACAAAACAAAACAGGCCAAAGATAATCTTTCATGTTTTACCACACGGGTTTTCATCCCTTTTGTTGTACATATAAAGTTATCGTTCTTCATCAGAAAATTGATTCCTTCACGCAATAAATACCAAAAAAAAAAATAAAGTTTAAATCATTGGATCAAAACTAAAAAATAAACAATCTGAAAGGCTCAAATTTCCATACTTAGTCGGTGAGAACTTTGAAAAATTGTTAATTTCAACAACAAAAACAACAGAAAAACATGATAATGATAAAAAACTAACATAATTGGGATATAGATAAAAGTTATCAAATTTCTTCGTACCTCATGATTCTCACAGGTATCTGCGGCTCCTCCGGCATCCTACGCTTTCTGTCGAAAGGAATCAGGCGATCCATCTGAACCCGTTCTGATTACAAGTCTGATTATATGCTTTTTTTTGACATAGAGGAATATTATAATTCATGAAACTTCGACTTTAGTACAGACCTATTCAGAGACTGTTTTCATGAACTTGCACGCAGTGTGAATATCGTTCTGATTAAAATTGAAGCAGAAGCAGGAAAGCGGCACACGATTTACCAAAAAGTTTTAATAATTTTGCACGTTAATTGAGAAAATGTTTATAATTTTGTTTGAGAGGTTATATAAAAGGTTCTGTATGAGGGAAAACTTTTATAGACTATCAAAATGAGACAAAAGAAATAATAATTTCATATATTCCGTGTAAAATCTTCACTCGAAGTGGTAGCTCTCATTCTGAGGCTTCCACCTAGAGCACGGTCTCCGGGCTCCAGCACAACATCCGCTACATTCTGAGCTCGTCAAGGCGCAACTGGATGGACTACGCGCAGAAGAACGAGACGAAGGACCGTAAGACCATGCTTTCAACTCTTTCGACTACACGTTTGGACTTCTAGCTCGCCAAAGGCGGTTGTTCGTTATAGCTTTCAAAGTTCTTGTTCACCGCCTAGTCGATACATCTATGACTAAACCAACAAAATAAATGATTTGATTGATTGATTGATATGATAACTTCTTCATCTCAACTATTCGAGAATCCCTCAGAATTAAAAAGATACCTCAGGCTTGTTGGTAGTTGCAGCGGCGTCATCTTTGAACTGGACGTCTTCTTCTTCGTATTCCTCCTCGGTCGAAATTACGTAGGCCTCCACGACGGTCTCCTCGCCGTTGTTCTGCTGCAGCTCGAAGTCCTGCATCGACTCGAACTCGCGCCATTTTCGCTCCCGCAGCTCTGCCGCCCTGCGAGTTTCAGTCGAATGTTCGTGGCCCAAGTGTCCGAAACACGCCACGACCTCCAGCTCCCCGGTATAACGCTCACACATCTGAAAACAAACAAAAATTTTCCGATGTATTAAATTCACCATGACTTGAAATTTTCTAATTCCTAGGGAATTTCTCGAAAAAAGTTGATGTACGCCCTTCTGTTAATAATTCATGCTTCAACATTTACCCTAATGAAAGCAGGACATTGCTCGCAGCGTCGTCCTTTCGAATGTCCCCGAGTGTTCGAGTACAAACATTTTAAAAGAGTCGACTTTTTCCCATATCTAAAACAATCATTTTTCCCATACTAAATGATACGAAACCTCAAATGATTATCGGTGGTTCGCGTATAAAATTGGGAATCTGTCTGGATTTCCATCGTTTTCCGCCATTTCTAGGTTTATTACTTCTCAAACGATTCAAAAACTATTTTACCGCGTACGAAGCTTTGTCAGGGAATCGATCTCTGTGAATGCGAAAACAGTCCGAAATCGTTGTCTGAAAACAATCTGCAATAAAACCAATGAAAACAAATTACCAAGTCTCGATGGCAGGAATCGACGTGGATAGCTAAATCCATATAAGTGAAGAAACTGGAAAAAAAAAATTTAGAAAAACGAACAAATAACTCATTTAAGTCTGTACGAAAATTAAAACGAGATTTTATTTATTATTTTTATGAAAACAATCCTTTTTCGAGCTTTGACTGGCTTCTTGAAATTGTTAAACCGGGAAAGTATGATCAAAGTCCCCCTATCTTCACATTTAAATACTAGATTCTGCTTTTTATGCACGAAAAAGTATTTCTCCGATCCTTTTTGAGAAAGAAAAAATAAGATTCTAATGACCTCATCCCGCATCCGTAGCTTGGACACACAATATTATCAATGCTAGTGGTGGGAGGAAGTTCGACGTTGTGCAGACGTTTCTAGAAAAACCAAATGAAACACATTTTTTTTTTTTGAAGGATACCTTATGATTCATTAAGCCGCTCTTTGAAACAAATTGAATATCACAGTATTCACAAGAATATATTGTTTGTTTGCGCTGCTAAAAAAGGATTGATGTGAATACGGAAAATACAAAAAGGAGACAAAAACCAACATTGTTGCGATTGCGCTGACTCAGAGAAATACGGCGCTGCGCTTTGATAACTTCAATCTGCTGCTTGCTGAAGCCGTGCATATCGAACAAGTGAGCGTAGACCTTCCTGTAGGACGGAAACTCGTCCATACAGCTCGAACAAATAATTCTTAACTATTCATAAGACAAAACAAACAAAGAAAAACTTACTGGCCGTTACCGGAATCGTAGATAGCGTTTTGAACGTAAAACATGGGATCCATGACGTCGCACGGCACGTCAACCGAGGAAGACGTCCCTTCTTCTTCGTAAGCTTCTTCATCGACGGCTAACATGTCCTCTGGTGGTACGCCCACAAGATGCATTTCTCGCCGAGTCTCCATATCTAAAAGGTACTGAAAAATCAGGAGAATTCATAACGAAAGAAACAAAAAAAAATTCAAAATTTGAGAAGACACGGAAATTTAATGATGAGTTCTTTTTTGACATGAAAATTTAAAATAATTCGTATTGAAAAAATAGAAACTAAGCTTGTATGGCCGCATCTTTATCCGAAAGTTTCAAAACTAACAAAAGAAAAATAGCTTGAGTAAGAGTATTTTATAAATTGAAATTGAGAGCGAAATCTCGGAAAATTGAAAAACCGCGATTCTTATTTCACTTTACTGTGAATGAATAGAGAAAAGAACGATAACAAACAAAAAACAAAAAGAAAAAAATGAAATTGATCGAATCGAAAAAAATGAGGGAAATCTAAAAATTATCGGTGGAGCGCAAATGTCGTCGGCCGCGATCGTCCGGCCGGAGGGAGACTCGTGCATTTCACCAGTCGACGGCCGCGAATACACCACTGCACTCTCTTCCTCCTTCTTGCGCCTACATCACATGATGCTTTGCCCAATAACTCAGGTTTCGGTCGCTTTTGGAGTTTCAGAACCAAGTCCAAAGACATCCCCCTGCGATTAGAAGATTTTCAGTCGATTTTTACAAAAAAACAAACTTTTTTCAAAAGTTCTTAGGATTGTCTTTATGCATCTCCTAATAAGACTTAAATTTTTCTATCCTGTTTTGATGTCCTGTTTGAAAAGGGAATAGACTGTTCTGACGTTTAACTATCTCAGAGCTAGTCATTTTTTTTTCTATCAAGTTCCTGAAAGCTCTAAAACATGGGTTCAATAGTTGATGATGTCTCGATAGTGATTTTATTGCGCTCGACTGATTCCGGGTTCGAGTTCAATCACTTATAGGAATGTCAGAACGGCGGCGATACAGTCCTATCACTGATATCGGCCAATTCTTGCCGTTCACTTCCCCCAGTCCGCGATAGAGATAAAACGTTACTGTCAGCTGACCAGACGACTAGAGATTTTTTGGGGCTTAATTTGTCGAACCCTGCTGATATTTGGAAAATCCCTACAAGAAAAACGAACAGTCAATGCGAACTCACTTTCTCTCTTTTGTTTGGAAGGTTGAATGTTGTTTCTACGGCGTTTGAGCAGACACAAAAACCTCAAAAAATCAATGTATAGTTTTGTGTCTTTCCCAGCGCATGGATCCCTGTCTCAAAAGATCCATCCCTACATCTCGGGTCGTGTGTTCCAAACCATTTCCCACATTTTCGCGCATCTCTCCTCATTCACCTTCTCTTTATACGGTTTTGTTGCACTACAGACTTTTGATCGTTTGTTGTCAATTTGCGTTCGACGCCACATAAGCTCATTTAAAATACTCTTTGCCTCCGTAAAACCAAATGTTCCACGTATAAGGAAAAGAAACCCAGAACTCTGGTCTTTTAAGTTTCTGTTTGAGTTTTTCTCCACACAGCGAATATTGTTTTTTTATTGTTATTTAGTAATTTTTTTAAAAATTTATTTAAATGTTCTGAAGAAATTTGCATTTTTTTCTCAATTTCTCATTCACTGTGCACACTCAGAAAAAGAAAAAGAAAAGAAGAGCCATTTCCATTTAGACCTTCATAAGTTCTTGTAAAAGAAGAGAAGTAATTTGAACTTTTTTCTCTTAGAGAATTTATATCAAGTGAATCCCTTGATGAAATTTTTTTGTTCAATTAAAAAAAGTTTGGAAATGTAACCAAAATGTGCTCTTTAGAACTTTTTTTCGCGTTCACTAATCTCGAGGTTTCCTCAGAATTGTTTTTCTCACTTTCCAATCAAAATTGATACCTATTGAGAAAAATCACAAAAATCTTTCTCTTCATGTTTTTGAGACGTTCGTCATCGTTATTTATGGACCGTACCATTCGTACTTGCTTATCTTTGCGAAGATTTTCAGAAGTCCCGAGCAACCTCGGCCTCCGTGTGTCGTTTTTTTCTTTTTCGTGGCGAAAGAGAGAAAAAGAGCGCTGCGCTACGCACTCGTTGTTGTTGTTTTGAGCAGCGGAGACACGGCTGCGAGTGTTCTTTTCTCTTTTCTTTCGTTTTTGCCTTCGTCGGGACATTTTCTGGCAGCCAGGATGTCGTCGCCGAGTTCCGGCAAACGTCGCATGGACACCGACGTCATCAAGCTGTCAGTTTCATTTCTTTTTTTTTTTCTCGAATCGAGTTATTTTTTTCCAAACGGAAACGGGCTTAAGTAGTCATTTATGAAAAACTCGAACGTAATAATAAAACATAAAATATTTTCTATATACCATTAGTACTGATTTGACTATTTTTGTAACTTTTCTCATAGTGCAGTAGTAAGTCAGCTTTATAGTTCATTGGCGAGACAGAATTGAATTAGGACCTTGACATTATAAACGAGACAGCAAGCAGAAAGAAGAGGTTTAGACGGACTTGCAGTGTTGTCCCGAGCTAGTGGTGAAGGAAGCACACAGAATCTCTTTCTTATTTGTCTTCACAAAAATTTCAGTTTCACTCTTCAAAACGCATTTTTAAGCCACATTAGACTGCTTTTATTCATTCTCGCAAAAAGTTCTCAAGATCGACTGAAAAAAGCTCCTACGAGAAAATAGAACATAAACTCTGTTTTCTCTTATTGACCAAGGGGATATGTTTTTATTGAGTTTGGTTAAAAATTATCTCCAATTTCAATACTGTAACTACTGTGGACCATACTTTTTTCTTCAGTTGTTATAATCTGGAGTTTCTTATCCGTTATTTTGGTCTGCGAGAAAGAATAGCGGGGAAAAGATTTCTCTCTCTCGAGAAAATTTGCTCCGCCGACCGAGGTGACGCGGGAGAGCACTCAGCTGACCGTTATCATCAGAATTGCTTACATGAGACTCACAAACGAGCACCACTTTCCCGAAAAATAGATCTACGAGGTTTGGCGGAGAATGTTTGGCTCTAACTCTTTCTTCTTACGCTTAGGATAATTAATTTCTCCAAACAACAGAAGAAAGAAAAGGTTGAAGCAATCTTCTCGAATTGTTATTTTCGATTAAGAAAGGGGTCATAGGGGGAAAAAGATGAGATTAGTGACTCAAAGTACTCCGCAGATCTAGTCCGATCACCAAGCCTTTTTTCGCCTTTGGTGTTTGTCAAAATTCGATTTTTTTTTTCAATCTATCAGAGTACAGTTTTGAAGCTGTTCTGTGTGTGATCACTGCGAACTTTTGGCAAATTATTTCTATTCAATGAAACAACAAAAGAGGAAACCATTTCTTTATTGTAGCGCGGTTTCCTCGCGAATGTCTCTTTCTCCATGCATTCTCTGCGAGGAAAGCAATTCCTCATGGAGCAGACTGCGTGGCGTCAGCTGACTTGGCGGCAAATGTGCCTTGCGGCGGTTGTGACCGGCACGTGGGTCAGAGAATCGCCTGACCGTCATCGCTCTTTGCACCCGAATATGACCCGAAGCGAGGGCTTGCTCTGTTTTGTTTCACTCGTTTCCCTCGGCATCTTAAGGCTCAGAAACCAAGTTTGTTTTTCTAGATAAACATCTTACTAGTCAATTTCTGAGTTAGAAGTTGGTAATTTGTCCTTTGGAGTTTGAGATGTTTACTCTACTAAGCACTTTAAAGAAAGAATGAAGACCAATCGAGTAATGTTATTTTTCATTACACAAAACAACGCGAAATCGTGGAAAATAAAGACGAGCCTGAAACGCAGAACCTGTTTGTGACGGAAATTTTATCCATGCTGCGTCGAACAATTCCATATTTCGCTATTGCCTTTTCCGTTCTTTCTCTTTCTTTTCTGCTTTTTTAACGTAAAATAACTAAGCTCTGCTGAAATAAGGTTTGAAATCAGTCAAATTTAAGATTTTGATAAAATATAATAATCGTATAGATGCGCTGAGCCAATTCGAGGTTCGATTTACAGACATTCTTTGACTGTTTCTTCAAGCAAAGTATTGAGAAAGCAAACAAATAAGGCCAACAGAATATTTCTGCGATGTTTTTGTAGACCAGGAGCACAGGAAATATAGCCTACAGCTTTTGTTTCGTTCTTTTCAAGCCGAGGCCAACGAACGAAGCGTCGCTCCGTCTCTAGTCTTTGTGTGTCTGCCGCACTAGGGCCGTCCTCTCTCGGCTGTCTGTCTGTCTGGCCTTCTTTTGCAGTACTTTGCCATTTCGAATGCAATGAACAGCTCGCGGCAAACATCTTTGGGGACACACTTGGCCAAAGTCTTGAAAACATATTACGAAAAGCAAAAAATGGTTGAATCAATTCTGAGAGAAACATTTCTCTCTATCGGAGTGATCAAACACATGAAGATAAAATCTTCGATCTTAATCGAAAAGTTTCAGGATTGAAAGTCATCACGAGGTGACCATTACTGGCGGTCTCAACGAGTTCAGCGTCAAGTTCTACGGCCCCAAAGGAAGTGAGTCTATATTTCATTGTGCTATTTGGCCAAAACAAAAGACAAAGTTTTATTTTTCTACAATGAGTTTATAGTAATTTTTGAAGTTAGTATACTGATATATCAAAAAAAGCACTTAGCTCGAAAAAATTGCTTTAAAAATTAAAACAAAAAAGTTCTTCCAAAAAAACTCCTAATTTACAATTTTTTGAATGACGTTGTGCGCCTTTCCGCTGCTTTTTTAGATTTTTGGGATCTTCTGAACATCTATTTCCATTTAATTCCCCGCTGTTTGTTTCATTTTTGAAAGTTCTTTTTTATTCTTAAACAAGGGGCCATAAAAGCGGCGTTTCTTTTTATAACTTTTCTGGGCTTTTTTCGCGTATGCGCATTTTTTCACTCACGTATAATGCTGCACTCTTTCTATCTTGTTGAAGAAAAGTGGAGAAAAAACAATCTTTGAATGATAAAAGGAACGTTTTGCAGCTTCGTACGAAGGCGGCGTCTGGCGAGTCCGCGTCGATCTTCCTGAGAAGTACCCCTTCAAATCGCCGTCTATCGGTTTTATGAACAAAATCTACCATCCGAACATCGATGAGGCCAGCGGCACGGTTTGCCTTGACGTCATCAATCAGGTTCGTCTCTTCTCAGAGGATTCCTTTGCGATGGGTAATTAACACCTATTAAAATAAGAGCGATAAATCACGATTGCACCTTTTCGAGTCTGTTTTAGTACCTGTGCATAGTGTAATTATCTATAAATAGACTAGATGATGATCGTGTCTTCTGTTCTAAAGTCTAACGAATCAAATTCCTGTAGCCTCTCAACCCGAAAACCTTGAAAAACATTTTTAAAAGGAAGATAGGGGTTTTGACCTACAAGTGAAAAAAAAGAAGGAAACTATTTTTTGGCCGTCAACCTAAAATATTTTTTTCGAATCATTATAGGGCTGTTCTAGTATTGGTACGCTATGCTTCCTGGAATTTTTTTTCTAATAATTTCAAATTAGAAAAGTGGCTAGGCAACGATTACAACGTGAAACGTGTAAAATAAACACTAACCTCTTGGTCCAAGTGCATTAATGGATTGTTGCAGGTAAAATCCAGTTTGAAACTTGAAATTATTACCTTTTTTACTCACAGTATATCAGTGAAATACCTTATAATTTGAATGAAACCTTTTTTTGCTCATATTATCGAAAATTTTGAAGGCGTGGACGGCGCTTTATGACCTGGCGAATATCTTCGAGTCGTTCCTTCCGCAGCTTCTCACGTATCCCAACGCGCAAGATCCGCTCAACGGCGACGCCGCGTCGCTATATCTCCACCGGCCGGATGACTTCAAGAAAAAGTGTCGAGGTATCGAAAAAGATAAGATTTGGCTTTTCAAGCTGAGTAAAAAGGGTTGGGAAGAAAACGAGACACTGCATTTTTTTTCAGATTACGTTGAGCTGTATGCTTCTGAAACTGCGCTTCAGCGAATCTTCAATGACACGAAAAAAGAAGCGGAAGCGGACGACGACGACGACTCGGTGAGCTCGATGTCCGACTACATGGACGATGACGGCCTCGACCTCGTCGACAACATGGAATTATAGTCCTCTTGAGTCCCCCAAGCCTTTCAGGTCCTCTCATTTCGCTTACTCAAATCAATCCGTTTGCCTTTTTCTTCCTAGTCTTGCCGGCTTTCTCCTTTTATCAAAACTTTCCCATTTTGTCAGTTTTTATAAAATTTTGTCGTTCACTGATTTGGATAGAGCCGGCACGAAAACTCAGTAGATATTGTACATAACTGCATATTCTCCAAAGATAGCTCCTTTTTTTCGGTTTTTTCTCTGTGCCTTTAGTGGGCGAGTTACTCACGTTTTTCTCTCAGTAATGTCACTTTGGACCCCCGCGATTATCTTTTTTTTTTTCTTTGAACTTTACCACTCGCGCAACTGCCTCCTAGGCTTCATCATTGTATGTAATTCCTCTTCTTTCGAGGAGCTCGAGCTGCACCTCGCCATGCTCTCTTTTTTTTTCATAAAGTCAATTTATACAACCGCATTCCTCATTAAAAACTCATGGAAATAGTTCATCTGCTCTAGTTTTTATGAAATATTGTGATGTTTAGACTTTTATTTCGATAGTCCTGTGCGCCCACGCGTATTTTAAAACGTTTTCTCCTCTCTTATGATTCGCTTTCACATCTGGATTCGTTTTGTCAATAAATGTTTTTCAAGCAAGTTATGGAGCATGGAACTTCTCGTAAAAGTTGACTCTGCAAATTAAAAAAAGAAAAAGAAATGAATTTTTTTGGGATTTTATGCAGTGAAAACGACGAATTTTGGGAAAATGCAAAAATATATCAAAATTTTAAATGATGAAATCTTGTTTGGATTACGGAGTGCTGTTTATAAACCGTTCACATAAAAAAATTGGTGCTGAAAATTTTTCGTAAAAGTTTCAACTTTGAATAAAGTTATTTGCGATTTAGATTAATATGACGTTCCATTTCAAAGAGTGTACAAAGAGAAGACTTTTCAACGCTAGAAGTCTTTTTCAAAATTAAAATCATCCATTTATCACAACTATAACTTCCTCATGAGGAAAGCCGGGTCGCCGAGTGATGTTTTTTTTTTCTGCCATACGGTAGCCTCAGAAGCGTGGGCACAAATTGCACCGAACCTTACGAGCAAATTTTTTCATTTTTTTTCTTCCGAGTTTTATTTTATATCGAAATGCTTTTATTGGTTTAACCAAATTTTTGGGTTAGTCTTCTCATAATAATAAAAAAAAGCTTTAAATATAATCGTCTAAGCAGATCGCTTAATTTTTTTGGAGAACTTTTTTCCTGTGCGTTCAACATTCTTTCGGCACTTGTTGTTTTGCCGTGTTCAAAGTGGTTCTGCAAAGTTCGAAATAGCTGTTAGAAAGGGAAAAGAGCAATGAATTCTAGAGAGCCAGAGATAATTTTAAGTTTCGCGGGAGTTACTTCGAAAACGGCATCAGCTTTTGTACGATTGTTGAAATCAGCCAATTTTTTTTTTCATTTTTCGTGGCACGGAAAAAAAACTGTTCATCCAATTTTTTACTTTTACAACAGGTAATAAATGACAGCGTCAGACGATGAAGATTTTTCTCAGTTACAATCAGATCAGAACAGAAAACAGAGGAAGGCAGGAGGATGGCAATCTCTTGGTAAGAAGTTCGTCTTTTTTATTCTCAAATTCTTCGTTTTGTTCCAGGACTCGATCACACTGTTTTCAAAGCCATCGAGAAAAAAGGATTCAAGCAACCGACTCCCATTCAAGTTTGTTTTTTCAATTTTTTTTTTCGACTACACGTTTGGACTTCTAGTTCGCCAAAGGCGGTTGTTCGTTATAGCTTTTAAAGATCTTGTTCACCGCCTAGTCGATTACATCAGACTAAAACAACAAAATGAATGATTTGATTTGATTTGATTGATTATTTTGAAGAAAAAGAAGTTTCAGAGGAAGACAATCCCGTGTATATTAGACGGGAAAGACGTGGTGGCGATGTCGCGAACGGGAAGTGGAAAGACTGCGGCATTCGTGATCCCCATGATACAGCGACTGAAGCGCCGTGACACTAAAGGAATTCGCGGATTGCTGGTCTCGCCAACTCGAGAGCTCGCTCTTCAAACCTTCAAAGTCGTCAAAGAGGTTTTTCTTGTCATTTTTGAGCTTTCAGAAAGTAGTTCAACGCAGCATCAATCTTTCAGAATCGTATTCATAACCTAAGCAAATTTTATAGATGCTAATCATCTTGTTCAGCTCGGTCGATTCACGGGACTGCGATGCGCTATTTTGGTTGGCGGTGACGCGATAGAAGACCAATTCTCTACCATTCATGAAAACCCGGACATGTAATTAATGATTCCGTTCGAAAAATCGGTTCGATTTCAGTCTGATAGCAACTCCCGGCCGTTTGCTCCACGTCATCGTCGAAATGAATCTGCGGCTTTCATTTGTCCAATACGTCGTTTTCGACGAAGCTGATCGACTTTTTGAAATGGGTTTCCAAGACCAACTCACAGTGAGTTTTTCATCCCGCATATATAAAATGGAAAATAGAGTTGTATGATCTTTTCTGACGAATTTGAAAACCTCAGAAAGCTATATGTGAAAAAACCAGTGTTTCAAAAACTCGAATAAAATTTTGCAGCATGAAAACAGTTTCAAAGTTAGTGGAAACCAGTCATGTGTTTTTTATTAGAGTTTAGTCTATTTTAATGAATAATTTTTTTGAATAAAATGTCTGTATCTTTTAAAAAAACTTCATCATATCTTCAAAAAGAAGATCTGCTTCAGGAAACACTGAAAAGGATTCCGGAGAGCAGACAAACGCTTCTTTTCTCGGCAACTCTCCCCAAAATGCTGGTCGATTTCGCAAAAGCCGGCCTGACCGACCCGACTTTAGGTATTCATCAGTTCCATAGTGTTTTCTCACCGAATTCCATTTTCAGTGCGGTTAGATGTCGATGAAAAAGTGAGTGAGCAGTTATCCATGATTTTTTGCACGTGTCGACCTGACGAAAAACTCGCCATCCTTTTGCAACTTTGCAGGTTAATTTCGCTCGCCTTTTTTTCTAAACTTGTTTCAATCAAGCGCTAAAAAAATTTTTCAAAATAGTAAAATTTAGCATAATGAAAAACAATTAAAATGCAAGTAAACTCCAATTGTTACATCAAAGTTGAAGAATTACATCGAAATATTTGTTTAAAATTAACAGTGACTTGAAAAAAATTTATGTATAGATTCAAAAACCTTTCTTGACTATTTGAGCGAAGAAAGTTTCGAAATTCTTCAGTCAGTTTATTTATAGTAGTCATTATTTTTAATAAAAAAAGAGCGTCGAGCAGTGACTACTACAAATATTCACTGTTGGAAGCTAATTATTCCGTATTTGCATGATTTATTGTTTTTTTTACCATGAAAACTGAAATTTTTCATTAAAAAAGTTTAACGTTTAAAGATCTAACGTTTTAATTTTATCGGTGAGGATCTTCTGCAATCTTCATTTATTTTCAGCGAGCAGATCATTTTTTTCTATTTTTTTAGCCAATCGGCTTTAGTTTTTTTATATCTATCTTTTGAAAAAAACTGCCTTTGATTAATTTTCACTTCATGTGCAAATTGAATATTGAAATAATAGTTTAAGATAAATTCCAGGCGAATGGACGTCGAAAAGAAACAAACCGTCGTTTTCTGCGCAACAATGAAACATGTAGAATACGTGGTGGGAATCCTCAATCGGGCCGGAATCGACTGTTCTTTCGTCTACAGTCAACTCGACGCGACCGCTAGGAAAATGAACATCGCAAAGTTTGCACTTTCTCAGAAATCAATTTATTTATATGAAAATGTTTCTTTCAGATTCCACCAGAAGGAAAACAACATTCTTGTCGTGACTGACGTCGCCGCTCGAGGTGTCGATATCCCTCTTCTTGACACAGTGAGCCTTTTTCCAGGTTTTTATACATAATAAACCATGGAAGCTTTTGATTTTATTAGAATTCGCGGTGAAAATAATATAAAAAAGAAGTTTTGAAAAGTTTGATGAAACTGAGATGATTTTTTCTTCGAAATTCCATAAGTATCTTTTAGTCGGGTCTGTGAGCACATAATCGAAATACAGATAATGGATTTTCAAGGTGATCAACCTGCATTTTCCCCCGAAAGCCAAGCTTTTCGTGCACAGAGTGGGACGAGTAGCACGTGCCGGCCGCTGCGGAACCGCCATTTCCCTCGTCGCCAACGACGAATTGCCTTATTTGGCCGATCTTTTCCTCTTCCTTGGCAAACCGATGCGGTTTGCCGTAGACTCAGATCAACACCAAGGTATTTTACCCACTCAGATTTCAACCGAAACAACCTGTTTTAGATAGTTTGACTCTGATTGGACGTGTTCCAGAAAATATGGTCGCCTTGGAAACGGAGTTTTTCAGACATGTGCACGATAATAACGAAGAAATGGTTTTATAGCCTCAATCATATTTTAATTGATTATCTTTTCCAGCTCGATTTGAAACAAAAAGCGACAAACGCGATGATGAAGTACACGAGAACCCGACCTCCTCCATCAGCAGAATCTGCGAGACGCGTCAAGCAGGAGATCCGGTAACCGGTCGAGATTCCTTCTGAATTTGCCTTTTTTCTAGGCCAAAGTCTCTGGAATGCGCTCCTCATCCATTTTTGAGAAGCGAAGACGACAAACAGAGTAGTGACATTCTCAACCAGATTTCCAACTACAAAAGTCACTCGGTTCCTTTTTTATCTTGTCTCAGTTTCAACTTATTCGGTTGTTCAGACAATCTTCGAAGTGAATGTGGGGACAAAGTCGCAAGCGGCCCTGGTTATGAAAGAGAAACGGAAAGCGCACGAGAATCACATAAAAACGACGGCGGAAAAGAAGGTTTCCGACGCGGCAGCCGCCTCTGAACAGCTGGAGACGAGCAGCGCCAAGTCTGGGCTTCAAGTCGCCGACGACGAAGAATTGGTTCGTACGGCATTCTAGTCATAGGGTTACTGCAAAAATCGAGGAGTGTACGAGTGAACCCCTAGAAATTTCCTTTCTGAGATTTCTTTCAATGTGAGTCATCTCGCTTTCCTACTTTTTCAAGAGTATTACTACTAGCTTTTAACCTCAAATAAAAGAAAATCCTGTCTCGAAGTCGTTTTTTTGAAAATGATGCTTTTCTATGCCGGCTAGATTTTCTTTTCAGTGGAACGGCTTTAATTGCGTAGCCTGATTTTCAGCTACCCGCTCCATTTTGTTGAAAAGACATCCAAAACTCTAGGATGAGATGACAAGAATTTTGTCAGTGAGAAATTTCAGGAAGACGTTTTCACAAACGTGATTGGAGCAACCAAAGCGACGGTAACATCGGAAGAGAATCCCAGGAAAAGAAAGGCTTCAAATGGGAAACGAATAGACAGAAGCGAGCAGATGCGTCTTGAAAAAGTTTGGATGAAAGGAGAATCTGAAGTCTCATCGATGGGTGCAGGAGCGACATTACATCGCCTATTCCGCCGCGGACTACAACTCCGAGAAACAGCTGGCTCTGGAGAAGGTGGACTTTGGACGGCAGGCTGAAGGCGTCTCCGTCGACATCATCGCCGACGACGACCGCGGAATGTACAAGCAGACGCACGCAAAAAGATGGTTTTGCCCTGTTTTCTTCCCTCTTAAAATGGGGTTTTTTCAGGGACCGAAAGCTGAAGAAGTATGTCGGTCCCTCTGGCGACGACTCTTCGAAGAAGAAAATTCGGACAGAAGACGGAACTTGGCTGCCGGCCTCCTACAAAACAGGTCGCTATAAGGAGTGGAAGCAGAAACAGAAGATCGGCTTTGGAAATGTTTGTTTTTTTTTTTCAAATTAGTATAATCACCATCCACCTGAGCTTTTATTCAAATCGTTGAACTGAGCCCCTAATTCCTCTTGCTCAGTAGCAGTTTTTATTAACGTCCCTATCCATTATATTAAAATTTTCTTATCGAGTTGCTTTAGGAAAACGCTGAGGACTCTGAAATGAAGGAAAAGTCGAACCGTTCGTCCAACAGGAAGCGAAAATGGGCACAGGCCGGTGGCAAATCTTCTGGTCCCAAACATTCTGAAATCAAGAAGCCTGAACAGATTCTGAAGGTGCCATCAAATTTTTTTTTTCCCATGTTCAGTTTTTATTAGGAGCGACAAAAGAAGGATCGTCTCCAAGATTACATGACGCATCGAAGAACGGAGAATCTGAAGAAAAAGGCCGCATCTTTGAAGAAAACTGGAGGGAAAACCGCTGGAAAAGCTGGAGGGAAATTCCAGAAGAAGGGCAGAGGAAAACGCTGATATTATATTCTGATTCCTGTTTTGTTATTGCCTGTTGTTGATTTTATTGTTATTCAACGATATTAAAACTTCTATTTCACGTTTTTTTTTTTGGATTTAAATGCTGTAAGAGACAGTTTTATACTTTTTCCATTCTTATCTCCTCTCATATACCGTGTGTCCGAATTTTTTAAATCTCTGCGCTTTTTTAATTTTCGTTTTCCTAGTCTTTTTTTAAATATTGTGTTAAGATTTCGGATGTCCTAATTCGCTCTGGGGAACTGATTCACTTTGGTTTCACAGTCTGAAACAACCATGGAAGATTCAGTTTTTGAAAGCGATAATTATAACCTGGATAACCAAAGTCTGAACACATTTTGTCTAAAAGAGCGAAATAACTCGAAAAACCTCGAAATTCAGAACATATAGATGAATCGACTGCTACACAACGATCCGCAGACGTCGTTCAGTGCACAGCAGAAGCAGGACTTCTTACAGCAAAGCATCCTGAAACAGGACCCCGTAGTTATTATTTGGCAGTTCTTTTGGATTAATAAAGTGAACTCAGAGCCGGAACCAGCAACAAGGCGGCGACGAGATGCGTGGTGCTGCTGCGACGGTCCTCGACAGGGTAAACCAACTCATTTCCGGCGGTTCGTTTCCTGAGAACCTATCAGAACTCAGCTCAAAAGTTGTCTCGACTTTTTGCTTTTTTTGGATGATAGAACGAAAATATTATTGTTGGCGTAGGGAAACATTACAGCTTTTAGTTGACGCTAACTAAAGTTGAGCGACAGACAGACAAAAAATAGGAAAATTGTTTGTAAATAGGTTTTTTTTTTTTTGGAAGTTTTTTTAATTTATTTTCAATTTCAAACGGCCAATTTTCAAAATTCATCCAAGGTTTCGAAGACGAGTTTAGAGTCTGTGAACTAAGAAAGTAAGATGAAATTATACTCCGCTTTTTTTTGAATATTGTTCGTTTTAAGTGAATTCTTACGGTCAAGATAGCTCCACAGTAGTTTCTTTCGATTCTCCGACGCTCTTGCTCAATGGAAATGGTCAAAAGGTAACTAAAACTTGTAATTCTCGGCTCAAAACTGTGCTGCAGTTCCAATTGCAACTGCAATCGATCGACGTCGCGCCGACGCAGCAGCAAATGTCCCAGATGGTTCAGATGGCGAGTGGAACGACGCCTTCCGGATCGAAAAAGAAGAAAGGCGCGGGTCCTGGACGCCGTCCTGCACTTGACGCCAATGTATGTTAGGATCACTATTCGAATTATTCGAATGGGAGTCGTTGAAATCAGGGATGCGTGGCAGTTAGACTAATTTCAGAATTTAGTCTTTCTTCCGTCTTTTTTTCTTTATTTTGAGGCTATTCTCGAAAAATTGATTGAGGACTACAGGAATTCCGAACTAAGTTATACGATTTATCTAAATAACTCTCCGCTGAAGTTACGCGAAATTCTGGGTGAACTTCGAAGAGTCACTTTTACTAGCTTTGCAGGGAATGCCAAAGGAGCGGCCTTTCGTCTGCCCTCGCACGGACTGTCAACGACGATTTTGCCGCAACGACCACCTGCAGAGGCACATGAGGATCCACACCGGCCAAAGGATGTTCCAAGTTCGCTTTTTTCGGCCATTCCCTTCTGATCAGAATGTTCAGTGTCGCGTTTGCATGAGGTCGTTCTCTCGGTCCGACCATCTGGCTAAGCACGAGAGGACCCACAATGGCGACAAGCCTTTCAGTTGCAACTCCTGCGGAAGACGTTTCGCCAAGATCGAAGAGAAAAAGAAGCACGAGACGGTTAGTCATACAAAGCGCGGAAAGCCAAAGTATTTCTCTGTGAACTTTTCCTAGTTTGAAATAGAAATGGTGATCTGTGATTTGTTCAGAAATGCCAAGCGAAGCAACAACAACAGCAGCAACAACGACAGGAGGCGGAAGAGCTGCAGTTGGCGCCTTCGCAAATCAGCATGTACTCCTCGCAGGTGAGATCCGCGTGGCCCTCTGTTGCGTGTGTGTAACTGTGTTCCGTGTGCAACAGATGCTAATTGGAGGAGGCCTGCAACTTCCTCAACAATCTTCCTCGTTGATGCCGCCGTCGCAGTTCACCAAGTTGCAGCAGGTACAGGCCAACAGTCCCCTCGAAATCAGATCACTCATCTCGCCCAACTGATTTTTTTGTCTTCAAATCTTTCTTAAACATTTTTTTTCAATATGTACGTGCCAAATAATCAGAATACGCAGTCTTTTGCTACTGTTGTCATCAGCGATAGAGCTTCTTGTCAAAGTTTGTGAAAATTATCGATCGGAAACAAGTAACGCCTTGGTAGTGAAAGCATTTTTTCGTTCTCTTGTATTTTTTCATGATTTTCATCATCTGCTCCTTTTTTTTTGCGACTATAGATATTCGTATAATGCCTGATATGGGAAGACCAATTTTTTGAATTATTTTTTTCAGGAACTGCTTTTTTCATTTCACCTTCAAAGCAAAGGAAAATTGTAAAATATTCTCCTGTAAAATTTTCGGATCATAACTAGAAGATCGAAACTTTAACGCATTCTTACTATAAGAAAAACGTCACACGTCATAAGAAATGCCCTCTAAGTGCGAGTATCTCACAAATCAAACCGTAGATTGATCTGAAATTGACGTTGGAATATTATTGCATGTATTTAAAGGGACTTCGATAATCAAGTGCATTTTTTTGCAATCGACCCCATTATTTTTCTCTTTTCGCTTCTAGTAGATTCCCGATTACATTGAAATCTTCAGATTTTTCTTCATAACCCCGAGCGTAAATTTCCATGGTCTCTCATTTGTGTTTTTACGTATCGAATGTAACTTGACATTGTATATTTCACAATTGAAACGTGTTTTCCATCTGAAACTCTTCGCAATCTCCTTATTCTCCAATTGCACATTTTTTCAAAATCGCTTACGCTTTGCCTTCTAATAAGTTTTTATTTTATCACATGTATAAATATGCGCTTTATACGAAATCTATTTCAATCCTTCATCGTGAGGATCTCCACAATTAGAACTTCGCCTTTCTGAGATGTTCACAAAGGAACATTGTAGTGCATTATCATTTGATTGCATAATACTAATGAAAGTGATCAAATAAAAATACATTAACCGAACATTCAAACGCAGAATGAAAATTAGGTTTAACTGGATAAGAGAACCAACCGTTGGCCTCTCCAGACTTTCAACCACTGTTCTTGTCGCTCTTCCTGGTGGCTCGATGACATCGAAAAGAAGTAATAATTATTTTCCATCTAACCCAAAAAAAAACTCACTGATTCAGGTATCATTGGCGCATTTGTTGCCACTTTCGCGCCGGCAAGTGGCAGAGTTATATCTTCAACTTCCTCTTTAATTTTCTGAAAAGGGCGATAAGAAAAATAAAAAACGGACTTTTAGATATCAAAGATATATGAAGAAAACACGTGCGAAAATCACACGAATCCATAAACATGAGAAAAAAGGAATTCTCTAGCTTTTTAGTATGGTTTTTGGAAAGTAGATACCTTAGAATCGACAGCTTTTTTCTGTTGAGCCGACTGCCACGCAGGGCCGAAAATAGCTGCAGAGTGACTTTTTTCGTTAGACGACCCAGAAGCATTGCTTTTCTCGTTTTTTTGATGCTGAAAAAAAGAAAAGAAAACTTGATTAAGTTGAAAGCTCAGAACGACCTTATGACCGTAAACCCGTCCTCCAGCTCCTCCTGAGCTTGATTTGAAAGAGGCCGGCTGAAACCCGCCTTTTTCGATGTCGTCGATGGCTTTCGACCTTTCCGCCAGCTCTTCGTTTGTCAGAGCTGTAATTTTTTTATTTTCATGTCGCTGCGGAACTTTCCGTCTGCAACGTTTCCGACTAATTCTTCTCCGACTTTTTTCCCTCATCTTTTTGGTTTATAAAATATCTATTAACATTTTTTTTCCTTTTTCTTTGTGTTTTAAGCATGAAACAACAACCTATTTTATATAAGAAGATTCAGAACGAAGAGATTATCGAGAGAAAAAAAAAACGTCGGAAAAGTAATAGTCGGAAAGGCCGCCGTTCGCTAACGATATGAAAAAATCGGAAAAGTCGCCGTTCGAAAATAATTCGCTGACTTTTTTTTCTCATACCTCCGAAAATTCTTCACCTTGAAGATATTTTCATGCTTAAATTTCCGTTCAGAGTTAAAAAAAATTTCTTTTCTGATTGTCCTAAAAGTGAATTCCCAAGTTGACTGACAGATCTCAGAAAAGATTTTTCGGGAAAAAAAGAACATAAAAAAATTTTGAAACTCACGTTCTTCTTTGACAACTTTCGACGGTTCCAAACGGCTGATTGAACTTATTGAAGACTTTGCAGAATCGAGTTCTGATCGCATTTTAGCTCTCATTCTCGAAATGTTCTGAAAAATTAAAAACAAAGCTGGCTTAAGTTTAGAATAGTAATTTGAGTATAATGAGCCAATAAAATTGAAAAACTAACACTCTCATGGTCATTTCTGGATGAATTTCTGTCTCTATGCCGTTCGCGATCACGTTCACGATCTCGGTCGCTTCGACGCCTGAATTCAATTCTAATAATCATCTTCATATGACATCGAATAATTTGAAGCTCACGGAGACAAATCTCTGTCGCGGTATGAACTTCTTCCGGGCGAGCGGTGACTCATCTCTGCGATAAATAGCTTATTTAAATCCACTTTGTGATTATTTCAACCCTCCTTATGAATCTCAATATTTTTTTTGATTTTTCCCATTTAAATCTATGAAATTTGCAGAAAACTTGGTTGGTTATTGGAAAGTGTACAAAAACACAACCTTGTAGAAATTTGAAATACTTTGAAAAAAAAATTATAAAACTTTCGAGGAGGGATAGAAAGACGCAAAAAGTGCGGATTGACGTTAATTTCGATTTTTGGCGGTAAAAAGTGGCGCGTTTCTTGTGTACGCGCCAAGTTCCATTTTTTCTCTTCGGATTGTTTTTCGCTGCTTCTCAGGTCCCTCAATTATTTTGTTATGCCGTGTTCAAAGTAATTTCCGCGAAATGCAAAATGATCTCTGACTCTCCTAAATTTAGTGATCTTTTCCTTTCTCTAACGGGTATTTTGCATTTCGCGGAAATTACTTTGAACACGGCATTAGTAATTTACAAATAAGTTCATAGTAGAAAAAAATTTCCCTTATGCTCTATATACCGGCCTCACTTTCGTTTCATTAGTTAAAATTTAACAATCAAATTCAACGTGTTTTTTTTAATAATTCAAGCATACGTTCCGATCCAAATAAAGTAGTATTTGAACTGAACTTATCTGGAATCCTTCTAGATTTTAAGGCCGAACGTTTTGTTTATGCGAAAGTTTGGGTTGGTATATGATCCAGTTTTTCTAAGAGACTGCATTTTAGGAAATGTTCGAGGCAAAGCTCGCCAATGCCGCTCTTCTCAAGAAAATCGTTGAAGCTATCAAAGTAAGTGAATTTATTGGATTTTTGATTGAAAAATAGTCATATAAATTTTTTTCAGGACTTGGTAACTGATGCGCCTTTCGATTGCTCAGAATCGGCAATGTGCTTGCAAGCAATGGACTCTTCGCACGTAGCCTTGGTTTCTCTCAAGCTCGAGGTTACCTGAATATGAGTAATTATCTTTTTAAAAAATGTTTGATTCAGGTAGGTATGTTTGACACGTACCGCTGTGATCGCACAATCAATCTTGGGCTCTCATTGGCAAACATGTCCAAAGCTTTGAAGTGTGCCAATAACGACGACACTTGCATGATTAAGGTATCATTGTACATTGAGAAAAGGATTGTAAGTGGAGATTTAGTACGAAGAGAACGACGGCGATTCCATCACATTCACGTTTGCTGATGTCAAGCGCGACAAGACTCAAGACGTAACAGTTAAAATGATGGACATCGACAGCGAGCACTTGGGTATTCCGGATCAAAGCTATTCGGTCGTCTGTGAGATGCCTGCTTCGGAGTTCCAAAAGACATGCAAGGACCTCGCTACATTTTCCGATTCATTGAACATCACTGCAACCAAGGTATATTTCTTTTTTTTTTTTTGGAGTTCAGGCATGTAACCTTTTTAGGCCGGTATTGTATTCACTGGCAAAGGAGATATTGGAACTTCCGTGGTAACATATTCTCCTTCTAGCAATTCCGACGATGAAAGCGAGGTGGAAGAAAATTGTTTTAGTAATTATTTAACCATGTACTTTTTCAGTCTGTTTCACTAGAAGTGAAAAGATCCAGTCAACGTCAACTTTTCCATTAAATATATGAATCAATTCACAAAAGCAACAGCTCTGTCGGACAGAGTCAGACTTTCTTTGTGTAACGAGGTGCCCGTTGTTGTCGAGTAAGCGAATATCAGTCAAAAATTAACAAATGAATAAAAATTGACAGATACCCAATCGAAGACAATGGATACCTTCGATTCTACCTGGCTCCTAAAATCGACGACGAAGAAAATATGGACTAACTTGGATGAAAAATACGGCTTCTTGTTTACTATTCTTAACTAACACCATTGTACTATGTTTCCACATAATGTCACTTTCTACCGCTTTGTGAGAAATAAAATTTGAGATCTCATAATTTATTTGAATGTAGCATTAAATATTTGAAGACACGTATTAAGACAATTTGGAATTGTGAACCTTGATATAAAGCAGGCGTGGTCTATTCCTTCGTAGATAGAGGGTCGATCGGACACCATTTTTCCTAAAAATTATTCAAAAAGGATATTTCACCACTTTCTTGAAACATACTCTGGCTTTCTCAACTTGAGAAATTTCGGATCATCTTTTTCCCAATTCAGTGTGATTTCTATTCTCTCCTCGAAATCGTAGCTGGTGCTGACGCGGATTTCGTTTATTGCCACTTTTCCACGCAGCCAGCCCTATAAGTCTGTCATGATACTGTTTCTCATGCCGTGTTCAAAGTTACTGCGATAGTTTCAAAATTGACTCGTTATATTCGTTTAAAATGATTTCGGGAAATAGGCTGAATTGGAATTCCGGGAGCCTTCTTTACAACAATATAGACGATTCACGGCTAGCTTGGGACGCAAAAAGGCGTGACCTGTCTGCACTCTCCACCAACCAAGGCGCTGTCTCGTCTCTTTTCGTGGCAGCACTTTTCTCGATGGCTCAAGCCTGCCGTGAATCAGCTATATATCGTAATATATGAACTTTTACGGTGAGTTTTAGGCGCGAGTTTGAAATTTTCGTGGAAAATGCTGAAAATCTCCAAAATTTTGAGTTCCCGCGTAAAGGTAAAAATTCATATATTGCGATATATCGCTGCAGGAGTTTTGCCTGTCTCCCGAAATTATCTTAGTTCGATAATGCGTCGATTTCCTTATCGCCGAAATTACATTGAATACGGCATGAGAAAAACAAATTTAAAGTAATAGACATCTTCAAGAAGAACTTTGATGTAAAACGCGGATTTCTTTGCAACATGTCTCACCTTTATGATGTTATTGACAGCGAGAGGAGTGATGTTGATAGGGAAATGACATCGAAAAATATCAATTGGCACTTTTTCAGGTTAACAGACTAACTGAACGACAGGACAGCGACGGATGGCGTGGTCGAGCAAGTTGTCGTCGATAGGCATCACCATCTGACGAAAACTGTTGGCAAGTCTGAACTGTGGCTCTAGAGGAGTCCAGCCGCAGAGAAGTCCGATCGAGGGATCCAGAAGACACACCAGAGTCTCGTCCAGGTCTGGCTCGTTTTCTGACGGTGACTTCTCAGTGCTCAGCGTTTGACAAACGTCTTCTCGGCTTGCAAATCTGAGGAAACAGTAATATTTATTGGGAAACCTAATTGTGATCAAAAATATGAACCCTTTTTTGACCGAAACTAAATTTCGATTTGTTTCATGCTTTTGTCAATTGGATATTAGAATCAGAACAGGGAAAAAAATTTTGAAAAGGGGCCTGGTTTCACTATTGCATCAAGCGGTGAATGAATAATCTAGTGAAAACAGAAAAAAAAAATTGAATCTACCTACGTTATTGAAAGTTTCTCCAGTCGAATCTTCTCGCTTTTGAATGCAGCGAAGAGAATGGAGACGAACTCGCGGATGTGATGAACAGTTCTGAGGACAGAACGGCCCCAGAAGCTGCCTAGTCCGGCAGCCCTGACGACGACGTCGCGACTCGACTCCTCGCGAACCAATTTCGCGCAGGCGTCTTCGGCCAAACGCGAAGTCATGTGTCGATGGACGTGAACGTGAACATGGCCGTCGTCCAACATAGGCTTCTTCCCGCGTGTCGAACTTCTCGAGGACCTCGGCGTCGACCTCCTTCTAGAAGCTTCCGTCTCATCGCCGCATCCGAAAGATGTGTGCAGAGTGAACTACAACTTAACGAATAAAATAAGAGTTTCGAACCAGAGATTCAATAGCATCAGTAAAGATGGCTCTATTGCAGGAACCTCTCTTGGACGAAAGGTGCGGAGCAGTCGGTAGATTTGAGCGCTCTCGTCAAGCGGCTGACACACGAGGTATTGGAACTTAATTTGAACAAAGAACGTCTGTTTCTGGAATGAAATGTGAACCTCCTGAACGGACCATCTTTTGTCACTCATCGCTTCCAGAATAACTTGTTCTAATGCAGAAAACTCGGAATTCTGAAGAAACTTTCTTTTTCTAAAATTAAATATTTTCACATTTCGGAATTTTTTTTTTCTCAAATGTGCAGTCACCTCTATAGTAAGTAACCGGACTGATAAATTTTTCGGCATTTCCGAAAACTTCAGAAGAAAATAACTGAGTTGTCGATGATGGTTGTTGAGCGAAAAAGGTCCAAGTTCCGCCTTCAGATACCTGGTAAGTTCCGAGCTATTCAAGAATCATCGATAAACTAAAAAACTCGTTGTCCCGATCTTCTGGAGCCTTGAACGAATGCTCGATATTTTCGTGCTTTGCAAGTTCAAAACGAGCCGTAACCTCTTGGTTCTTGTCCTGAGAAAACAATCATTTGTTTTGATATATTTTTTTTCAAACCATATAAAGGTGAAGACTTTCGATGGAGTTTTTCATATGCTCTAGCAAAGTCTGATATGATCGTTCCAAAACGGGAGTCGCCTGAATTTTTTTCCTTACGTTGTGAAAATTAAAACTGGTGAAACTTCTTTCAACGAATCAGGAGGCTGACTTTAACTGCGCTGAGTTTTTTAATGTTGGTTCTCCAGAAAAAAACTAGAATTTAAAGATTACCAAAAAATAAACTCAACATTCAACTTTTTTTCTTAACTTTATTGTGATTTTTTTGTCGATTTGTGATTCATCGCGCACTGGGCCGCTTGTAAAACCTGAAAAAAAGTTTGTAGCTATTTTTTAAAAGAATCATGCATACAATACCACAACGAAATTCTGATAATTTTTATGACATGAATCAAAAAAAGAAATTCTTCAAAAGATATTTTAATAGGAGTATATTAAAAATGTAGAAAAAAAATCAAACGGCTAGTTTCAGTCGTTGCTTGTGATTGAGCATAAGGAGTAATTTCGGGAGCTTCGTTAGGAGGAGGCGTGACGCTGATAACCATATCTTCCTCTGAAAAAAATAAGATATTATATAAATTTGGACTTCGATTAAATTCTACGTATAAAATAAACTTTGAAGAGAAATTTCTTTCGTTTACCTCCGTATTCAACATCTCTTTCCATGACGAGACCCGTTGGAGAGTATCTGGAAAACAAAAAAAAATAACTAGAACAAAAATTTCTAACTTTTGAACAAGGTTATTTCGAACTCGCAAGCAATATTTCAGCAAGTAAAATTTGCAGTGTAAAAATTCGTTAATAATTGTTTAGGAAGCTTGATATTAAATTTTGAAACTGAAAGAAGGAAAAAAAAAAAAAAAATCGAATTATAGTCACATACCGTAACTTAAGCTATCGAAAAGCTGCTCCAAGGTTATCTCAAGTAGCCTTTGAAGGGGCTTCGACGCTAAAAAATTTACCAATTTTTTGGCAAGTTAATTTTCTCTGTTTTAAAATTTTCTCATTTTTTTTTAACGTTTATCACTATATTTAAACCATGGCTAGCATTTTAATAGCTTCATTCAAAGATAATAATTACTTTTGAGATTTTCGAGTGCTAGTTTATTTTTTCTTCAATATCGTTTTTATAATTTTCAGCTCAATTTACAGATATGATGGAAATCGGAAAGCAGAAATTGGCGCCAAGCTCTAATGTCTTCCGTCAATCATTAGAAGGAAATTGCTCATAATCTCCGTCAATTTCAAAGAGCTGTGCAAGTTGGTCTTTTCATTTCAAGCCCTTTATTTTTTCCTCCGCGTTTTCTTCATTCCATATTTGTAAAGTTTTACCTCTCTCGGTTCATAAAACGTATGTAAATTTTTTTATTTTTTTACTCTTCAGTTCGAATGAAATATTAACTTGATGATTTCTTTTGAAATTTCTGCGACCCAGGTGGTCAAATAAAATGAAGTACTATACGGGACGCATTATAATCTCGTATAGTTAGTACGTGAGTGTTATCCTTTTTGAAAATTGTCTAAGAATACTTCGTGCGTTTTGCTCGACAACTCCCCTTTTGACATTTCCAACCCCTATGTCCGAGTTTTCTGAAGGCGTTGAAACGATTGTCAAAATTTGCGAGAAGCAAAAAGAGAAGAACTCGAACTCATTGCGGGAAACAACATGCTCTTTTGAAACTTGCAGTGGCAGCTGCCTCTAGTAACCTGCGACCTCTGTTACACCACCCATTCTTCTCTCGATCCAACTGCTTCTCTCCGATCAGTTGCTGGAACTTCCCCAAAAAGTCTTTTATTGATATCAGATCTATTGAACTTTTTCGAAGCATCAAGTGTTTCGACTCTTAGGAACTCGGCAAATTGACTGATGCCACGCTTATTTCGAGCCCACCGAGATCGTTGTCGTTGTAATGCGTCGGCATTTTTTCCTATGTCTAGGAACTCTCAGTGTTTTTCTTGCATGTGCGAAAAATTCACGAGTTATTTTTCTTTTCCACATGAATTCAATTTGAAAATGTATGATTTACATTTGAAAACGGTGTTTATTCTAATGTCGCATAGTCATTTTCATAATTGAAATCCACAACTTTTTTTTGATAGCGTTTCACATAGTTCAAGCTCACAACTTTTCTTTTCTTTTCACAACCGGCAATCTGATTTCCACGTCTTCGCTTTTTCTCCCACTCCTCTTTTTTTCTTTCATTTTTGAAGAAAAGCGGCGCTTTTACATTTGGTAACTCTCCGATGAAATTCGATTATTCAGGCTTACGGAAAAACCTTCTCCCTGACAAGTTGGAACGAATAACTGTGAATTCAGTCGTCAGTTAAGAAGAACGGCGTCGACTCGCCGCACGCCGCATGAAAATCGCGTACGATGCGACTGGCGGCGAGGCTCGTGGCGTATTTCCTTGTCCTGCTTCCCCTAGCCAGCCGAGGTCTCCTTTTTGGCTTTTCTCAATCTTTTGAACCACTTTTGCCTTCATATCTTTTTTCATCGTCAAATTTGCAGCCGATGCGTACGATAGCTGCCTTCATTACCGCTCTTTATGTTTACGGAACACAGAATGTCTTAGTTATCTACAGAATTTTAGAACTTCATGTGGGCTTTCTATGTCTGGTTCGTTGGTTTGGGCTCTTGTAGATTTTCATCCTAGTTTTCAGCCTGCACAGGTAATTCGCCTTCCGATTGTGTCTACTATTTGAGAAAGATTCGAAGCTTCTTTCCCACGGATACCTGTGCTTGTTATCAAGCTTTAGGTATGTGTTTCTTTGGAATCTGATAATTCGTGAAAATGATATAAGATCGGAATAACTAGGTTTTTAGCGCTTAGAAAGAACTTTGAATAAAGTTGAAAGAATAACCGCTCTGGAGGAAATATCATTTTTAAAATTTTTGTCTGTTCAGGATCTTCCGAAGAATGTGACTATTTTCGTCAACTCATCTGGAATCATCCATGTGAACGGCGTCTCAAAGACTTCGGCGAGGAACTGCTTTTATCGCAAAAGTTTATTTTCATAGAAAAAAATAATAATTAAAAATTAAATTGGGGTATGGAGCATTCTTTTCGACATTCGTTAGTCTAGTTTAACACGCGGTATTTTATATTTTGAAAACTTTATATTAGCTTAATTTCCTTGTCGAAACACTCGTGGAACTCTGCATCTTCTTTATGAGTAGATAAAGAGGTTAATTTGATCTTAGAGTCCTTTCCGTCACCAAAAATCCATACGGGAGTCGCCGAACAACGCGGACGCCAGCCGCCGATCGCGTGAAGCAACTGAAATACCAGCTGAGTGGAGGTAACGCTATAAATGGTCGAGCAAAAGCCCGCAAAGAAAGTCTTCTTGTGAAGGAACGTGAGAGAAAAAAGAAAAGTTTCCAAAAAAGAAAGTGGTTCCTCTTACTCCTTCCATAAAAGCCTTTTCTTTTTTCGTAAACATTTTCATTTTCCTAGAACTTTTGTCAAATGAGAATACTCCGACTAAATGTACAAGTTTGAGAGCTGGAAACGCGATCTTCGCTGCAGACTCTGACGTGCGACGCGGCCCTCAACGAAGTTTGTCTCCGGCACGTCTCCTGCAGCCAATTGTGGCGTCTTTTCCGCGCCAGCTGCGACGTCGACCAGGACAACAAGTGTCGCATGGCCGATAGGTTCCACTTTTCCTTCCTATTTTCGAAAAAAGGTTCTCATAGCCATGTCAAGCCCATATATGTCGCCTTGTAGTCAGTCTTAAACGATTTGCTCGGGCTTCAAAAATTACATAGGCAGAGCATTTTTAAGATGGTCAATACCTATAATTGAGTCTTTTTTAAGCAAAGTTTTGTACTACCTGAACTTAGAGTCCTTTCAAAAGCTTTGTGAAAAAGCCACAAAAAGCTTCTCCGAATGATCTAAAGTTAAGGTTCTGTTCCTTTTTTTTCAAGTTATTTCGATTTTGCCCCTAGTTACTATGTTTTTTTGCAGGGAAGTCTGTTGGCAGTCTTTTGAAGGCCTTTCTTGGACGGGCCTCGGAGATTGCCGTTGTGCGTCTTCCAATAGTTCCGACTGCCACTGGATCCGCCTCCACACCAACTACAACAAGTGTATTTGTCAGTTTTCTAAGTTTTGGTTCCATGTAACATTTTAAAATTTTTTCGACTGTGTTTTCTAGACGAGATATCGAAGTCGGGACAGTTTCCGGCGCTGACAACCCTCAACGAGCAGAGACAGTCGGCCTACCGTCAACGGTACGAATTGCGCGAATCTGACGGTTTTCCAAGGTCTCAGACCACCTCGAGAGTCTTTTTTGAAGAATACGTCGCTTCGACGACGGCCCGTTGGACGACGACCACTCCGATACCAACAATGGCCTCAGTTCCATCCACGACGCCCAATCCGGCTTGGTGGAACCCGGCGCCGACCAAAATCTTGGTCAGCTACAAAAATATCAATCCTGAAGTATCTACCACTCGAATGCCTTATGTTGAGGTTGGTTGCAGACTTTTTTCAGACAAATTTCAAATTAAGTTTTTTTTATGCTTTTATCGCCGGAAGATTTTTGTAAATAACTACTAAATCATCTCTATTTTCAATAATTCATTTCTTGTTTGTTTTTTGTACGAATTTATTACAAAAAAAGCTAGGAACGTTTAACTTGAAAGAAGATAGCTCATAAGTACAGAAACAACTGATTGAAACTTCAGAAGGATTTCGTGATCCTAGTAATTTTTTTAAGTAAAAATAGTTGAAATATTGTTATTGGGGATTTTTTTGAAACTTAACTGGATTCTTTGTCGAAAATTTTTCTCGGTAGAGCTATTCATAGAAACAATTTTTGAACTTCACTACTGTGATTATTATTTTTTCATTCCTACTGTTTTTGGGAAGAATAACTCCACTATTGCAGGGAAGAATGATTAATTTTTTCAGCCTCGACAAAACGAGAGACCGATTTTGAGGAAAGAGCAGACGGCGGCGGAAAAATCCAAGTTCAACACGTTAGTATTTCAACCTTTTTTTGAGCTGCGAAATTTTCTTCTTTTGGTTTTTTTCTCCTTTCTTTCTTTCGTCGCGTTTGCTGCTCCAACACCTTTGTGTGGGGTGGAAATTTTGCATTTTGGATGAGAGCGGCGCCATTCTTGCCGAGTGCTTTTCCGGCGTCTCTGAATGTTCGCCGATTGGAGTACGAAGAGCAACTTTTTTTTTTCACGCACCCTTTCGCTTATTTCTTTTTTTGGGAGCCAAAGGTCTGAAAAATGTCTGACACGTTACCGGGGCAGCTATTCGAGAAAATTTTTCTTCTCTTTTCACGTTTTTTTTTTTCAGAAATTGGAAAAACGAAAGAGATCATCGCAGGGATACAGCCATTGATTCTCAGGTTACCTTTTTTGATTTGGCAAAATAAGCGCAAGTGCTCATTAACGGATTAGATCGAGAGAACTTGTTGGATGAAACTGAATGAATAAACTGAGATTTCAGTCTAACAGTTTCAAACTGAATGTCCGGATCGAAGAAGGAAGAAAAGTCGAATCTTCGGTGGCCTTTGTTCAGCGGAATACTACTACTCGTAAGTTCGTTTCATCTTTCATTCACTAGCAATTTCGCCGATTTTTGACTACATCGGCTTCTTTTTTATTTCCATTTTTGATCATAAGTTTTCTTCAGTCAAGAGTTGTTCAAATTAAACCGTTCTAAATTCTTTTTTTGTGAAACGAACAGATATATCTTGATCCATCAGATTTTTGACAGTATTTCTCTTGATTTTTTTGCGTGCCAATATTTTCAAACGCACTGCAAATATTATAGGAAAGAAACCTGTAAAAACTCAAAATGAGGCTCAAAAAATCTACCTTTTCCTTGTAATTAACAGAGCTCTATACAGGAAGGGTTTGCGTTGTTTCAAAATGAGCTTCAAAAATGAATCACGCTTTGAGTTCTTGAACCAAATATTTAAACAATTCCTGGACCTACTGCAGTTGAAAAGCCTCAAACCTTTGCGTAGAGTTTCTAAAGATCCTGAGAACTTTTTTTTCTGAAGTTGCGCCGTTATTATCCAAGAAGCCTCGCGGATGAACCGAGCTAATAGGAGGACTTAACAATTCTAATAAGTGAAGAATCTGGCCGGGTGTGTGGAAAGTAAAAGAGGAGGGAGGTCGACGGCTGGTCGCTCCGCCCCTTTTTCCTCCGCATTTTGGAGCTGCCGCCGCTTCTGCTACTGAACTCGACGTCTTCAAAACCACGTCTTTGTGTTCCTTCTGAAATGCCGATATGTTCGTTCTGTTCGACGTGATTTTCGTCGTTTCCTTCGCCTTGGCTCACACCTTCGGTCCAGTCATTTTTTTCAATATTCGTAATTTATTCACTGAAAAAAGGATTATTTAAACAAAAGGAATAGGAAACCAATGGAAATTTTGTTTTGTTTTTTATCGTCTTTTTTCTTAGCTTCACTGACTCCAACGCAAAGGATTAGACGTAACGATTTGCGTCCCCCGTCTGCTTTTATTTGTTCGGATTATGATCGTAGTAATCTTTTGAAATTTCTTTTTTTTTTCAATTATTAGTATTCCTTTTTTTTTCGAAGGGTTTTTGTTTTTTGCTAATCTGGTGTTCTGAATTTTCAAAGCTTTCGAATATCAACTTTTTTTGAAAAATCTTTGATAATTACGAAGAGATTACTACGAGATCACTTTCTCAGAAATAAAAGTCAGTTCTTTTAAAAGTTAGTAATATTTAATCTTATTTCGTTGAAACTTCATGAGGGCTTCAGTTACCGACAATGTTTCGATTACGTCGCAACAGTTTTTCGTTCAGGATCTTCGTGCCATGATGCGATTCGGCGTTGTGAAACGGTGGACGAGTGTCGTTGGCACCTGGGAGAGTTGCGAGTTCGATGTTCGCCCAACTCCTGCCGTCGTGAGGAATGCTCCTCGGTCCGTTTTGCAATACGATGAAATTAACAGTTCAAAGTTCAATTCTCACTCATAATCTGTAGTCCTGATCTATTTCCATTATGATAACTTTAAAGTTGTTCTTTGTTGATCGTATTTTACAGAAAATTTTTTTTTTATCATCAACTGTGAATTTATGAGCAAAGAGTATTAGCAATGTATGAGAATCAATTTTTGGGACTTGTTTTTGTAAGTTTTTTGCGGAGCTCAATCTCATCAAATTTTGAGAAAGACACCTCTTTCTACTTTGAACTATAATATCTAGTTGAGAAAGCTTTTGATTTTATTTTTAGAAGATAACTTTTATAAATGTAAAATTACAGAAACATTTTTCTAGCAAAAGAATTTTTGAATCGAAAGTTGTAGGCACTGCAGCGATTCGCGACTTACGTACCTTTCGCCATCGTGGAATCCGTCATGTTCTGCCATTGCGCCGCTGGCGACGCCACTTGCCTCGGACAACAGGTTAATTGGCTTCATCAAGATTATTTCTAGATTTCTCCATATTTCTTGTCTTCTTTTTAAAAACACACAATTGGAGCCTATCTTTTATGATTATTGTTTATTAATATGTGTTTGTTCGTTCTAAGAGTCAGAAAACGCGACTTCTCCCACGTGTCCTGTTAATAGACAATTTCGAACCGCCAAATTACTTTGGCTCGCCTTCTCGCCTCAATTTTCTTTCTATAATTGACCTTCCGTGTTTCCCTAGTGAGGAATCAACTAAAAAGCGTCTACTCTTTTTTTTTTCAACTTTGGGAATCATATTTGACCGTATCTCAGTAGTTTCGTTAATTTCAATAGAATTATTCGTTTTTGAAGCCGGGTCTCTCAAAGCCGAGTCGTTTGAGCAAGACGAATGTGGCGATTATTTCGCCTCTTCTTGAGAAATTTCACAAAGATGTCGAGCTGCCTCTCTTGCCTTAGAAAAGTGCTCTTCTCAGTGAAATTCCAATTTAGGAGTAGCAAGAATTAATTTTTGTCAAATTTCTTCATAAAGCAGCGAAAGTAAACATTGCGAAGTTTCATAGAAGAAGTTTTTATTTGAAAGAACTTTCGAGATTTTCTAGCTTCTGCAAGGTCCTGAAAACTATGAAGAAAAAACAGAATCACTCGCATAATTAAAAAAAAAAGAAGGAAAAAAAATTTTCTAGTAAAAATCTATCAAAACTCGATTAAACATTTGCAAAATAAATTTATAAAAAAAGAACTCACGTCCAGGACATGCAACTCGATTCTAACAAGTTTCAAAAACTTTCTCACGATAAAGGTTTTCGACACATTTTCGAATATTTGATTTTGAGGTTTTCTCGATTTTAGCTTTCGTCTGCTCGGAATTCGTGATATTAAAGGAATTTGTGACGGATGAAGTCTGATCGAAAATCGCGGTTTTTAGGAATCATCAAAGTTAAATTTTTTTATTTCTCTCGATTTTCCAGCTCTTGACCACTCGAAGTTATCTTCTTATTCTTAGTGCACCAATTTTAAGCCGCAGTTAAAAAAATAAATAAACGCCCTATTTTTTTCTTTCTGAAAGGAAAAATTGTGGGTTGCTGTAAAATTAGATCGCATCACTGCTTGGAAAAATTTCGGGATTTCACTTTTGATTGGTGGTTTCTGATTAAAAGAAAAAAAGGAAAATAAAAGTCCAAAAAAGTTAAAAATCTTTGATTTTCTGTCATAGAACACGGAACTAACGAAAGCTTAATTTTGCGCATTCCGTTTCATGTTTGATTCGAGCGATGACTACAGGAACTTCTGTACCCGCGCTGCCTGTACAGGTCGAGTGCAGCCGTGACGACTTGCACCCAGACAGCCGCCCAATGCGACGCCGATCCCCGTTGTCGGTCCGCGAATTTCTTTCATTTTCGGACGGAAGTCGCAAGTTCAGCCATATCCGCCATGCTCTCTCCGCTCACTGTCGGGTCGTGAACGGCGAGTGCGAACAAAGGTCTTTGGACAATTGCAGGAGGACCATCTTATCGGCCAGGTCTTTTTATTATCTCATAGGACTTACGGTTTTCATTTTCTCGCTTTACTTTTATAGGAAGTTTTCAGTTGCGCGGTTTTTTTTTATATTTCTTGGCAGAAGGATAGGTGACAAAAAGCTCTCTTTAACCCGTTGATGGCTATGATGAGTCTGATTTTTATTCAATCATTAATTTTTTTTACGATAAACAGTGGTGTAACAAAGTTGTTTTCCATTTTTTTTAACAAGGTATTTTGTTTCTATCAGTTCCAATTTACTATTTTCGTTGCATTCTTCGTTTCGACTTGTAATTTTATTTTCAAAAAAACGTGAAAAACCAGAAGCATCCTAAAACTCCTGGTGGAATTCTCAAAAGAAGTGTGTTCATTTTTTTTCTGCATTCATGATTTTCGAAAAGACGTTTCAATGATGATAAATTTTTGTGTTGTCAGGGCTACTGTTCTTGAACAACCTTGCTTCTGTCCTTTATCCGACGTGACTTGCTTAGCCCACCAGCGGATGATGATACCGAACAACCCTTGCATCGGTTTGAAGCTGCGAAGAGTTCATACAAAGGCAAATCTCAGAAAACGCAATGCTTGAATACTCGCGAATCATGGGCTACAACTCGGCGACGAGTCTCGAAACCAACCGGGTCCCGCCCATCGCTGACTCAGATTTGATCAACCTTCCAATGGTGATTCTAAAAATTTCTTTTTAAGAGAGAACCTTTTTTTAGAAGCTGGAAAACTCACACAGCAGCCATGGCAAATCGGGTGCTCACGCTCAACGACACAGTCACATGACCACTTCGACCACGACGACGCCGTCTCCACCGGCTGAGCCTGTGATTCCGACGCCTCGAGCCTCGCCGAGAAGTCTTCTCCCATCGGAAGTCACAAAAAGAAGAGAGAAGTCCCGCAACCGAGGCCGTGTCACTCCGACGCCTCGCTACAAGACATCCACCGCCGTGCCTGTCACGACTACAACCACCACCACATCTACCACTACCACCACCACGACCACGACTTCTGCGCCGTCGACTGTCGCGTCTGGACGCGGGTTCATCTCCATGCTCGTTTCCAAGGTGCTCAACTCTGGAGAGGAGAACGTCGAAAACTTCACGGATGAGGAACATGAAACGCCGGTTCCCATCGAAGAAGTGCCGGAGCTCCAGGCACAACCTGTAATTATCAAGGAGAAGACAGACACGTATGATTCCAATTAACGATTCCAGTGTTGTTATATGGAGTTACAGAAAGTGGCTTCAAATCAAGACAACGTTGACGCCTCCAAAAGCTTCTGAAGCGCCTCCTCCGTGGGTTTCGACGTCGCCAGGCGCTCCAACGACCACGACAGTGTTCGTGACACACGCGCCTCCTCCGGCAGGTCATCTCAGTTCAATTTAACTTTGATAATTCTTCCAAAAAATGGCTTTTACAAATCAAAAGCAAGAAAAAAAGGATGGAAAGGTGATAATAAAAAAAAAGTGAAGTTCAGTTGAAGCGAAAAGAGTTTTTTTTTGAGAATCGAGACGATAGAAAGTAGGAGTACAGAAGAGAAAATAATTTCTTTTTGAGATATTTCTAGAAAAACGAGAAGGCTGCCCAAAAAAAAAAATGCTAGCCTTGAATCACGACGCGTTGTTTCCAGAAGGCTGTTACACCAAAGACGCAAACGGTCGCGAAATCTTCACTCATCGTGGATCCATCATCAGAGTGATTTCGAATGAAGTTATGCTGAAGATGAAGATATAATTCAGAGGTACGTCGACTGGTCGGGCCGATGTTCGACGTGGTGTGAATGCGAAGAAGAGGACCGACTCGAGTGCGAATCTCTTCCTTGTCTTCAGCACGCCACCTGCGACGCCCCACTCACCACTCTTGGTTTGTTTCTCATCTCCCAGTTTTTGGAGGCACAGTAAAATATAGGCCCAAAGCTTTTTTTTTCTAAAAGTCTATTCCTTGCTATTGAAAGCCTCAACGTTTTGAAGAGTTCGGCGAACGACTGTATGTGAAAGGCCGAGGAGCGTGTTACTGCGAATCGGGAAAGTTTATCTGCGAACTTCCCGAACATGTTCCAGAGACGTATCCAGGTTATTTCGAAGCAAGAATCCCAAGTGTTCTCTACCAGCCGATTTCAGGACTCTACTTGTCGATAGGATACTCGGAAGACGACGCCGAGATGCTGCGGAAGTCAGTTCCTCGGGAAATCCTCGATCGTGCCGGATTCGTCTCTTCCAACGCCGCCACCGACATCGCCAGCCATTTGCAGATCGCTTTTGAGCGGATTCTCCCTAAAGTTGTTCGATCCTCCGGAAGCTATTCACGAAGAAAGCTTTCAGGACCTCCGGTGCAGAATCGTGACGATGCCGGAGATGAACGACGGCGGCAACGCGTTTTTCCGCGTCGAATGGTTTGGCATGAACGAACTGCTCAACCACACTTCTGTGCAGTGGCATTCCGGCGGTGCTGAGAAGGTAGTTTTTCGTTTCAGGGACAGAATTACTTGAAAGATCATTCTCTTTCTATACACTCCCTCATTTTTTTATTGCTCAGATTTCATTTCAATTACTGGTTGGAGTATTTGAAACTTCAAGATAAGAATACTTCTCAAAATCTAAAAAGAAATAATCAGCTATAAATTGGGGACCCATAAAAAAAGAAAACAGAACTGAAAATATTTCAGTTTTTCAGGTGTGAGGTTCAACTTCCTTTCTGAACTTTTTTTTCAATTTTGATTTACATCAAAAAAAAAAAAATGAGAATATTTCATTTTAAGCCATATCGATTATTTCCAGAAATTTACGAAATTCTAAAAACTTGCAGATCTGTTCACCCTATGTCCTGAAACTCGCAGATCATTTTTCACTGAACGAAAGTCCGCGTTTTCAGTTGGTTCTTTCTACTGTCAAACAAGTCAAAGTTAGTTATTTCTTTTTTCTCTACAAACTTTTTCGAAATTTGAATTACAGGTTTTGGACTACCTCAATGGCCTACCTTCTCAATTAGGCAATCCTAATTTCAATTTTATTTTATTTTTGTTTACTTCAATTTTATGGATATTACATTTAATGCATTTGATCGCTGTGTGATATACGTCTACATTGCCTTAGACTTTTACGCGTGCCTTTTTTGCCATTTTTCCGCATATTTTCGTTGCTATCAAACGTCGCATGAAACTTTTTTTTTTCAAAATTTCATTCAAAGAATTCGTAAAGCAATTAAAGATGAGATCTTTGAGATAGAGACTAGCACTGGGTATCAAATTGTACAATGTTTTAGCACAAGAAGAGGACTTATTTTAGTATTATTGATTGGAAAAATAGTTGATTCACCGCTGATCGAAAGACCATTGCAATCCGGTGAGAATGAAAATGCGAGAGTCTTCAAATAATCTTTTAGCTCCTTTTTGTTTTCCGATTCAGCGGTGAATCTTGAGATATGGCTTTTATGAGTTCAATAAATGTACAAACACAAAAATGTTTCCCTGAAAGAAGAAAGTTAGTCTTCATCGGAAGATTCGTTGACCACGTCTTTGGCTAGTTCGAGGACATGGGAAACTTCGCGGACTTTCCCGTCTTCGCCAATTGTCCCCGGCTTCACCAGACCTCAAGAGATAGAGAATCTCGGCAGAATGAGTTTTTCAAATTACCAGCGTCCATCATGCGATGCATGGCTTCGACGAGCTTCAGCGCTTCGTATTCTTTCTGTTCTTCGCTCATTCCCGCAAGAGCAGATCCTCTGTCCGCCGCGTACAACGTTCCAGTTACCGGATTCACACTTCAATTCACAACTTCAGTGTTATTGAGAACAAAGATGGTTTCTTAGAAACATTTTTTTTAAAGCAACACACTCTTCAACTTTTTGTGCTCGTGCAAAGTCCGAAACGGTAGTAAAAAGGTAAAAATGAAGAAGCTACAAAAAGGCCGCATAAAAGGACATTTAGGCTACCTTTTTGCGGCCTTTCTTCTTCAACTAAAATTTGGAAAGCCCAAAAAAGGATGAGAAAAGGAAGAGGAATCGAGAAAAAACCTTTGACGGACGGCATTATAATCTTCGGTTTCGCTGTCCTCGCTGTCGGAATTCTGTCTGGCGGAGTTGATTTGTCCCAAAAGGCCAGAATTGGCCAACAATCCTGCCGAATGTCCAAATCCAGTGTATTTGATCAAACGTGGGACTGAAAAGTTGATTTTTTTCCGACTTTTAGAAAAATTCATCAATTATAATAAAGAATAATTTCGTAATTTTTCAAGAGAAGTCTGAATGGGATTATCACCATTTTCGACAAATTTCAGTGACTTTCATCCCTATCATTCCAGATGTTTTTGAAAAGCGCACAAAAAAAACGATAGTTTCGGCTATCAAGAGTTCACTGGAGCACAATTGCTGTCTTCATAGAAGATTTTTTTATGAATAATTTTGGAGTATCAATGAAAAAAATAGAAAAAAATGTTTCGATAAAAAAATAACAGTAAATATTTTCTCAGTTTCTTTCTTCTCGCAACTTTTTCAAATGAATGAAAATGACCTGATCGTTTGCAGAGGATGAAAAGGAACTCGGAAGTGAGTTCCTTGGCGCAAGTCGCCTGAGTCATCACCCTGACCAGCTTGTTCCGAATCGTCGTGCCAAGCTCCGGTCCCACCAGAACGTCCGACTTTTTCAGAGGCGGTAGAATCTAAATTTCCAAAATGTTCGCAAAAACTAGTGCTTTTCATATTTTTTCAGCTTTTTTTTGAATATAAAATCATTTTACGTGTTTCATTTCCTAAACCGGTAAATTAACTGGTTAAAACCGGTACTCGTTTCACTCTTATATTATTCTCGCTAAAGCTATGTCCCTTTAATAGTATCTCATGTTGTTCTAGGTATCCGAGAGAAATATATATCGAAATATTCAAACAGTGATTTTTACAAGGAGTCGGAATACTGCTACCTTAAGACGACAGAACCGTCGTGCAGGCTTCGAATAAGAACAGAGACGGATCAAAGCAGTCAGATACGTTTCCAGAAGCCCGTCGGTCATTTTCGAGTTCTCTGAGTCCTGCAGAACAGGCTAGTCTTTGGAAAACATGATCAAGGCTAATAACTAACACTGTCCAGCTTGGATTCGAGCCGTTGGAGAAGTTTCTCCGTATACGAGAAATCGTACTTCTCCGCCAACTCTTTTTCGGTCGTCTCAGTCGTCACGTCGGCAGCTGATTCGCTACGCTGAACACGGCCGAGTTTAAAATCTCAATTTCACACCTATTCTCATTATTTTACAGGAAATTTTCATAAAAATTATTTCAAACGAACTAACTTTGAAGCGCCGTACGTGGAATAAATCTCATCAGAAAAAAATTTCCAACAAACTCCTAGTCATGATAAATTATCATTTGAAATCTATAATACTAGTCGAGCATTCCCTTGAAATCCTTTGCCTCATTTCAAATATTTTTGCATCCTTCATAATAACAACCGTAAAAAGCAAAAAAATCTTTGATAGATTGAGAGAAAATGTTAATTATTACAACACCCCATGCTTTGAAAAATTTGAAGCTAGATTTCTTATAAAGCTGTCCTCTTTTTCTTTAAATTTTCCTGTAATTCAAAAAATTAAATTCGGAAAGCCGGTAGAGAAAGAAAATGCCTTTTATTTCTGAAAGTAATATCTGAGTTCCCACGAAGATAATTTAGACTCTCTCAATCTACCTTGGGACAAAGCGTGGGAAGATGCGGATGAACTGGCGGCGTCGAAAAGACGTTCACAACGGCCTGTTCCACCTTTTCATCATCCGACGTCATGAAAGCGTCGTGAAGCATTAGGTTCAGCTCAATAACTTGATTCTGGAAGAAATGGGAATAAATAATTGAGAAAAGCAAATTCGAAAACCTCTGAAAGAACGCTTTCGTTGGCATGACAAAGTATGTTGAACAAAGTTTTCAAGCTCTCCATCGCTCTTTCTTTCTGCGACGCAGAACCTATAAAAAATAGAACATTTTAACTTAGGCAATGTCAAAAACCATGGTTATCCTCTTTCAGAACAATTTTAACAGGTTCACAAAGGACGGATATCGCCTTCTCATCATTCGACCAAGCCGACTGGAAAATTCAAAATTGAAACAAACAAATCAGTTCATTTTTGTAATTATTTTCTGCTCAAAACATTTACTAGGGAGCGTCCATAATCTATAACGAAACAAAAATTGGCACATAAGCTCGATAAATGATTGAAAAAAATTTAAAAAAAATGTTGACAAAAAGACTATAATAAAAACTTACGAGATTCAATAGTGAAAAACTCATCTAAAAATCCAAACAATCAAGAACGCAGTGAAAAGTACGAAAAGAGATAAAAAGTTCAACATCCGTATTTTGAAACCTGGAAAGAGCCAGAATAAGCCGTGGAGATGAAAGAGAGACGCAGATCCATGTACCAAAAATCTTCGACTTCTTCTTCAGGAGCCCCTTCCAGCCATTTCAGAACAGAAAATTTCTCCGCTGCGAATTCTGACAGGCGACTTTGCAATTTCGAATGGCAGCCTGTCCTGTAATTAAATAGAAAAAATATTCTTTCAAAAGAAAAGTAACTGAAAAGTTAGACTTTTTTGCGTGTTACAGACGAAAACCGAAGCAGAATCTTGATTGATCTGCTACTTTTTTTTCTCTATAATGTTTCTGAAAATGACAGAAAATATAATGGAGGGACCTAAACGCCCTAAAGGTCTTCGAACTATAAATGAAAAGTTACAAAAGTTCAAAGAAAACTAACTTTTCAAAGTGTGATCGCATTTTGGCTGAATGAAACAGCGTGTTTATCAAGCATTTCGATGCCTCTTTCGCACCTTGAAACATCGCAAACATTAAGAAAAAAAAATTCAAACTTACTCGGGATTTTCACGAAAATCTTCTGAGATTCTGTGAATCCTGCATGGTCTGTTATGTATTTGCAGACATCGTTGGTGAGCAGAGTCTGCAATTTGTTTTATGGGTTTTATTTTCTAAGGTGAAACTCACATCCAAGGACGTTTGCTGGCGGGACAGTATTCGGATTGTTTCTAGAAGAAAAGGCGCCAAATCGGAATCCTCACTTTTTGATTCGATTATTTTGGCCACTTCCTGAGAAAGTTTCATTCCTTAGATCTCTGAGAAAAGAAAAAAAAAACCTGACGTGCAAAGTAATCGACGCCGCCAAAAACGCTCTGAGCCGCGTTTTTGGCGTTCCATGCAATAAAAAAAGATTTAATTTCCTCCGAAGAGTTTTTGCTGAGCTCTTCCAACTGGGACACGTCCAAAGAGCCCGTTTCCGTCATTCTGGAACAAAATTAGTCTTTTACGATTCGATAAGAGAATGCCAAGGTATCAACGTAAGCGACGTAGGTTCTTCTGCGTTACTAAGGCAACCGAATTTGTGCGGTTAATCGGTAATAGCTTGTTAAAAAGACTTCGAATGGAGCGTTACCATTGAGACGAATATGAAAAACGTTGTAGAAATCTTAAAATTTATAGAACTATTGAATTACACTTAGACGTAACGAAGAATCCTAATCATATGACAAAAAGAAAAGTTAAGAACGAGTTTTCGGCATTTCATCGGGTCTCTTGTTGCTTGGCTGCGTCACACGATCCTTTTCCATCGTAACCTAAAAAGGACCAAAAACTTTCTTGGAAAGCGATGAAAAAACAAATCAGTATCAAATTTTTTTTTAAAGTTCTTGTTTCATATTTATATGGGACGAATATATACGATACCTCTGCTTGATAAAAAGAATATTTGTCGAACTTCAAGTAATCGTCGGCCTTGTAAAGTTTCCAGTCAGGATTTCCGCCTAAAACAATTCGCTTCACTCCAAACTTCGTAGATTAACTTCAAAATAAACGATGATCAAACCTTCGTTTTTCTTAGCGGCTTCGGCGTGTTCGATCCCCGTCGTCGTCTTCGGTGCAAACGACGCAAATGAGCGAACCGTCCGCGTTGCCAGCATCAGTCGGTTCATCCTTGAAATAACGAAGTTCAGTAAAAAATTAAGTGGGAGAGGCCCACAACACTGACCAATCGAAATTTTTAAACAAACAATTAATTCTACACAGTAAGAAAATTTCCTCTTTTCCGAATAGTAACAGCTAGAAAGCCGACCATCGAGGTTTTATATAACTGTTGAAATTTTCAGACTTTTCTTTAAGAATACTAAACAAAAATGCAAAAATGGTTATTCAAACAAAAATATGATGCCATATTGAAGCAATATCGCGGAAATTAAAACTTTCTCCGACTCTTAAATATTTTTCAATATTTTTCATTCTCTAATGGTTATTTTCAGTTTCACGGAAATCACTCTGAACGCCGCATAAAAAAATAAGCAAAACAAAAAAATTAAACAGAATTTTGTTAATTTTTGAAATCGATGGGCTCGGCTTTGCCAGCTGCGCTCCAGCGCGCACGTTCAAAGACCCGCGAAGACAAAAGTTTGAAAGACTTCTCCGAATTCCTTTTTCCATTAATTTTTTTAATCGTATTCATTCCCGTCATGTTCCGTTAAAAATTGAGTAAAAGATCGAGGCAGTTTTATCAATGCGGTGAACAAAATCCTTGTTCACACAGAATGTCTTTAAAGAGGTCAAACCATTAGAAGCATGTTTAATATCCGGATATTCTTTTTTAAAAGTGGCTAGGGTTAGTTGAAGTTTACTCTCATGTTACTGAGTTTTTATGTTTTGATTGCGATTGCATGTAAATATGATTGTGATCGGTCCTGAAACTTTTTTCATTCATATATTGTTCGTCCGATCTTTTTCACCGTTTTTGACTTTGGTAAAATAGTTCTATAAAATAGAGTTTGCAGGAGTAATGACAGACACTAAGACGCAAAACGCCATTTCTCTAAAAGGATCAGCCCAGCTTGTGAAGGAGTTTTTTCGTTAGTTTTACATGTATTGAAAGACATTAATTTTCAACGTTTTTTTTTTCTTGTATAGTATACCTCTTTTGGGTTTTCGGATGAATTGTTAAGAGGTCTTTTTTCAGACTTTGGGATCAATAGTATTTTATATCAACGTGCATTATATCCGAGCGATACTTTCCGTCGAGAGAAAAAGTATGGTCTGACGCTTCTCGTGACCCAAGATGCCAAACTGATCGCCTTTCTCGAGCCCCTGCTGCAGCAAGTGGAATGTTCGTCAATGAAATCTTGGAAACCAATTGAACTTCTTTCTATTCAGATTGGTTGTCCAAAAAGCAGCTGAAGAGATTGGTGATGGTGATTTCCGAGGTCCGATCCAAAGAAGTCGTCGAAAGATGGCAGTTCGACATTCATACAGAAGATGTCGACGAGCAAGGGTTAGTTTCAAAGATTTCTCCGTGACCTTGTGAAAAGTTTTGTTCAACCACTTCATTTTTTTACTCTACAGATTGCGGAAACAAGTCTCAAAAGCTTAAAGTTCCAATATAGTACTGCTCGAAATCTCTAAAGCTGGTCAGACCAGGTTTTGAATCATTAGTTCACTTGTTATGTATCCTCTGTTGGATATTTTTAACCTGCCTTAATTTTTGAAAATCATGAGCCAATCAGGGGTTCGCTTAGATTTATAGAACGGTAATGGATTCCCTTTGTGTCAAACCTTTCGAGATTTTGCGACGTTTTGGCCCGTTGCGCAAGAAATCCAACAGCGGCACAAGCACTCGAATTAATCCCCAATCCAACACGCTGGCGCTACTTGACTCGCCAACCGGCGCTATCTGTGCCTCTTTTTTGGCCAGCAAATTGTCCAATGACCCAGGCGACCATTTGTTTTTTCAACGGATTTCCACTGTTTGCAAACCATGTGTCCGAGGCGCGAAACGCATACTAACAGCCACTGAAATGCGATATCTTCACTAATTTAGCTAACGTTCAGAGAAAACGCGACGAGGCAAAAGGACGAGAAGAAAATCCGACAGGAGATCAGCGACGTGTTACGGTGAGGGTCTATCTTCATTTCGGAGTCTTTGGGGGATGGATTGGTTGGGAGGATATATCCTGTAACTGTATTTTGTTAATCATCTTAGTTCTGAACAATGAGGATTTTGACGTTGTCATAATAACGCAACGGTAGGAAATACGCCAAAAATGGTCTGTCCATATCTAGGCCGATTTGGTTAGCGTCTTTCTTTGAAGACTCGCCTAATTTAGTTACACGCAAAGCTTTTGGGGTCTTGAGTGGCCGATGACCCGCTATCCGACCGAAAAAGTGAACGGCTACTGTAACCGCGCCTGGCTAATTACTGCCAAATAAGGGACCGTGGCTCGCAGCATTTATTCGGGATCATCATTCAATTGGATGACCGGATGGCCCTACCTAAACGGAATTAACTTTTCTTCGGAGACAGCAGTTATATGTGCTCTTTTGTTCCTCTCATTGAGATATAGACGCGGAGATGTCAGAAAAGAGACTGCCAGAAACTTAGTATCGTGTAAGGACAGAATCGGAAAGCTTTTGAAGGAGATTCTTTCAATAAACGAGAAGATAAGTAGTAGCAGTAGTAGAAATTTTAGCTTAATAAAAAAAATAAGCTCAGATTTGTTCATCTGAAACATTTCGTGTTGAACTGCAAAGCGATTTTATAAACTCTTTATAATTGAACTAAATGATTGAAGATAAGGTTTTCGCAAATTGCTGTGCTTTCCGGAAAGTATTATTGTTTTATAAAAATGGTCAAACGCTCATAATAAAAAAAAAAATCTTGAGATCAGATTGACAGACTCAAAAATCAGTCAGCTTAGCTATGAACTCCCATCTGAAAGCCCAGTAGAAGTTCGCGAATTCAGACAAATCACGGCCTCGGTTTCCTTCTTGCCGCTGCTCGAGGAGCCTGTCTCATTCGATGTGCTCATCTACACGGCCAAGAACACGGAAGCTCCTGAAAACTGGACCGAAAGCGGCGCTTGCCTCATCCAGAACTCGGAACAGGTCCAACTCCGATCTTTCTCCACTGCTGTGCACTCGGTCAACACAAATGTCCAGTACAAGGCTGATTAATCATATGTATGTATATTATACCTCTTCCTACTTGAGTATCCCATTTAAATCGAAAACTTAATCTCATTTCTAATGTTAATTTGATTGCTGCTTGTTTTGTTCTCTCCAGAGGACTTCATTTGATCCTCAAAAATTTGCGCTTCGCTTTGTGCTCATGTCTTTTTTGAAGTTACCGTAGCACTGCCTCTAGTTGTTACCATGTCTGTTGTTGTTTCTCCTGATTTACTGTTTCACAAAAGTGACCTCATGTTGTCGTCAAAGGAATCTTCTTGTAATCTTCTGACGTTTTGTGTATAAACAAGGTGTACAGTAACGCTCATTAGGTGCGGTCGCAAACCGTAAAAGAAGGAAATGTGATGCCAATTAAAAGGACAATCCGCTGCGGGTGGTCCGTCTTTGGCTGTTACCGCGGAGCCATACATTTTTTGAACAATTCATCATTTATTCATAACTAAATGGTAATAGTAACAATCTTTGCTGGAAATTAGATAGGATGCAATAAATAAATGGAGAGTTCTACCAGTATTTGGTAGCTCGTCTCCCTTTATGTGGTACTCATTTTGAAGCATACACGGTTTGAAGAAACTCAGTTAAAGCTTAGTACAAGTTAGAACCTGTTATAGAGATTTGGCGATAAAGGAGTTTAGTTGCTGCCGAAGATTTTCTTATCGCCGTAGTCGTGGCTGGGATAGGAGTGGTAGTAGAAGTCGTGGCACGGCATCATGGCCGGCTGCGCGTAGGCGTGCTGTGGCGGGGGGAACGACGGACTCGTGTACGGCGTCGGGTCCACCGACGACGCCTCCGAGCACGGCAGCGAGCTGAAGTACGGCGTCGCTTCTTCCGACGAAGATGAACTAGGCGACGACGACGCCAACATTGAAAGCTGCGAGATGTATCTGAAAGGTTCAATTTCAACTTTCAAAGAATGAAATTTCTGGGTCGTTCAAAGAAGATAGCGATAGTTCAAAAAAATTTTTTTGAGGTAAAAAAATCTATTTTTAAAAAGAAAAAAAAATTAAAGTTTTGCCTTGTTCTGACCGATTCCTGTGCCTTCAAACCCTTTTTGTAATCAATAAAAAAATAAGTTGAAAAGAAATAAGAACAAACTCTTGAGCTTTGCGGAGCGTCTCAATTTTGGTCATTTTGGGCTCGTCGGGCAACGACGGAATCATGGATCTGAGCAACTCCAACGCGTCGTTCAAGCTGTTCATACGACGTCGTTCCCGAGCGTTCGCCTGCAATGAAGTTTTTTTCGTATTGATTTATTTTCCTAGAGAGCCTCCATTCTGATGAATAGTTTGAAGATTAATTTTAACAATACAACTGAATTTTGATTTAATCAAAGGCAAAAGCTACCTTATCTCTGCGGACAGTTTTTGCGCGTTCGATGGTCGCCGGACTGCGTTTTCGACATCGATATTTTCTTTTCTCTCGCTTTTCCTTCTGCAATTCAGAGATGAAATATGACATAAGTGAAGAAAACTTACAGGTCTTTCGGAGAGAGATCGGCCGACGGACTGCGACGACATCGAGAAGCTTGGCGAGGCGTGACACGACATCGCGTCGCTGAATTCCGCGATCATTCTGACGTCTTCTCGGCACGAAGGACAGTCGAGGTTCTGAGGAGCCAGATGACGGTTGGATTCCGTCGAGAAAGTAGGCGGAGCCTCGCGAAAGGTGGGTCTGGAGCCTTGGTGCAAATGACTCGGCTGCCTGGGAAAGGGGCGGGGTTTGCAAGAAAAAACAATTGAAGGAATAACAGAAAATTTATAGTTTGATTTCATAAGCTTCTCCTATCCTTAATACAATAGCAGAAACTTCAAAAGGTGCTTGAGGCCAAAAAAAAACAGAATAAGAAAGAACTCATCTAAAATCTGTTCAAAATTTTTTTTCGGTTTTTTCATGAAGGTCTCCAAGTGAAGAGACATTCTAGTTATATTTTTGGTCTTTCAAATCGTTGAGAAAAATCAACGAAAAATTCGGAACTGACTAATTCTTCGCAAAAATAATATTTTTTTAAATTTCGTAAGGTATCTTTGAATTTCAAATTCGTCACAGGGGAGGTCATTTTACTTTGGGATTGGGATTTTCCTGAAAAATGGCCAGAACATTTCTTGATGTACCAGATGCAGATCCTGGAAGTCTCAACTTGCACAACTTTCTAGAAATACGGTCTTCTTCCTCAAAATAACTTATTTTTATGGATTTTGAGGGTTTCCTTTGACTTTGAGGCGTCTTTTCTCAAAAACGTGGAAGTTGGGCAGGTTGAGACTCTCAGGATCTGCATCTGGTACATCAAGAAATGTTCTGGCCAATTTTCAGGAAAATTCCAACCTCAAACAGTAAAGACCTACCTTGTCAGGGACTTTACTGGCACATTTTTTTTAGAATAACATTAATATGTTTTTTTTTTCTTGCTTGTAACATTCCGAATTTCGAATAAAACTATTTTGAGAAATATCGTTAAAATAAGAGGTTCAAGAAAAAATGATCTCATTCATCATAAAATGTCAGCAGAGCCTGAGCAATAATCCCAAAAGATACTGTAGCAACTAATCTTGTTGAGCCTTTTCAGGCTAAACAACTGATTTTCATGGGAAGTTTTCTTTATAATAGACGAAATAAGCCTGAGTCTACTTTTTTTCTGTTGAATCGTTTGCCAAATTCGCTGATTTTTCACAAACAAAAAAAGAAAATCAAATTAGGAAACCTTTTTGAAAAAAAAATTTTTTTCTTCTTTTTTTAAAAGATTTTTTTGAAAAATGCTCTGATTTTTTTGAAAACTATGTAATAGGAAAGATCATTTTTCACAAAGAAGATTTGTCGGCACATATCCAAACCTCAAAAAGACGAATTAACATGTCATCTTCCTCCTTCGCCTTGTCAGAAAAGTCTCAGACTGCCACTAAAGGACTGGAAGCCGCCAAAGAGTGTCCCGTGGTCAGCACCAAGTTGTGAAGAATGGGAAATTCGCGTCTGCGAGGTGCGACGCGGGGAACGCGACACCTGCGAATGGGAAAGCCCCGGAAGCGTCGTCGCCGTTTACGACTTGCCTCCGTGATGATGGCTCCCCGTGGGCCTTTCAAAACGTCCGCAACAAACCCTTCATCGTTTCGATCGTTCGGGAAAGATAGCACGCGATCGAATGGTTTGCAACAAGATCCGAGCTTCCATTCAGAAATACGTGTTGACGATTTTATATTACAAGATGGAAAAAGGGAGGTCGTTTCAGTTCCAATTTCGAGAGCTTTTTGAAGATGTAGATGGAGATCCAGAACTGGAATTTTACGCAGGATGCTAATATCTTTGCTCAGACTTTCAAAGAGTTTTTTATCAAATTTATAGAAAATCAAAATCTTTAATAAAATAAACTGGACTGAACATCTTGAAGTTCCCAATCTTCAAGAACTTTCCAGTTCAGAGAAGAAAGAACGAAGGTTTTGCAACTGGTAATGGTTCCCATGAAACTTTTCCCTTCAAAAATTTTTTTGAAAGTATCTGCTTTCTCTTGGGCATCCTCTGTACCGGCTGCCTGGCCGACTTTCGCCGGACAGGTGTGTTTCTGGAGCTCCCGCCGTGTTTCGCCGAGCTCGCTGGATTATCCGCGGCTAATGGGATTATCTGTCATCCGTGCGTTGGCATAACGTTACGATAGTTGTTGGCAACTTTGATACACGATCCGTCGGCTCTAAGACCAACAGTTAGACTTGACTCGAGCCAAGCACTGCAGGTGGCAACTTTGAAGTCTGAGCTTGAATAAGACCGATTATGAGAAAATAATGGGATTTTCCTATTGCTATTATGTTTATTGAGAAAAGAACATAATTCACAGAGGATATGAGGATTTTAGTTTTTTTTTTTCCGATACTCGTCGTTGTAAAAAAAAAAGTATCGCGTAAAAATAAAGACGAAACTTCTGAATGTGAAAAGAAATTTCGTTCAATGTTTCCCTTAAAGTATGGAGCTTTTGAAAATTTTCTTCAACAATTTTTCATTTCCTGACTAGCTTTAAAATTATCCCTCAAACGACCTTCCTTGTTCTCATCAGCGGATGAAGCTGGATCCAAATCAGAGAAAATCATCTTAAGTGACTGAAAATCTCGAAAAATGGTTGGAAATTCGTTTCTGATTTTCAAGACTTGATTCCTGACACGAGCAACACCTTGATTTGGGTGACGCAACGAGGTTAATTTGGGAAGACAGAAGAAAGGTGTCCGGTCAAGCGTCCGTTGTGCAATGCTTGTATCATTGCCCAACCCGCAGGCTAATTGGCCGCCATTCGAACGCGGCCCATTGAATTTGCTGAATCGAATGACAGCCAATTGGACACGTGCATGCAAATCGAGAAGCGCAGTCGTTTTCAGCGCCTCGAGATTTCCCTCATTGGTTACGGTGGTTGCAGCGGAGCACAGATGGCAGCGAGTAGCCAAGCCATGACATCCCGCGTTTATGATAACATTAGCCAAAAATTATGAGGCTATAGGAAAAATGACTTCATTTCTAGCTAGGCTTCTGGGAAGGTTCTGATTTCTAAAAAAGGAGATGTTGAACTTCAATATTGACTCGAATATTGATTGTTTAAGGTCTGATACAAATAAGTTAAAACATTCTGTTCGAAGCAAGTCTGAGAAAGAAGAAGATAAGACATTTTTAGCAAAATTTTCGAGCTTGAAAAAATTTTGACGTTTTGTAAAGAATCACTTCTTTTGGGCAGCGGTCTTTTCAGAATCAGAAGTTTGAAAAACCGATCCAGCGAACATTCGGCAATGATTTAATGCGGAAGGATTTTTCAAAACAATTTATTTTGAAAGCATTTTATGCATCTTTTGCTTTTATTATGTCAGAATAGCAGCAAAAACTGAAAAATAACCGATTATCAACAACTAAAGCTAAAACTGTAATAGAAAATTGATGAAGCATTCTAATCTGTAATCTTTTTCGTGTCTTTTTTCTCGAGCTCTAGTCTCATCCGTTCTTCTCGAGCATCTGGCGATTCCAAAACCTGAAAATTTGCTTTGTAACAAATATCTCAATCTTTTTCAGAGAAAAGTCCTTCGGAAAAGCGGCGTTTTTTCTCTTTAGTTTCAGTTTTGGCACACAAAAAATATTGTTTTTGTGTTAGACAAGTACCTGCTGCCGGGCCTTCTGCCAACTTTTTTCGTCGCCGCTCCAGAGTTTCCGGACAAGATCCTCTGCCTCGTTGATCGTGTCGTATATACCCGCCAACAAGGGATTCTCGTCCAACTGCCAATCGATTTACTTCGGATGATAAAAATTCAAGCAAACCGCGTCCCATCCTTTCAGAAGAGCCAGTGTTCTACCGTACTCAGCGTCAGAGACAACCTGATCAAAACCATTTCCTTTCTACAGCGTGAAAAATGAAACCATTTCATCTGGAGGGTAAAGTGCCGCCGCGACGTAACGGCCTTCGGCATTCAGAAAGTTGAAAGTTGCGATAGCGTCTTCCTGGAACCAAATTTCGAGCTAATAAATTGATTTTCCGTTTTTTCGCTGGTTCAAAAAAATTTCTGACTTTGAAGTTTCTTTGCAAACAATTTTTGGAAAATGATTGATTTGGTAGTTAATCTCATATTATCCTTGAAAGTATCAATAAAGAGAAACGAGAACTAAATATATAGTAAAATAGGAAGCTTTTTCTCAAATATTTAATTTTTAGAGAAGTTAATGCAACTCGGCCATCCTGGTGGATCATTGGCTCGATCTACTTTTTATGAATTTACTTTTTTTATTTTTCATCAAACGGCTTCTCTCTTCTCTTATTATCCATTTCTACAAACCCAAAAAAAGTGAATAAAAAAACATTTTTATTTTTTTAATAAATTTTTTTATCGATTCCAGATTATTCAAAAAAAGAAATATTAATCGATCAATATTCAGTGATTGCGAAATGAAATACTCTAACTATACGAAACAACATTTTTTTAATATGATATTCGAAGATTTTTAAAGCAATAATTTATTTGTTTTACAGATGAAAAACAATCAAAAATGCATACCGTATCCATTATCTCAAGACCGATTTTGTGTTCGCGCAAAAAAGGCGCCACCCGTCGTCGGACCCTGTAATTTCAGATTTGCGGCGGCGAGGTGAGAAATCGACAGACTGGTCGATGTTCTTTTTGTCGCCGACTCCCACGACCAAGATGTCGATCTTGGGCTCCAGGGCGGCGAAGAGCTGCAGAGAACGCGGCGCGATGTCGTCGGGCGTCGGCACACGCCACGATAACGCCGTCTTCGGGAACAACGCGATCGGTCCATACCTGAGAAGCTGATTCTAGGTTGGAATAAAATTATTCCCCTACATTTTATTCATAACTTGTTCATGATATTATACAATTTCTCAGCGCAAAGGACTCGCGTTTCGAGTCTTACAAAAAGAATTAAATGAGATTTAAAGATCATAACAGTTTTTTCGCATGGACAACTACTCACTATTAATTATTAATAAAAAAACTGATCCATGTGAAAAACATATAAAATAAAGAGAAAAATGGACCGGAAAACCGACAAATCAAACGAAAGGTCTTCAAGTAAATTCGAGTCTTCTTTTTGAAAATCCGTTTTGGCCATCAAAATTTTTTTCGAAGTTTCTTATATTTCTTCAAAGGTTAAAAAAAGTTCGAAAAAAAGATAATTCCAAACTGTCACACCGGTCGTTTTTTTGAGAATTAGGTGAAAAAAATAAGGCGAACTAAAGATGTTTGAAAAATAATTTTTGAAATATTTTTTTAAAATAATCGGTTTTTTTGACCCATTTCTCAAGTTTATGTTCAGAATCGGGTTTTTTCGGAAGCAACCTCGGATCTTCATTAGAATCGGATTCTTCATACAGAAGGACTGACGTACAAGAAAGTGCCATCGAGAAGTCTGAAGCCGTAAGAAGAGAGCCCGCGGACGCCGATTTGCTTCGCCGCGAGCATCTCCGCCGAGAGCATGCTCACTCGACTTCTGTTGCTCATGTCAGACTCGCCCACCGGAGTCATGTGGAACTCTCCCAGAGCTCCTGAACTTTCCGTCCTCTCCATTGTTGACGTTTTTGGACAGACCTGTGTCGGCTCGACGACTAGAATCATCTGAAAGAAGGCGTCGCAACTCACGACGTCTTCTGAGTTCGCCCCAACTTCGCGTGCACCTCGCAAGGCTTTTAGGAACGTTCATAGCTTCAATTTTTCTCTTATAGTCCGTATAATAACCGTATAACAACCTTTGACAAAAAATCTTGGACTGAATAAATTATCAATTACTTAGGAAAATTTAAAAATGTTATGCCGACTCGCAATCAAACTATTTTTCAAATAACCAAAAAATTGTGCAGTAAACACGAAAACAACGTTTCAAACAAGTCGAAAAAGAAGAACTCGAAACCGTTTATATAACATTATTTACACTTTGGTGGAAAGAGTCACAAAGCATCAAATAAGAAAAACAAAAAATTTGAGCAACCATGTGAGCATCGAATAATAAAGCACTATAGAAAATTGGAAAGAATGGAAGAATTATACAGGCGTTCTTCGCTCATCGCCATCGACGTGGAACTCCTCGTCATCGTCGAGGTCATGGTTGACGACGTCATCAGCGCGGAAATTCGCCGGAGGAGTCATGAAGCCGTGGTTTTCTGCGCTCGTTGTCGTCACTACTGGCGTCGTTGGCGCCTGAAGTCAGCTGGTGAACTACACGAAAATGAGGATTCAAAAAGAGACCTGCTGCCAACTGGGAATGGTAGTGACTGCGGGCGTGGCGATCGGCGCAAAGTTGTGCTGACCGAGGAGAAGACTCTTGATGGTCGATATTCCAGCCTGAACCGTTGGATGGGTCTCCGAACGGAAGACGAAGACGAACCTCGACGCGATTGAGGTCGGTGTCGCGATTAGATATAGAGTAAAGGGCGCGGGTGATCTCGGCCTGCTGGGAAGCGAGTTGCTGCGTCGTCTGCGACACGCTGTCCATTATGAACTTGATCGAGTTTTGCAGGTCGTTCACTTGAGACTGAAACTCAGAATCAGTGCTAATGTTCAATTAAAGGACGGGCAAGTATAGAATGGATAGAAAAGAAAATGATGGTTTGACATTCTCCTCACATTCTATTTGAGCTAACATTGAAGAAAGAGTATCTGTGGATTAAAAAATCTTAGAAAAGAAGGAGGATTGAGCGAAGGAAAATAAGTATTGATATTCTACAATGAAATGGCAAGTTTTGTGAAAAGCTGGTGCTGGATGAAGTGTAGAACGTGAAGAAAAACTCCGTCTTGACTATGAAAATTATCCTGAAGATCAGCAAGATCTCAAAACTATTTAGCAATTTCACTCTTTTTTTGTACTAAGCGAAAACATTCTTCATTTTTAAAACACTGATAAGATATTTTTGTAAGGAAACTCTCAAAAAGCAAAATTTGATCATAATTCCGAGATTCTTATATTTATTTATGTAGTCTACTCTCAAAAGAGCTACGTTTTTGAATTCAATTGATTATCAAAAATAAAAAACCTCGAAGTAAAGAAGGTATTTTTCCAACGGACCTGAAGCTGTCTTATCTCTTCGGTAGCAGGATCAGGAACGTTGAAGAACCGAGGCAAAACGAAAGAACGCAGGAAACGGTAGCCGGCGTAGGAAGCAGCCGTGATGACTACGGCCGACTGCGCGAAAGACGCCACTCTGAAATGCGGTATTCATGTCAGGATGTTTCAAAAGATTCATAAAGGAAAATTACCTGTTAGGAGAAGGTTGTGGGGGATAGGGATAGGAGCCCTGAGGGTAGGCGACAGGTTGGCCGACCTGCGACGTCAGTTCCTGCGATGGAATCGAAGCCCGAGCTTCGGCTATTTCGGCCTCTGTCAGACCTTTCCCAATTAGGAACCTTCTCTGTTCGTCGAACGTCGTTTCACGTACCTATAAAGTTGAAAATTGTACAGCTTTTCCCGAAAAATTTCAGTGAATTCGAACTTTTTTCCACTGAATCAAGTGAATTGATCTTGATTGTAAAACTTATTAAATTTAAATAATCTTATTGCATATATATTTTTATAGCCAATTACTTTCAGAAAGGTACTGTAATTTCAAATTTTGTAAGTTCAGCAAGCAAAAAAAAAAAATATGAAAGTGAAAAACATTTGCAACTTTCCAAAAATGAGATGGTAATCAATAAACTCTAAAAATGAAATGTCTTCTTTTGCTTTGAGTTACTCTCTCTACAAATCGTGAAAAAAAAAATGCAAAGGGGGAGATCTAAACCATATTGAAATTTCAAGTCCAAAAGTAACGGTAATCAATTTTCCAAGGTTTGATTTGCTGATATTCCGAAAGTTTTGAAAATTTTGATGAAATGAAAACCTTTGGAGTGAGCATGAACTTCCGAGCCGCTTCCACCATGTCGGCTCTCGTGCTCGTCATCTCATCGTTCATCCTCAAACTATGATCAGCAAGGGAAATGAAAAATCACCAGCAAAAGTTGGAAGAAATATTTAAATGGAAAGCGAAATCGGTTTAAGGAAAGAACTACAGAAAAAGTCAAAATTTCAGTTCAAAGATAAAATCGAAACGAGAATATTAAGTTATTCAAACGAAAGTCCCGAAACAAAAAAAGAAGGAAAGAAAAGGAGAAAGACTACAGTGTTGCCTGGAACGAGACTCTTATCTCCCGACCGACGCCCTCCGTATCTTTCGTAGTCTCCTTGAATCAAGCGGCAGTCATTGGACATTTGATAACTTTATTGATTTTGTTAGTGAATACTCGAATGGAACAAATTACTCGCAATGGGAAACCACGATTCCATTTCGCCCATAATACAAACTCTCGGCAGTCAATAAATTAGAAAATATACATTCATATAAAAACCTATTCACAAATTTTCTAAAAGATTAGAGGAATCGCATGCTTCAAACTTTGAGGATTCTCTTGAGCAAATCCAAACTTTCGTGAAGAGCTTCCGAGAACTTGGCGGCGTCGCGTTTTGACTGCAATCAATGGATATCGGAGGAAAGTCGAAAAAAGGAGCACCTTGTTGCTTGAAATTACGGCGCCGAGTTTGGAGGCGACTACGTTGTAGCCGATTCCGAAGCCGTCCTTCACAACTGGGCCAAATCCTGGATTTCATGACTTTTAGAAGAGGAAATCCTGAAATAGAAACCACCAAAGACGATAGTTTCCGTGGAAAGAGTACTTGTCGAGAGGACGAACTGGCCCATTCGCTTGTATCCGTCGTCCTCAAAATGAACTTTTTGTAAAAAAATTAAATAAATTATTGACCCTCCGTCTCGAAAAAAACTCTTACTGAGATCACATCAAGTGTACTATAAAAAAATCTCTCTCAGTCCCTTTTTAAAAAAATCAAACAACAAACTGGAGAAATAATTCATCTTTTTTTCTTCCGCTATCCTGAAAAAAAGTAATTCGTTCAAAACATAAACTTTTTCTACTCAACAGCATGTATTTTTTTCAAAAGGCCTGGAAGAAATTTAAAAGCTCAACGATTTTTTTAAATTTCATTTTTTTCCTTTTCTTAATGGAATTGTTCCCGATTTCGAAAAAAATTTCTATTCCAAGTGTTTTATAAACACGACGTCATAATAAAATATTAGTATTTTGATACTTCCCAACTAAATATTCGACAAACTCCAAAACCCACCTCAAAGAACTGAGGGAGATCTTTTCCTTGTCTCTGAGCAGTGATTTTCAGACCAAGAAGGTGCCGATCGAATCCCTGGCCTAAACATTTTTCCTCTGAGGGAAATGAGAGGAAACGAGACCCATAGAGGCTTCTTTGACTAGTTGACCGTGCTGATTCGAACATTCGGTGAGCAATGGAAGGACGTCTTTTTTGCCTTCCACAATCGCCAATGTCGCTTCTCGTGTCGCAGCCGTCGCCGATCTGGAAAATCCAATCATTTGCTAGAAAAGCCCGCAAAAGCTTAGATAAAAAATTAGGTGAAGAGAAAAAGAAAAGCAAAATTAGGTGAACAGAAACTAGACCGGATTTGCCCTTCAGGAAAACTTTGTAAAGATTTTCAATCTAAACATCAGATTTAACAGGCTTTTACTTTTTGCTTTTCAGCTCGTTGAAAAACTCATCAGAAAATTTTCAGAGAAATAACTTAGGGTCCTTAGATTTCGTGGAAAAAGAATATCACATAGTTGCGTTTTAACCGATTCATGACACGCTTAAATTTCTCTTTTCTTTCGTGAAATTGAAAAACTTTTGGGCTTCATAACGCGAAACTGAAATACAAAAACTGAAAAATGTGTTTTCGAAATTCAAAGACATCAAAAAAAAAACTGCAAAACTTCCTCAAGTTTCAATAAATAGTTCTGCTATGATACCTTTTCAATGAAATAATTTTTCTGTGGCAGTATCCTTTTACCTCATGCATTCGGTGCGGCCTTTCAGGAAAGCTGCAGTTGAACAAGATTCATAGGTCGGTACGAATTCCTTGTATGTTTTATAGAAGGCGATCTACAAAAGGAGCGGAGATCAGAAACATTGAGAGAACTATACCTGAATGGCCAGTTGCATAACGGAATCCGGGGAAAGCTTGGTCTTCTTGATGGATCCACGCGTGAGACCAGGAAATTCCATGGTGGCGAAGTCGAGGTCCGCGTTGGCCTCGACGTGAGACTTTTGCGCATCTTCTATCCGTTTTTTCAAAGAATCCGTCAGTTTGAACTCTGAGGAAAAGTTTTTAAGATGAAAAATCAAATCTTCGAACATACCGATCTCTTTGACATTTTCTTGCTTCGGAGACGTTGGAGTGTCGTCAGGACCGACAAAATGATGCTTGTTCGTGTCTCTTAAACATTTTTGTTTCCCAAAACGAATTCGGCCAGAAAGAGGATTCGCTAAATAAGACTTTCGAAGATCTTTCTATTTTCTTCTCTCCTTGTTGAAATTTTCATTTTTTTCAAAGAATAAATAGAATAATTGAGAGGGGAATGTTAAGGAAAAGGAGGCTGAAAAGCCGAATAAATCCATCAGCACCAAAAGAAAGAGCTTCTGACCAATTCACAAGGTAAAGATTCATTTATTGAATCGTTCTAACACAATCTCAACTATTTTTGATAATAAAACCCATTTGAAAGATTTCCTGCAGTTTGTCTCACCTGAAGGACTCTTCCATGAGACGAAGAACAGCGACGCCGTCGCCCCAAGAATGTTCGAAGTTGATAGTTGCCTGGCCGTTGGCTGAAGAAATGAACAATCTTGACGAGTTTGAGGATATAAAAACCGTCGACGATCAACTGGAAACATTTGTCGAACCATCGGTTTTTGGCCTCGTCTCCGATCAGCAAAGATTTGACCAGTCTTCAAAAAATTTATCAAAAGCTTTTCTGAAGAAAATCGAACCTCTTATGATCTTGAGTTTTCAAATCGTCAAGACAAATTGCAAAAAGTGCACCATCAATCTAAACTTCCAAAATGATCGCCAAAATAGTGAAAAAAAAACCAACTTTCTTAAGATTTTCGCCGTTTCCGGCCGCTTCCAACTCCTGTCGAGTTTGTGCCCACAAATTGCGTTCCAATGAAGTCAGCGACCCTTCAGATGTTCAAAAATACAACTTTTCGAATTGGAAAGAGCTACCGACGCAGGAGTCGTTCGGCTTCTCCTCCGTATTCTGCAGAATATGGGCAAGAGAAGCCTGAACTTCTTCGGCCGGCAAGATTTCCCCTTAATTCGCTTTGATCAGGGTCATTTCTCCGTAAAAGTACCTTTATCGTCGAAGATTCTAACGGCAAATAAGGCACCCTTGTACATGACGAGAAAGTGTTTCTGAGTGGTGTCCTGCCAATCAAAAATCGTGAAAAGAAGAGGAAAATGATAAAAACTGAATATAGAAAGTCCTTGTCTTTTTTGGGAACGCGTGTGCCGTTGAACAAAGACTTGTACTGACTCATGTCCAGTGGAAAGGCCTTGAAGGCAACGGCCCCGAACCAAGAAAGGCTCGGCGGCAGCGTTCTGAAGGAGATTCTTTTATGGGGTCATAATGGTGAGCCTCACTTGCAAACTGTCCGGAACAGCTTCGTGTCGCTTTGCTTTGGGTTCAAGTGGAAAACTTCCGGGGCCAGAACATTCTTATCCAAAGAACGCTTGAAACGCGCGTAGGAGATGGCAAAGTTGGTGGCTCGGGAGAGCTATTGAGAGTGATTTCAGCCTTAAGGGACTTCAGAAGTAGAACCTGGTGGTTGAACTTGTTGTCGGGGTCAGGAGCGTACATCATGAAGGGGTTGTAGTTGACGGCCACTGGAACTCTGTCTCTCAGGTACATGTCGAACCAAGGCTCCGAGATGTAACTCGTGTCCTTGTGGTTCCGGTCGTACTCCAACAGGCCTTTTTGCAGTTCTGAACCAGATTTTGAATAAGGCCAAACATCACAGAAACTCACCAGGTCCTTCGCTCTTCTCAAACTCTCGGATCGATTTTTCCGTCTTGTTGTAAACGTCTCCAGGAAGTACGACCTTTGCCGCAGCCAAATACCTGAGAGATTTTCAAGTTTGAGGTGAGAAAAAACAAACCTTTTGACACTGTCGACAAGTTTGGGGATCGGCAAACGACGCAAACTTTTTTGGAAGTGATAGGACGGGATCTCGCTTCTCTGAAGGAACTGGTAGTCATCACCCGTCAAAGAATGCTTGCTGAAATTTATAAATCACTGAAAAGAAAAAAAAAAGCCAAAAAAATTTCGTTTTACACCATTAGGCTGAGAAAAAGGCTTGATAATTCTCTCTTTCTCACCAAAATTCAACCAAATAACTGAAAACATTAGAAGTTATACCATCTCAAGTTTCTTGATGATTGACGGCCAACGGCGATGACATTCGTGGACCGCAGCATGCTGAAATTGTTGTCGAAACTATTAGATTTGAAACAAATACGAGGGAAAAAGTTGAAAAAACATTTGGCGAGAATGCAATAGCAGAAGATTTCTTATCATGAAGATTGAGTATAGAGCTTGAAAGCTCACCTAAAGGTGCACTATTTCGTCTGTTCTCACGCAAAATGTCAGCGGCCAAAAAAAATTTGCGCCAAAGTGGACTTTGAACTTTCGACAAAGGCGCTCTGACAAACTGCTTTGAACGTAAAGAGGTTTCTTCAGGGCTTTCTCGTAAATCGCGCAGCTCTCTCCCGTTTTTTTTTCATTAATTTTTTCAAATTTACAATGTTCTATCTGGTTTATCTGCACAATAAGTTCTGAATTACGTATTTGAAGCTCCAAGATTTTTTTAAACACAAAAAAATTAAAAATTTTTAAGCGAACTTTTTCCAATGATTAAGTTTTTCCTTACTTCTATTTTTTTATAAAAAAATAAATTTATTTTTTTGTAAACTCTTCCTCATTGACCTCAGCTTTTTTTGAAACTTTATTAAGTTTATATACTTCAACCGAGGTTTTCTATCAGTCATATTATTATCTCATTTTTGCATCATAATGCACACTAGAGTTATTCCTTTTCATGAAATTTCATTGATTGAGTAGAAACTTCCGAGCGATGAAGCAAAAAATGAAAGTTTAGTGAAAGATGTTCCGAATGCAAGGCGCTCCCCCTGGACCTCCTCCGCTCAACACTCGCTTTGAAATAGTCAATACTGTCTATAATGATCCTTTTTACTGGTAATTTTCAAAAAGTTGTTATTGGTTCATTTTTCTCTTTTCAGGGGCGTCTTCAAAGGGTTGATTGGATTTGGTTTCGGAGTTGTTGTAGCACGTTCCGTCAGTGAAGAATGGGTCAACACCGTTTAAATAGTTTGTTCGTCGTTTTCCTGTGCCTTTTTTAGAACTTTTTATATAGAATGATTACTGTTGGTTCCGATGCGTTGTTATCAATTTATTCTTATAAATACTATACAATAAGTGAGCAATGTGATGATAATGAGTTAAAGCCAGACATCGAGATCAACATAAAGAACAACAATTTGAATCGCGTTTCTTTTTGACGTCGTCCATATCGATGGAGGTTCTTCTGTTTGACGGACGTGTCTTGTCTAATTTTGCGATTTTTCGAGTGCATTCGTGAAAAATCTCTGTGACATTCGTGTTGCATTTTGCGCTAGTTTCGTAGTAACAACAGTTAAATTCTCTGAAAATAAGAACCTCAGAAGGTATTCTCCTAAGGAAAGAGTGATCGAGTTTTTTTATTTTTTTGAATAATTTTAGCAACAAAATTTTTATGTTTTTAGCATAAAATAATGAATTGCCTCAATTTTAGTTTTTGTTATCAGCACTCACTTAGCTAAGGCGTTGGCTGTTGAGTATTGAACTTCTCTCTCAAATTGAAGGTCTGACTTGTTCCCAACAAGAATCATGGGGACCTAAATTTTTTTGAAATTTCAAAAAAAAAATGTATTAAAAAAAAACCCACCGCTTGAGACTGCTTAATTTTGACGATTAGATCTCTCACTGCTCTTATGTCGTTGAAACTATTCATATCACTTAACGAAAAAACCAAAACGAATCCTTGTCCGTTTCTCATGTACAAGTCGCGCATCCCCGTGAATTGCTCCTAATCACGAAAAAATGCTTCTTTATCACGAAAATGTGATGATCTCACCGTTCCGGCGGTGTCCAATACTTCGAGGCGACAAACTTGGCCATCGATATTAGTTGCTTTTCTGTAGCTGTCCTCAATAGTCGCATCGTAGCTGCTCACAAAAACGCCTTGCACAAATTGCATGGTCTGAAGATTCTTCTAACAGTTCGGAAAACAGAATTAATTTACCAAAGCGCTCTTCCCGACGCCTCCATTTCCGACCACTACTATTTTATACTCTTTCATCTTTGCGTGCTAAAAACGATGTATAAAATTACGTGGAGAGTTTTGAGAAACGAATTGTTGGAAGGGGAATGAAACGCGGAAAAATAGAAGTTTTGGTGGCGAATGCAAAAAGTGCGAGACGGTTTCTGACAAGGAACAATGGAAACTGTGTCGCCGATCACAGGAGAAAAAAGAAGGTTGCGCCAAATGGTAGATAATATTTTTCTGGAGGTAATTCGTAGCAAAGAAACGGAGGCGGGAAGCGGGGGATATACTGTCAAAAGGCGTAAATGCGCTCAGGGTCCGACCAAACAAAACAAGAAACGCCTTGGGCGATGAAGTGGCTTCGGGCCTCGGCGCGATAACACCCAAATCGTATATCAATCGTATCTCCGGGCCTTTGCTTCTTAGTTTTGTGGGATTACTAGCGTTTTGGACGTTCAGAAGCACCAAATCGATATGCTTTCTAGCAAGGGAGGTTATATGGAACTTTTTAAAACTTTCACAAACTCCTTTAAATCGAATTTTTTTTTGAGAATGCGCTTTTGAAAGTTTCAAAATGGCTTTTTCAATTCTGTGAACTTCAAGTATCGGGAAGGAGCAATTTTTTTGAAGTACTATAGGGAGAGAGATTTTATCTTTGTTGATTCAAGTTAAATGAGTCTTTTTTTAGAATTGAACTTTTTCGAATTTTTTTAAAATTTTTAATGACGAAATCAAAAAAACGACCCATCAAATTTGAGACATTCCCTAAAAACAGTTGGACAACGGTTCACAGTTTTTTGGACCTTTTTTTCAGTTTTGAGAATCAACTTTGATCAGGAAAAACGATGAAAGTTCAAATAAAAAAAAAATTAGGTTCTAATTATGACGAACATTATTTGATGAGAAAAAGCGATCGTTTTTTTGTTCTTGGACGAGTTGATCTTCCGGTTTTGCAGAACCGCCGACTCTAAACAAACACGTACGTTCTTAAGCTTCTTCTGTTCGTCCTTGTTTTCTTTTCTGGGGTTTTGAAAACTCAATAAATTTTAGGTTCAAAGTTTTTTCCTAGAGCTCAGCCTCCAATATCCTGAAACAAAGTTGGCGAGAACTTACCTTAATGACTCTATAATTGTCTGCGCTCTCATATTCCTTTAATTGACACCGTTAATTGTTAGCTTTCTGACCTCAACACATCCCAATAATATCAAAAAACACTTGGGACATCAGAAAAACTGGCTAGAGGATTGTGAGAAGCCGACATTGGCCAACGAAGTCGCGTGCGTTTTCTGGCGTTCAGCCAAACTGTCAGACGGCCGCAAACATCGTTGGACCTTTTCAGATTTCCCATGACCCCGTTCTCCGATCGAAAAAAATTCGAGTTCCGAAAATATTCAAACTTATCTGGGGAAAAATGTACGCTACTTGTAAAAAATATAATTTTTTCTTGTCTCTCTATGCATTTAGATTGTATAGAACATTAGACTTATCTGCTTCTCAGACTTTTTTAAACTAGATCTCCACTTGAAAATTCTATTTCTTCCAGTCCATTTTGAAAGATCTCCGCCCCAGCCCACCAAATACTCGGATTTGAGAGGCGCATCTTCGCAAAAGTTATGAATTTGTCGCCGCTCAGAGACTCATCTCGAATTCTGCGACATTTTCCCTCCTTATGAGAGAATCGGAGTCGTGAAATCCCGTCAGCAAACAAGTTTACTACGGTAACAGAATTCTGACGACTTCTTAGAATGCTTTTATACTGAACTGAAGGTACTTACGGCAATATGAAATTAAGGCAAGAAAGATTTTGGGGAGGAATCTCGAGGAGATCGGGGCTCAGCCAAAGCTGAATCAACTATTTCGAAGACAAATAAAGCAGTTAAAACGGGGATTTCACCAAGAACGTTCGAGAGGCTAGTTGGTTCACAAAACTAATTAAAATAACACAGAAAGATGAGGAAGAAGTCTCTAAAAGTCTTCGACATAATTTTCGGACCACGTTAAATAAATAAATCTCAAGAAGAAAGGTGACGAGCGATGGAAAGGTCGAGAGTTGCGGAGGGCTTGGGACCGTCTTCGTCGTCTTCGCCGTCGATCTCCTCCTTGACGTCGTCGTCGTGCAAGTCGAGAAGATGAGCGATGGACCGGATGGAGTGTGGCCGCTCGCTTGGCCTGTCGTCTTCAGAATCGTGGCTCGCCGCCGCTGTGCATCTGAATCTCATCACGTCATCTCTTGCATCCTACTTCGTTCTCACCTGTCCTCGATGGAGGAGACGTCGTCAGAAGCAGCCGAATCCCCTCTGGACTCTTTTCCTTGGTCGCTGTAGTCCAACAACCGATCTTCCATTTTCTGCAATGTTCAGAGTACTTTGTGAGCTTTTTGAATTGAGCCCAACCCGAGGCAAACTGAAGATGTCGCCGATGAGCACGTCCATGGAAGCCTCGCCGATCGACTGTCGGAAGAATACTTCGGTGAGCGTTTCTTGCGTTGGAGTTGCCGCCAAAAGCTGCATGCAACTGCAAACTCCAAGTTATTGTAAAAATTGAAATTTCAGACCTTCTGACAAAAAAGGAAAGTATTCTCGGTCAAGAAACTTTCAGATATGAGTTTTAATATGGTGAGAATCGCAAGATGCACAATTTTATAATTTTCGGGAATAAAAAATTGCTCGTTTGAACACTATGTATTTTTGAAGCATCTACACTCGAGGTTAGTCGGGATTTTCAAGTAATTTACTCAAGAAAGGGAAAAATTTCGCGATAGACCTGAGAAAACGGGAAGGCTCATGCCTGTAGAAGATCTGCTGGAAGGCGGCGAGTTGGAAGCCGAGTTGACAGCCCATCGGCGTGTCTGAAACCCCGTTGAGAAGTTGAACTTGATCGTTTTGTCGCCGAGGCTTTTGTCTTTGACTTTGCGAGGTGTGAATGCGTCGTGAATAATGCGACTGAGTGACTTCGGGCCCTGGCAACGGTCGGCCGCGGCAACCAACCTTTCATCAGCGCGTACAGCTTCAGCATCATCGTCTCGCGGGCGTCCAATCGCATCGCTTCGAAAGATCGCAACGCGTTGGCCACCTCAAGTCAAAGATTCACGATGAGAGCTGCAAGAACCACCAACTTCATTTCTTTTCTCGCCATATTCTCCAGGAAGCGAGCGTTCGCAACGGACTTGCGGCGACGTGATAGCGCGAGTTTCTGCGGCCGTCAGAAGGAAAAGCACCGGCCAGTTGTTCTGGATCGCTGCCAACTGAAAGTTTCTGTTCTATTTTCCAAGTCAAAGTTTTCATTATTTTCTCTCCACAAACCTCAAAAAAATCTTTTTACAATAAAATTCAGTTTAGAGATGCATTTCTGATCATTTCAAAGAGCAACACTTAACTTTTCGAATTGTTCGAAGAAAATATTTCTACTCTGCGATTGTGGTCAAAAAATCTTTCGAGTGTCGATTGAAATTACTGACCTTAACTTGAACAGTCCCCTAGTTCTCATCAAAATTCTTATCCGAATTCAAATTTTAAATTTTTTTAAATTTAAAAAAAAAAAACTTCCAATCGCTAAATTAAATGGCTTTCCTTTTAATTTTTTTTTAAAAATACTTTTGGAGTTTTTCATCCAAAGTCTGCTGTTAAAACAACATTCCTCAACTAGCTTTATTTGAAACGTAGAACTGAAACCTGTCGGTCGTGAGACAGAGCCCCAGTGGTGTTCTGACACCAGCCGACGAGCTGGAAGAAAAGCCGCGCCGCCGTCTCCGGAATCCTTTCCGCGGGTGGACTCGCGTCGCTGTCAGATCCCATGTCCGGCTGTAAACTGGAGTCTTGTAAAAGGTGGAAAACAAGGGTCATATAAAACTAATTTTAACATTTCCCAGTAAATTTCTGTGAAAAGTGCCACAAAAATTGGTCACTGCACGAAAAAAGCTCCAAACTCTTGTTTTCTTAAGCGAACACTGGGAAAAATCAAAAAGTATGTATTTTTTAGCGTCTCCTCGCTTATTTCTTTTGATAATGTTTTCTAGACAAGGTTTGAATGCAAACGAAGGATTTCCGAATCTGTTAACTTCAAAACGCGCACTGGAACAAAAGTTGTTCCCTTGCTGACGTATTGTCAAGTTCTATGGCCATTTGGCACCTATTGTTGTTGAGGGAAAAACCAGCGGAAAACCAATATCGAGCCGATGAAAAGGCAAAAAGCGCGCTGACTGCGATTATCCGCCGTGTTTGTGATCCTCGCGACTTTGTGACGTTTTTCTGGCGGCTACAGTAACCACCAGGATGATAGCGTAAAACTTTTCCGAACGTTTCTAGTCATTTTTATTTTTGAATTAGGCTGGAATTCAGACAAGAAGTTAGGCCACGTGGAAAGCATCTTTCGCAGGATGAATGGTTCATAAGGTATACAGAATTAAGGTGGAATTTTTAAAATGTATGCCAAACACATTTTTCCATTATCAATTTGTGGCTCTCGGAAACAAAGCAAAAACCAGAAGAGGCCGAACCGAAATCGGGGAGCGCGCTTTCTCGAGAAGCAACTGACGACGGAGCGAAGAATTCCGAGGTCCACGTTCGTGTTGGACCGCGTCTTTGTTCATCCCGATCTCCAGGCATTTTCGAAGCCGACATGCTCTGAAGTTTATTCTTAATACCTATCCAGACTATCTTCAAACAGCTTCATCAAAAGTTATAGCCGCTTCTATGGTGCATTAACACATGTCTTCTTCTAATAATGAATCTTTACTATAATAAACTAAGGCTCGACGCAGTTTCCTATTAGATAACGTTTTTTTGAGAAATGAAGAAAAAAATCCTATTTTTAATATATTTTTCGAGTATTCACTGTAACTATTTATACTGAGAGCTATCTATGTGCAAAATCAGTTCATGAAAGGAACTAGATAGAAATTAGACTACTGTAAAATAAACATGAAATCATTTCGTTTTAATTACTTCTAGAGAAACAAAAGCTATAAAGGACAAACTCAATGAATAGAACTCCTGAGTTTTCGGAAAAATTTAATCTAAGATTAGGCCCCTCCCACAAAAAGCGTTCTTGGAGTCGCGCGCTTTTCTTCATGTTTCTCAGCTCTGCGTCAACTTTTCATCGAGATTTTTTGGCGTTTGCTAATGGAGAGCGTTAGCTATAAGATGATATCAAAATTGAGACTATTGGATGAGTTTCCAAAACTTCTTTGCGGCACCTATTTAAGATGCTACGAAAGGTACCTGCACTGATTCCTATGAGTTTTGTCGACGACGCAGCGGCCCTCGTCGAAGCCGCCCTTGTTCTTGCACACGTACTGCCGATGTCGTCGAATTGAACGCTGAATACTCCAAAATTTCCCGAGCTCAAAATAGAGTTTCTTTTTTACTCCCTCAATAACTAACAGTTCCAATGTAATGCTCACCTTGAAAAACCCGGCGCAGCCATCACAGGAAAAGATGCCGTAGTGCTTTCCCGAAGAGTGGTCCTGGCAGACGCGGCACGGCACGTCGAGCAGAATCCGACCTGCAAGTTGAAGATTTGTCGACCTCCTCGCGGGAGTTCGTCCAGCTCGCAACAAGGTGTTAATGAGGGCTCGCACGTGTTTCTTCGTGATTATTCCCAATTGGGTGCAGGTGTGAGGCAAGGCGCTAAGGGTCGATAAGCGCTTCCGCGTAGTTGGTCCCAGTGAAAACAAAGAAGGATGTTTATTTTGCAATTTCAGCGGTAGGGGGAAAATTGGCCGGAATTCAGTCTGAACGTTTCAGATTCGATTAGCCAGGTCGAGGAATATGTGCATCTTTGCTCTATTGAAAAAAAATTGTGACGAAGCTTTCAGGAATGTGAAACATTGGGGTAAAAAGAATTACATAGGAACAACTTTTAAAAAAAATTCTGCTGAAAAACAGCCATCTGTTTTTTTTCTTGGTCTGAGGTAATCTTGGACTTGAAATTTCGTTTTAAAACTCCTCTCACGTAATAACTTAAGCCCTCGCCTTTGGTACCTCTAGCATCGAAACTCCAGTGAGAAATAGAAAAAAGTTCTAACCAATTGCGTGGAAATCAAATATTTATGTTTTCCTTCGAAAAATCAGCTCTCCTGAATGGCGATCAAACGCGAAAGATGACGCTTATTTGTCGAGCCCCAATAATTGCAAATAGATGAGCAACTTCTGCTTCCGCTTATTGCTACTCGAAGCGACGCCTCCGGCGACGTCTCCTGCCAAAATGAAGAGCCGCGGGCACTTCAGAAGACGTCGGCGGATTGTTCGCGCCAAGTTGAGAACAATAAGGCAAGGCTTTCAAGATGAGCCACGAGTGCTTCTACTAATCCTTAGTTAGGACGCCAAAACTATAAAATCTTCAATTCTGCGTTCCGCTGAGCAAATTTCATACCTAGAGCTTGATTGTTTTTATTTAAAACCCTCAAAAACGACAAAAAAGTTGTTTGAGGTTTGAGTTTTTTTGCATTTCAAAAACTTTTCCTTTGTCTAGAGCTCAATAACACAAGCTTTTACTTCAATGTAAAGGAATTTGGGTTGAACAAGGTTCTACCCAAGATTTTTCGAACTAAAGAAAAAAAAAATTGAGAAGATTTATGTCAAACTGTAAAGAAGACAATAATGGTTCGACAGCTGGTAGCACAAAAAGGAAAAATTTCAGCTCTACCCAACTTTTTTCACGTTTAGTGAGGTTTCGAATCGCTTTAAGTGGGAATAAATTATGGCGAAGGCGAAATGTTTGAACCGGAGCAATCTAGCCGAATCGGACGCTTGAAAACATGGCGCATCGAGGATTTCAATCAATAAGTGTCGCTCAACTTTTTTTTTGTATCGCGCATGAATTTCGGTTACTCTGCTCTGAAATTTGCTCAGAAAGAGAATTACACCAAAAGGGAAAAAGACAACAGTTGAAAAGTTATAATAAAAACGTATTATAAAATACTAAAAGTTTTCAATAAGATTATTACGCAGTTAAGCTCATTTGTTAACCAACTAAGAGAGCAAGTTTTCAAAATTTATTGTTTATAAATTGAAGTGTTGAAATTTTCTATCATTAAAGGGAAAATAAAGGGGAAAAAGCCATGCGAGTCCATAAATGTCAAAAATTCATGAGGCTAATATACTATCATTTTCGCGAAAATGATTCAACCAAATCTTTTTTTAAACCTGAAACCCTTTTTTTGGAATCGGAAAAAGTTGTGTGTGAAGAATTCTCAATTAGAAATTTAGAAATTCTTCGTGAATTTACATTTATGTAAAATATAATAAATTAAAATTTGAACCATTTTGAAAGTTTCCGTAACGAAAAATTTGCAGAGAGATTTAATTTTAGGAAAATTGAAGAGGTTCGCGAAAAGAACGCCGCTTTGAACCGAAAAGCGAGCATCGCCATCGGAACCAAAGAAAAGTCGTAAAGGCGCGGCGGAAAGCTCGCAAAAAGGGAAAGTAAAGAGATGAACTGACTGCTGGTGGTGGCTGTGGCAGCAGACATGGTCCGGAGATGTCGTCGGTCGGTGGATCAGATGGCTGAGAAGGCGATTCTTCGGACTGACAGACTGGCTCTCGGCGTCAACTCCGCCCATCGTTGGCGGCCGAGTCGACGGCGCGAGGGGCGTGGCTTCGTCTCAAGTCTACGGTAGGCGACTCGATTCCACGGCGCCTTCTCTGGCCGCAAGCCAGGCTCTTTTTCTGGTAACCAGTCTTTTTTCGAGGCCTTTCCATACTAGTTTATAGCTTTTTCGAGAGAGAAAAAATTACTGGAAAATCTATTTTTATCTTAAAAAGTTAACATGATTAGGCTGTTAGGAAATCATTAACATGCACAAGAGAATTTCGAATTTAAAGCTCGAAAATTGATTCTTTTTCCTATCTCATTAAACACAACCACAGTGTTTTCGTGTGTCTAAAACTGCGTCCGCTTGATTTTTCAACTTTGAAACCACAAAATGTAAAAAAAAATCAATTTATTTCCCGTGATGTTTTGAAAAAAGCTCTTTTTTTGACAAAAAAATTTTTATCTTTTTTTATATTTATTTTTATTAAAAAAAGTTCTTTGATGAATAAGCGTATGTATCACAGGTTTAAAAAAATGGGAGAAAAAAATTTCGCGATTTGGACAACTTTTTGGCAATTATCCAAAAAGCGAACTATTTCAAAAAAATATTTTTTTATATTTTTTTATTCTGAAGTTTCTATTACAGTCAAAAATTTCTGAAATTTTTTTAAATTAAAAAAATCAAAAAAATTCACGTTTTTCCTGGCTTGCTTTGCAGTTTTTTTCGAAGTTAGCGAGTCAAATTTGGAAAAAAATGACCTTTTTAAAAAAATATTGCGTCTTTTTCTGTGTTTTTTTCAGAGAGTTTTTTTCCGCTGAATAGTAGTCCAAATGAATCAATTTTTTTATTAAAAGCTCATAAACTTTTTTCTCAATTTATGAGATTCCCAAAATTTTTGAGCTTTTTATGAAGAACTTTTTTTCAAAAGATATGAGTTTGCGCTATTTTTACACTGTATAAAAAGAGATCTAGTTCTCTAGTCGGTTCAGTCAGGCAAAACCACAACCAAGTGCTAATATAATTTTGAAAAACTAAATCGACAAATTATTATCTCATTTCATCACGTCAACTGGTCGGTCTCATTGCCGCTCTCTCATGGGATAATATTCCGACGCCCATCAGCCCTGGACAAGCTGGGCTCCGTACTGTTCCAACATGGGGAAGCAGTTTATTCGCTGGTACTACCAGTGGACCCACATTATTTCCCAACGCTAGCTGTCACTCCGGGACGTATTGGACAACGCTTGTGGATCGTAACCCGCGCCGACGACTAACTCTTCGATTATACCATGATTCAGCAGAGATTTTCTTCTTCTTACTCTGAAGACTGAATAAATTGAATTGAATTGAATTGAAATCGACAAAATAAAAACCTTTTTCGAGCATTCGCGCCTCTTCTTATTTTTGAAAGAAAATCACAAACACTCAAACAAGAAGAAGGTAGGCAAGCTTTCGAAAAATCCTCATTAGGATTAAACTTCATTAAAGTTTCCTGGCTGAACTTTCTACCTGTTAAATTTTGCGAAAAACGTGAAAAAAACAAGCTTTGTTTATTCACTAAAAATCTGAAAGTTTAGAAGAATATTCCTGAAAAACTTCTTCTATTGTTCTAATTCTACCCTTCTACCCAAAATGTTCACAGTTATAATTTTTCTCTCAAAATGGAATTTCGATGAAAAAAAAAAGAAGATGGCAGCTGCAGTTGCAGACAATTAGAAATTTGCGCAAACGGTTGCGCATACAGCCTTCGAGGAAGCTTTTTTCCGTAGATTTCCTCGGGGAAGCGTTGAAAAGAGTTCTGTTGCGCAACCTTTGTTTCGCCCAAGATGGTCCTAGGCCACCTGCGGGAAAGCTTACAATACAATTCTTTCCATTTCCGGCCCCAAAATGTGAAAAATTGAAAAAAGCAGAAGATACTTTAAATTTTTAAAAGTGTCGAAATGAAATAGTATAATACTGTATAACTACGATGAAGTTTATAGAACTGCGAATGGCCTCGAACAAATAGAAGCAAAAAAAAGAAACTAACGCGGAGGACTCCTGTGAAATGCCAGATAGATTTGTTATAACAGCAACATCTAGAAGCTTTTCTACTATTTTAAGAGTTCGAAACTTCATTTGGCCTTGAACAGCCAATGTAGTATTTGAGAGCTTTGAGTATTCGTGATGATCTTTGGCAAAGTTCTGAGCTGTGTTTTTTTTTTTGGCTTTGCATTTTAAAAAACGAAAACGACTATTTTTTTAAATATTTGAAACGGAAAAAAACTTTCTTATATGGACTATGTGCGGGTATTGTTGTAAAACAGTGAAGAGTAAGATTTTATAACTCGAAAATTTTCGAAAAATCTCAAGTTGTCCAAAGTACGAGGAGGTTCTCTACTGTGAAGGAGCTCTATCGTAATCAAGAGCCAAAAGTTTGCTACCTAAAAGTTGAGCGGTTCGACGTCGCCGCGACGATAATCGCTTGGTGACACCTTTTGGCGACTAAATGGCCGCTTAATGTCAGGAAACGCGGCAACCGGCAAATCCGGCGGGCTCGTTTGCGCATTTTCAACGGTTGGCCACGCGTTCAAATTGGCCTCTCCTCCTGGAAAAGGTATCACGACGGTGTCATTCCTACTTGACGGCTACCGTAGACCTCAGGGCGTGTTTTTGAGGCGAAGGTCTACGGTAGAAAAAAGGTGACTCTTGACAAGTGTTGTTGCCTGATGGAAGCCCAAGTGGCCGATAATTGACAAAAAAATGTTTTTGGACAAGGCACACTTGAAAAAAGTCGTGTGAGAAAAATATAATTGACAAATTTTCTCAAGGTAGCGAGAAGCAGTGGAATAAGAGTGGATTTTTAAAAACCTTTATGGGACGTTGAGCTTTGGAAAAAGCGACCACGGCATCATTCGTCACTGAAAATGACTTTCCGCCAAGAAACCTTTAAAATATCGCCTATGGTTTTACAAAAACTGTTCTGGAACAAGTGTTGCTTTTTTCCAGAAGAAAAGCAAAAATGTTTTCCTGAATTTAAAGTCATGTGCGATAGAAATTGTTATACAATGATATTCTGCAAAACTTTTTTTCACTTAAAAAAATTCTCTTAAAAAAATATCTTCTTTTTTTATCTTGTTTATTAAATCTCTTCGATTCAACCTAAAAATATTTTTTTAAATTAAAGTGGAACTTTATCGAAGTGGAGACAAATATAACTTTCTTGGTTCTCTTCCTCCACGCCACAGATCTTTCTGTGAGCGAACAATAAATATTTCGTTTCATTCATAAATGAGAGCAATATCTATCTGGTTTTAAACAATTGAATGTCAGAAACAACTTTAAAAATCAAAAATTAATCAGACTAACTCCTAAAAAATTAAAAAAAACGCCAAGCGAACTCTGGAATTTTTTTTCTTTTCACCTGCTCCCCCTCTCAGAGATGCTCTCCCATATTTCGCCAAACCTTTTTTTTCTCCATTTTTTTCCCTTTGGCCAACCTCACTCAACATCTGCAAGTCGCGCTTCACAAGGAAAAAAACTTTTCTCCCACTTTTTTTTGTTTTCGCCGCGCAGACCTCCTACCGTAAACCTCAGGCGCTGCCCAACTTTTCATTCCTCGCGCCAATTCGACAAATATCTTGGGGAAGGCCGGCTTTTTCTCGTTTTCAACCGTATCCTCTCTGTAGTTGTTTACCAAGCGCCTTTCCGTTTTTGGCGCATATTAATGGCGTTGAGAAACGGCTCAGACTGGCTTGCGTCTGGAGGAATCGCCTCAGCTGGGTTATATATATAGGATTTTTTTTTTCTGGATTTTTTTGTAGGAGTCTCTGGAAAGGGACTTGAGTAAGGCCTATCAGGCATTTGAAAAACAAAATCCGTGGAGTTTTGAAGACATATGCTCCGGACTCGCAATGGAAATGGCACCATCTAAAATTGAGAAGGGAGCAGCACCTAGACCATTAGAAGCTAGTGAAAATTTGACAAACCTACAGGAAAATGGTCAAAAATTTATCTAAAAAATGAAAAAAAAAAGGAATTTTGGAAACCCTGAAAAGCCGTCAAAGTATTTGTTTTTTTAAGTTCGGTCTAGCTAGTTTTTCCAAACTTTGCAAATAAAAAAATTACAAGAAAATTTTCAAATTTTAAAAGTGACTTCGTTTATTGTTGCCTGAAATAATTCATTCATTTTCGGGAAAAGAAGACATTTTAGGAACTTTGGAGTTTTTCAGAAAACCTTGTTGATGTACTTGATAAAAGTTCCGGAAGTCCCAGCTTGCGATACTCACTTTTCGAGACATTCAAGGACTTTTTTAAATTGAAGACAAAACAAAATTTGAACGTCTTTGAAGTCTCGACCTGAAATGTCGCACCGTTCGATGTCGTTTCTGACGACGACTCGAGCGAGGACGGCCTCGAAAAGGTGACGCAGGCCAAAGTTGAAGCGAGGAGAGCATTGTGCCCTTTTTTGGACAAGGGCGCGTGGCCGAACAATGGAAAAGACGTGATGCAACGGAGGGACAAAGATTCGGACGACAGCCACGAGTTGGGCGGCGGTCCGAGCTCATTCTCGAGAGCCTTTGATTGAAAACACTCGACGACGACGCAACTCGTCGCCGGATTACCCACAACTTCGTGACGGCGGCATCTTCCATCTCGGATTAGGCTCAACTTGTAATGTTTTGTGTTTTGGCGTCTCCGAACCGCCCGTGAGCACGTCTTGCCGCGAAATAAAAGAGTAAAACTTGGAAGCCTTCTGAGCAATATGAGCCCTCGATGTCAATTTTTAAATTCTGAGTAACAACAGTTGAGATTATAAGCCGTCTCCATGAAATATGAATAACAGTCTGAATCTCACAAAAAAAACATCTAGAAAAAAAAAAATAATATTTTGATCCAGCGTCAAGTTCACGTCTTTGAAATCGGAAAGTTGAAAAACTAACTATCTATATTCAAAGCTTTTTTGGTAGAGAAGCTTGTGAACGACAGCCGAGAGCCTAAAGACTTCGATCCCGGTGTCAATTTCCTTTGGAAATATCGACCTTGAAACCTCGAAAAGAAAAACTGAGTCCGTATCAGCGAAACCATAATTTGATGAACTGCGTTTGGGCAACTTCTCTTGATTAGAAACAATAGTATATTCACCAGCCGTTGGTATTTGAATCGAGGCCAGGAAGGAAACGATAGAAAGGTCAAGTGAGTGTTCCATGGAGCGAATTTCGTCTGTTTACACAGGACGCTCGAGACAAATGCGCGAAACGCGACCTACAGTAGTCTGTCAGTTGGGATAACCCAGAACTGTCGTCAGTTTGGGTCAGATTCCGTCGGTTTTTCAACAGTCTAGAGGAATCGAAACTTCAAAAAGGTACTGTTAAAGAGTGAGCTTGATACTTTCTGAGACGTTCTCTTGCGGGCATACAGGAAGATAGGAATTACCCCCTTCTTGATAGTCATCATCTCCAGCCGCGATCAGATTCACAGTTTCCTCTCATGACTTGATAATAATCCCCTTAATCACCTCGAAACGGTAATCAAGAAAGAGTATAAGTTGCAAAAAAAGAAGTCGAAGTTGGCGGTGGATTTGACCTCGACTGAAGGAGTTCTCGACAGGAGAGAACGACACGCACTCGTACGCATTCATGACAGATATCGTGTTTGTTCACTTCATTAGGTGTCCAAGGTCGCCGACACGGATCCGGGAAGTCCTCGAAGGCTCCTCGGCAGCCGTTCAATGGCTCGATGACACCAATACAGGCCAGAACTCATCAGCAACACAGGGTTCTTCTCTTAGAACTAGTAAGATCTATCAGTCAGTCAAACCTAGAGAGCCTCAAATAGCCGTTAAGACTCCTTTTCACGCCATGGCTGAACTAGAGATGGAAGATAATCCAGTTCAGAAACTATGAATTAGCCATGAAAACTGTAGCCTTTGCTCTTACATCGTCTGAATCGAGAGTCATCAGAGGTCTTTTAAGATGTCGGCCTTTCTCGAGCTAATGGCAAAGATTTGAGCAATTCGCTGTTCACAGTTTCTTCAACTCCTTCTTATGAAAAGTATGATTAAAGATACCTCCACTTCCTCATTGAGCTTCTTCTCTTGTGCTCATGGATTTCGAAGCGAGATTATTACTTGGACAAACATACAGTGCAGCTGCAAATTGGTCGGATCAACGGATACGGTAACAGGTCGCCGGCAAACACGCTGCACACTCGAGGGACCGCGCCAGCTGCGGCCAACTCGGGTTACGCAAGCTGCACGTGTATCCGACGTCTGATAACGTCGGGTAATGACAGACAGCGGCGGATGAGTACGTCATCCAATCCGGCGCCTTCGGTTTCGGCACGTCTTCTCATGCCTTTCCTAGAGAATTAATACTCCAATTAAGGAATAATGACTTTACTTCATGATTTGTTTCTTAAAAAAACGTTTATCTAACAGGAAAGTTTCATGAGAATTTATAATATTGAGTAAATAGGGTGAATAAAATTGAGCTTGAATTTCCATATCCTCAGCTTTTCAGGTAACTTCCGAAAAAAAATATAAATGAATTTGAAAAAAAAAAGACTTTTTGGCATTTCAAGATCAAACTTAATGATGAAGCTTCTCTAAAAGAAAAAAACTCTAAAACTCAGGGATTTAGAAAAATTGGAATGTTTGCCAAACCAATCGTACTAATCTCAGAAAATAAAAGATATTCCAGCGAACAAACTGCACGAACAAGAGGCATTAATGTGATTTGGAAGTTCACGCGCAGAGTAAAACATAAACTTTCAAATCAGAAGCGCCAAGAAATTTATCTGAATATACTTTCAAGATTACAGAGTGCATTTCTCGCTCCTCCCTGAGCCCTTCAACATTCAAATTTTTTTTACTGAAAGCTAAACAACAGTATTAAAAATATCTTTCAAAGGAAAAGTCACTACAGCAGCAACTCGAAAAATCCTTCATTTCTGTCGAAGAAACTTCCCATGATCAATCACACCGACGCGGTTCAAGCACAATTGCAACAAATACGCACTAACAAGTGGATGAGAACGCGCAATTTTTGGTTGCGCGAGAGGCGGCAGATTAGGCCCGACACAAAGGTGATACAGGTGTTTGTGGCAAGCCGAAACAGATCCCTTCGACTTTCTTTATTCGAGAGAAAGAAAGAAAAATCAACAAAAAGTCTCAACAACAACTAGTTCTACGAACCCGCAATGACTTTAACGATTCAACAAAGTTCAATCTAACTAACTAATTTTTCTCTTTGATTTTGTTGAGTTCTTCCCTGAGAGACTCCAAGTCTTTCGGACTGAGATCAGCTCGAGCCATCAGCGACTCCAGAATCGACGGCTTCTTTCTAGTGTTGTCCGACTTCTTGGAATCTCTGTGTGTTTCTCGCTTTTCCTACACATGTTCGAATATAATAACAAAAGAAGCTTTCGATCACCTCATTGGCGTCTTTGTTGGAACTCAAAAGTTGCATGAAGCTCTCGACTCCTTCCTGGATCATGGAGTCGAGCTGTTTGCTGGATTCTCTGACTGACGGCTCGTCGGGCAGCATGTCCGGGAATCTCATCGAAAGCCACATGTACTGGTCCAGAACTTCGTACACCTTCAAGCTTTTCCTCGTTTGAAAACTGTGAGACCAATCTAATTTTGAAGAATCGTATAAGTGACGCTATGGATCCATGCAAAAATTTTCGTCCAAACTCTGGAAAAAATTAATCGTTCTTATACATCATCTTTTGCAAACACCAATCGCAACTTTTGTTTTTTGCGACACAAAAAGGTTGTGAGAACCTTTTTGAAGGCCAAGAGTTTGCTATTTCCAATCCCCCTCAAGATTGATCGAACACTCCTTTATTAGCGGTAATTAAACGGTGAGGTGAAAAAGAAATTCAACTCAAGGTGTCTGATGTTGAAAATTTAGAACATTCAAAACGAATTTTTATTTCGAAAATTTCATTTATATCCAAAGTTTCCGTCTTTTTTCTTACTATCTTTTCTCTAAAAATAAAAATATTATTTGTAGTCTCTTTTCGACAACAAAAACGCCCCCGGACCTGTTCAAGAAAGACGAGGTCGGCGAGAGTTTCTACAGGTTTCGGAGGCCAGTCGAGCATGTCCATCAGCCAGTCATAGGTCAACGCCTGACCCGTGGAAAACCTGTGGAAACCAATAATGTAACTGTTTTTTTTTTCGATTCTAGAACCTTCTGGCCATCTTAACAAATGCGGCTGACGTCCATTTGGAGTCTGTGTTGAGAGGAGACGTGCAAAACGTGTAACGGACCTGAAAAATATTCGAGTCGGGCTGAAACTCGGGGAATGTAACCTTCAGAGGAAGAGGAATTTGATCTATGAGTTCTGCGAGCTCGCGCATCGTCTCCACAGTGCAGATGAAGAAATGGTCCGACACAGAACATACTGCAAAGCCTTTCAAATATTCACATAATTCTGTAAACCTGACTGACCTGAAACAAACAAATCCAGAAGGCGAACAAACGACGCTTGCGGCAAGTGGAACGAGAAAGTTTCTATTTGATCGTACGTTGGCGCGATTCCAACCGCCGTGATTGGTTCCACCTAATAAGAGGACAACTCTAAATTCAATTAAAAAAAGGAGCTGAGGTGCAAACAAGCTTTGATTTAAATGAATATCACATAAATCAATTATCTCGTTACATCTACCTAATAGTATGTGTTTTTTTGAAAAAAACGTATAGCTTTTTCAAAGTTATGAACTTAAATAAAGATGGATGAGACTAAATGTTAACAAAATTGTTGCCGTTTCTGGTCTCCAAATTTTAGGACTTGAAAAAACCCTTATCTTTAGGATCCTCTCGCAAAACATCTAGAATTTTTTAGCGATCATGTCTGATTGCGATGAACTTTTTGGGAAGCAAGCAAAAAGGAAGAAAAATAATGAAACAAAAAGAAAAACACATTTTTCATTTAAAAAAAAAAGAAGCAGAAAAAAGTGATCAATGATAGGAGGAGTAGATTTGAAAAATATACTATCAAAAAGTGATATGAGGTAGATAACAATAAAGCTGACGTGAAGTGAGTCAAGTTTGGCTTTTTTGAGGTGGAAAATGGGAAAACATCGTTTTATGAGTTTTTTTTTCTCTTAACGATTCTCAAATTTTTGCTTAATTTTTTGAAATCTCCTTTCAAAATTTCTCAATTAGGAAACGAACAGATAAAACTTGCCGGTTGCGATAGAATCTCTTTCAAGGTCGGCAAATCTTGAGGTCTCATCGTGGTCGCGACGCCATCCGCATAAGCCGTACCGAATCTGAACAGGACAAAAATAACGTAAGGCTTTTTATTTCCCACCTTCCAGCTCTTCCCGCAATTTGCAAGGCCGCGTAGGTCGGCAATAACTCGCTTTGTCGCGTGCAAGTGTTGAAAATCACTCGGCGAATGTTGAGGTTCAGTCCCATCCCGATGGCGTCGGTGGAAACCTGAAGACTGAGCTCATTTTAATGTAAACTCGGGCTCTTCAAAAAATCTGGCTCGAAATTTGACGCGAAGAATCACGCGCTATTTGAATAGGTAATGCGAAATTTAGAGCTCTTTTCCAAACCCAAAGAAGTTTCGCAGGAAGTCAACTTCCACATTTCTAACAATATTTGAAGACATTTCTTCCCAAGTACTGGCAAGCAATAAACAACGCAAATTATTTTAAGACAAGAAACGATTTGTTTTGAACGATGAAACTACTAACAAGGACATTGCAAGGGTCGTTGGGGTCGTTGAACTTGGCGGCCTGGGCAAGCTTGGTTCCGGGCGGCAAGTCCCCGTAAATAACCGCCGGTTTGATTCCGTGCTCTTCGAGTTTGCGCGAATTGAAGAAAATTGACTTTTTCGAGAAACAAACGATGCAATCGCCTGGTTCAATCTGAAGAAGAGGAAAATTTGACATAATTATGTGGGAGCTTTATTTCACTCAGATACTTTCTATTGCTTTTTTTGTCCTTTCCAAATATTGTGAGAAGCAAACGAATAGGTGAACCTTATCGAACGAGCCGATGGCCTGGTCGCCGATCCTCAAAGGAGTTTTCCGCTCGTACCGATGCACCTGAATTCTCTCTGCGTGATTTCAGAACGCAAAACAAAATACCTCGACGTCTTCTCCAAGAGGCTCCAAAAGTTTCCGGACGATGTCCACCGCCGCTTCTTCTCCGCACAAATGCACCTCAAATTTTGCTTGAACTGAGATAAAAATTCAGTGAAACTTCGTCGGCAGCAGCTCCTAGAAGAGCTCTAGTCCAGGCCCATCCTCTTTGATCGTCCCTCAGCATTTGAATCTCGTCGATAACTGCAACCTGAAAAACTATGTGAATAACTCAAAAATAACGGTAAAACTTCGATGCGCATCTGAGTTGAAAGCATTTCGACAGTGGAAGAAATATGCTGAGAGGGGTGGAGATTGTCTTTCGCGAACCTTCGGGCAAACTCTTCGAGTATTGAAACCTTTCGGAAAAGAAATACCTGCGCTCCTCTCCAGTCACCAAATCACATGCAATTCCTAATTCGTTGCTTTTTGTGAAGACCTCGGCGGCCAAAAGTTTTAATGGTCCACAGTAAATTCCACTTTTTGCTTCGTTGAACCTCAAAACGCGATGAGAATAAATAAGAGAGAAGATATTTTTTATTTACCTTTTCAAAGCGTGATAAGTTTTTCCAGAATTCGTGGGACCAGCATGAAAATGAATTTTTCTCGTGATACTCCGAGCTTCGGGATACCAGTTCTGAGGCTGTGTCAAATCGGAAATCATTCGGAGGTCGTCGATGGCTTCGAGGTGCGGGAAAACCTCGAAAACTGACATTTTTAAAACTTTAGAGAACTGTACCTGTCGCGCGTGATCCAAGTAGTATGGATACAGCATGTCGACATCTTTGAGGCCCTTCGTGATGTCGTTCAGGAGAATGAGGAGAGCCGTGTCTATTTCTGCCTGAATAATAGCTATAAAAAGTTTGATTTGACACCAGTGAAAAATATGTATAGGCTTCGGTTCAATTTTTTTTTTTTTTGGAATTATCCGCTCCTAGTTTTTCATCTGCTGAGTTTTTTTCTGTGAGATACAAAAAAAACGCCTTAAGACTTCGCTCAAACGGCCGGTATGCTAATGAATTTTTACCATCTATTTACAAGATAATATAAATTAAACTGGATAACAATTGATTTGCTCGAAATTGGTGAACATCCAGGTCTTGCTCTCATTGCTACGATTTGAAAACTTTTGGATATAATTTAGTGTCATGAAAGTTTTAGAGGTTCGACAACGAACACACTTGAATTGACATCAAAAACTTCGATATTTTTCGAAAACAAGCGAAAAAAGAAATCCGTTAAGATTTCATTTTGAGAAGGGCTTCTGCACCTTTCAAATACCAGTGTTTATTTCTAATCGAACGGCACACAAACTGACCTTGTCGCTGACGCAATAATCACGAAAACTGCGGAAAGCAGAAATGAACAATTTCCCGTTGATTCCATTCTCTTTTGCCAGTTCCCGGACCATGGGCCTCCGCATGAACTCATCCAAGGCCAATCGAATCGAAGCCTGAGATAATTTCAAGATCCACGCGATCTGCCCCGGCTCACTTCATCAAGCCCTTCTATCCACTCGTCGACGTCAACATTCAATTTCGCTGCTGGCTTCACTTTTCTCGGCTCTACCAAGTCTTCAATACTTACAGGACGGCGTGCTAATAAATATTTCCTGATGGAGAAGATCGGGTTGAGCTTACAAGTTCTCGTTTTTCTGAACGACGGCGCTCGATTGCTCGTAGACTTTCCAGAAACACTTGCGAAAGTCACAGAAAAAGCGCTCAAACGAGGCGACACGCAAAAAACTCGTCGCAGTCCATGTGTACAGAGCATTAGACAAAAAATTCTTAATACTTTTTTTTCAGTCGATGATTTATTTTCAGTTTGGAGATATTGATTCGCTATGATAAGTAACAAATTAACGCTTTGAATTAAATATGATGTCAAATTTATTGAATTGAATTTTAAAAAAAATGAAAAAAAAGCAGACCAAGTTATTGAAAAGCATGGAAAGTGAAAAACTGGAGAAAGTGGTATTTATGAACGTCGAGACTGGATCATTTCGCGAAGATTTGACTCAGCTTCCAGCAATCCTTTCTCGAGATAAACTCGTTGTTTGTCAATCGTTTCGATCTTTTCTCTGAATCAAAAGGATTAGAAACAATAACAAAAAACAACTTTACTTGAACTCCTTTTCTTCTTGTTTGTGACGCTCAAGTTCAGAAGGTTTATCTGTCAACAAAAACATCCTTCCAATACTTCGATAAACTGGCAAATTGTCAGGAACTTCCGAAACCGTCCTGTGGGCAACTTCGGAGACTCGCTGCTTCTGCAGAACATGAGATTCGGTAGGGACTTTGTTCAATCAACATACCTGATAAATGATTTTCTTGTTCGTCTCTCCCAGAGAGATTCTACCCCTTGTTTCATTTGTCTTGAACTGCAAATCTTGGAAAGCCTGAAAAACTAATGAAATAATATCATCCAAACATCAATTACCTTCTTGAGTTCCTCGTCGGCCATTTTTCTTTGCAAACGTACACAACTCCTATAAACAAATATAAAAAAATTCCAATCAAAAAAATGTCAAACCGCAAAAAAATTCCCTGCGACAAAAGAAATTAATACAGATTGGATATATTTTTGTTCTAATACTATAAACATTGAGAGCTGTTTTTTTAAAAAGAAAAAAAGTTGCGATTCATTAACAGCGAATAAGTGAAAATTTTTTTCGAATTCTCAAATAATTAGAAGCACTTTCGCTAATAAAATAATAAGAGCAAAAACTTAACATATTGAATTCATTTCGCGGCATGTGAAAAGCGAAAAAAGCAGATATAAATAATGCAAAAATTATCATGCAGTGTTCAAACAATTTCCGCGAAATTCTAACTTATCTGTGACTCACCAAAGTTTATTGGCCTTTTTTCACTCTCTGGCGACTGTTTTTAATTCACGGAATCACTTTGAAAACGGCATTAAATTACAAGATTATTCAAATATACCCTTTACTGTAAATCTCAAGAGAATTTGGGTTATTTCCAACATGCTAGATGTTCATGGTGCTTGCGGAAAGGGAATGGGTTTTACGGTAGGAGCCGGCCGTTCTCTCCGAAGGGCGCACTCTCGTTCAAAAGGTTCAAGATCATAAAATTTTTCTCAAGGCTCTGTATTTTTTTCATAATTTTGCAAAAAATAAGTTTTTTTTTCTTATTTGAAACGTTTTTCGGAGCTTCATTTTGGGAGCTCTGTCGGATTTATCATTTTGTCTATTCAATAACTCTTCTTTCTTTTTCAAGGTAAAACATGGGCGTCTTCAGTCAGCTCTCAGAATCTTCGAAGGCCAATCCATTCAGCCTGCCGGTCAGGACTGCCAGCTGTGGCTCAGCGTCTAGCTCATGTAAGTTATTTTTCTCCTTTGGCTCTTAGTTTGCACATTTCTTTTTTTCTTTTTTTCGTTTTAAATATTTGACTTTTTATTTTTCTTTTTCTATAACTTATAATTGAATTTTTAAAAAAATGAGGTTACGCGGTTTATGATTGTCATTTTTTTGATAATCAACGTCAACAACTATAATATTGCCACTGGAAATTAGCTATATCACCAAAGTGCGCGGAATGTTATCAGTATTAACGAAAGTTACTAGATTTTAAGGATCAGAAGATTGGCTAACCCTTTTTCAACTGAATTCTTTTTTTCAAGTTACGTCTCTTCACTGAAAAAAAAATTTTTTTCGCAGTAATCAGAAAAAAATATTTGGAAAAAAAGGGGGGTTGTTTTTTTAAATAAAGTAAATTTTTCAAAGTCTGCTTTTTACGTTATTCTGGTTCATCGTTGGTTTCGTTTCTATTGCGATAGAAGAAGCCCGATCTGTGAAAATTATCGAAAAAAAGTTTGATTATTTTCGAGATAAAGACCAAGGCGTTTTTTTGCTAAAAAGATCCCTTCATTTTTCAACCTTCTTTTGAAACGCATGTTATCTAAATCGGATAGAAATTTTTGAAAAAAAAGAGGAAAAATTATCACAAATGTTCTCTCAAAGCATCAAATCATCGGAACATTGTACATTCTTTGAATAGTTTCAAACTTCGGGAAATTTTTTTATAATATTTTTGTTTCAAAAAGTCTTACAACAAGATTCTTTGTTTTATATCAACAGTGGAATTGCGTATAGGGGAAGCGTTAAATGTGAAAATTAGGATGTATTTTTGACTGATCGGTTCAATTTTTTTTTGTGTCTTTCACGTGAAAATCATCCCTGAGGTCGAATGACGAGAAAAAGTGGTTAGAGACGCAGAATGGGCCGCGCGCATAGAACGAGAGGCAGAGAGGGAATTTTACGTGGCAATGAGTCTGGGGTAGCATCTTTAGATACTTCTGCTTCATGTTTTTAAATTTAATGAATGTTTGTGCGAAATTTAAGGCGCATATTTTATCGGCTGACCTACTCTAGAATGACTTCTGAGACTCAAGAAAAAAGTTTACCTTTTATTACTCTTGCGAGAGCTCCGTACTACCAAGGATCAACAATCGGGCTATTCATTATTCTCTGTTCATGGGTTGTTCTGTATTTTTGGGGGGTTATGCAATTAGTTGATGGTATTCTCGAATGGTTGTCATTTGATTCCTCACAATACGTTGCACGGGTTTTAATAAGCATTGTGACTTCCACCATTCCTCCTGTTCAAGGTAAATTATATCCATTATCAAAGTAACTGAATTGAAAATCATGTCAATATTTTTTGTTTTCAGCTGAGCAAGTAGCACTCGGTTCGGCTAAGTACTACGCTTACTGTGCCCTTGGTGGTGTTCTCTCGTGCGGTATCACCCACACTGCTATCGTTCCTCTCGATCTCGTTAAGTGCCGAATCCAGGTTTAAAGTGTTCTTCAACTTTTTTTCTCCTTTTTCTTACCTCTTTTAGATTACAAAAAAAATTTTTTTTTTTGAAACACTGGATCCCACTTGAATTTAAAAAAAAATTTCATTTTTTTTCTGTTTTAAAAATTAAATTGAGTTTACTATGCAGAGTTTTTTTTTTGCTGTTTGTTTGAGAGCAATATTATTTTTTTATTCAGAAGGAGTTTTCCTTGCGCTTATTTTCCACAGTTCGCATTCTAGCTGGTTTTCGTGAGCCTAATGTTATGTGAACCCGTGTCAAGCAAAAAAGTCCTTTATCATTTTTTGCAATGAAACATTTTTTTTTTCGAATTTTTTTTCCTGCTTTTCTATGTGCCCCTTCACCTCGTGAACTCTTCAAGAAAAAAAATATTAAAAAAAGTTTGACTTACTAACCAATATATAGAGAAAATAGTTTATCGATAAAGTTTTATTCATTTATAAACAGTCAAAATTTATCATATTTCCTTGTAGTGTATGGAAAATTTTAATTATTTTTTTTAGTTTGAAAGTTGATTTGAGTGTCTGTGAATAGTCTTGCGGTGTTTTCGAATCCATTTAGCTAGCTGTAAAAATTATGAAAGCGCTGATGAAACATATCATTTTCAAAGTTTAGTATTCTTCGATAGTTCAATTTAAGGTCAACCCGGAGAAGTACAAGGGTATTGTTTCTGGTTTCCGAACGACTGTTGCCGAAGAAGGAGTTCGCGCTCTCGCGAAAGGATGGGCGCCGACTTTGATTGGTTACTCTGCTCAAGGTCTTGGAAAGTTCGGTTTCTACGAGCTTTTCAAGAACGTCTACGCTGACATGATTGGAGAGGTTTTTTTAATCTACTATCGATGCAAAAGTTAGATTTTGTAGGAAAACGCCTTCCTGTACAGAACCACCCTGTACTTGGCCGCCTCTGCTTCTGCCGAATTCTTCGCCGATATGCTTCTCGCCCCTATGGAGGCGACGAAGGTCCGCATCCAGACTTCTCCTGGAGCTCCGCCAACTCTCCGTGGGTGTGCTCCTCTTATCTACCGCAGTGAGGGTCTCACCGGCTTCTACAAGGTAATTTCGCCAATTATGAAGGTTTTTAAGTATTTCTTTTAGGGTCTTCCTCCTCTCTGGATGCGTCAGATCCCTTACACTATGATGAAGTTCGCTTGCTTCGAACGCACTGTTGAACTCTTGTACCAATACGTGGTTCCTAAGCCACGTGCCGACTGCACCAAGGGAGAACAGCTTATTGTTACCTTCGTTGCAGGATATATTGCCGGTAGGAACTTTTGAAGACTTTTTTGAAAAGCTCTGCTCAAGGTGTTTTCTGCGCTGTCGTTTCTCACCCCGCTGATACGGTCGTCTCAAAGTTGAACCAGGACGCTGGCGCTTCTGCTGGATCTATCCTGAAGAAACTCGGATTCGCTGGAGTCTGGAAGGGACTCACGCCTCGTATCATTATGATCGGTACACTCACTGCTCTCCAATGGTTCATTTACGATTCTGTGAAAGTGAGTTATTTTAGTATTATTTGCTATCGATAATATAAAATTTTTAAGGTTGCTCTGAATCTGCCTCGCCCGCCACCACCACAGATGCCGGAATCTCTGAAGTTGAAATTGGCCGCTCAGGGCAAATTGTAGATTATAGAAATAATAGTATTTCTATAAAGATTTTATCAATTTTTTTCTAGTACGATTGTTATACGTTGTCAATTTTGTCTACGTTAATGCAATTTTTTAAAATTTGGGTTTCATCAGAAAAAAAACCAGTGCTCTCTCGTTTTATTTTTCGTGTTGAATACGTTTGTTTTTAGAATCTGATAGTTCCGAAAATAAATGATTGTTCTTTCTGAATCTTCGGTTCTACTCAATGCAACTCAAGGAAAACTGCTAGCTTTAAGGTGGGTATTCGATGTCAACTTTCATAGAAAATATTTCAGGAAAAATTTTAAATTTTCATTAGCCATTTTGTTTTTGGATGTGTTTATTGGAATTTTTGTCCTGGATAGTTTGCCAAATAGCAATATTCTGTATACGTCTTTTTGGTCGACGGTGGACAACTTCATCGAGTACCTGGATTCTGTAAGACGCCGAGAACTTTATGCAGAAACTTTTTCTCCTAGGTTATAACATGGATCACGAACAATCCCGCGGGATTAAAACTTAACGAACCGGTCAATACAACTTTGTCGAGCTTTGTCCGTTACCACATCTACTTGTGGAAAAGTACGGTTTATACCACTGATTATAGCATTTCAATCCTTTTTAGCTTTTGTGGAAGTTCTGCGGATGCCGCAGGTCGTCGACTTTGCCCTCGGCGCCGCTTACCTCGGAGCTTCGACTTTCGCCGCCCTGACGGCCGACATTTTCCAGATCCTAACACTTCACATCCTTTGCTTCGATGCATATGCCTCAAAGTTTACATCTTGTTTTTCTTGACGAATTCTGCAAGTTGAAGACTGTCGCACGTGTGCTGGAGCACGTTGGTCGCGCTTTGGGGACTTGTACGAGGAAAAAAGTGGAATCCACTTCGGAAGAGAACTGATAATGTGAGAACAGTTTTTTTCTGGAGCTCAATTAAAAATATTTTCGTTCTCATATGCTCGTAATCTAATCAACAATTTCAATAGTAATTTTTGAAGGACGATCAACTGGATGAGGCCTAACATAAGCCTTGCGTTAGTTTTTGAATTGAAACGAGTTGCAGAAAAACTTTTCTTCAATTTTGAATTATCTGTTGTTCTGAATTTCTTATAACACAAATGAATCTAGAGCTGGATGTATATATAATCTATTTACTCTCGAATAAGATCTTAATTATTACATTTTTCAGGTTGTTCTGGAGTCACGCGAGCAGTTTATCGGAACCTCTCTTTTCACAATTTTGCTCTTCCTCCTTCCCACAATTCTAGTTTATTTCGTCGTTTTCCGAGTGGTTTGTTCCAATCTCATCTAAATTAATTGAATATTTTCTTATGAATAGAACTTTACAATAAAATCAGATGAGATTTTCAGCTGCGAATCAGCGTCCGACTTGTTCTTGGCTCTGTTCGAATTTTGGCACGACTGCCAAAAAGTCTTCACGATTACACACTTGGGCCTTCTTGCTAGTGAAAAATTCCAATAAATCTCTATTTTTCGCTTGGGTTTTTTATGGTCTCGTAGTATTCAGTTGGAATCGACTTATCAGACCGATATCGAATCTTATCATTAGCTCCGTCGTTCGCACTACCTGGCGCTCGGTTCGATCGATTTCCATACTTGTTTTCATCCCATCGCTCTTTCTTTAGAGAATTAAAATACTCCTTTATTATTTCTTTTTTTGACTTTTTGTTTGAAGTTTTCAATTCTCGTTCTATTTTCATCCCAAAAAATAACCTTTTAAGTGTATTTTCGAAAAAATCTATTTTTTAAAATTGATTTGGAATTCCGTTTATCGTAAACTTCAAAAAGCTTCTATTTTTTACAGTTGGTGAACCTTTTTTTATCTATATAGTCAAGTCAAGCTGATCAAGTTAGAAGATTTTTTCAAAAGTTTTCTTTTCAAATGAAGTGTTCGCGGGTGATCTTGTGCTTATTTGAGAGAAAAAAGTTGTGCATCTTGATCTCTAGTTGATCAAAGCTAATATTTCATTCAAATAAACAATTTACGACATTTTCGAAATAATGAAGCTTAATTTTATCATTTTTTTTTACGCATTTGAGATGAATATAAAAAGAGGACAGGTAAAAATAAAAGTAAGCGAGTTATCAGGGAGAAATGAAGAATGAAACGATCGAAACTAGATCATCTTCGATAGTGATATACATCAGAATTGTTTTTGTGTTTCAACTTCGTTCCCAGTTTTTCATGCACTCTTAAAGCGTTTCTATGCTCTCAGAGATGCTTAACCTACTTTTCGTGTTTAGAAATATTTAATCCAAATTTTGAACGAAGAAGGATCGTAATTCGTGACTATATATATTCAACCTCTTTTGCTCTTACGTGTTTCTGAATGGATTCTACTTTTCGGAGAATTGCAGATGACGGAGACGTGCAGTCTCCTCTCGGTCAACCAGTCGGACTACGGCGCTGCGGCGTCGATGGCCCAGTCGGCCCTCGATTCCGTTGATCCCATCACTCTCACCTGGCAGAACATCAGGTTCTTCCGCTTCCCTCGACCTATCGATTTCCTTTTCCAGTGTCAATGCCAACGGATCCTCCAAGAAGATTCTCCAAGGAGTTTCAGGCATCGCGAAACCAGGTCAACTGATGGCTTTGATGGGCGCCAGGTTATCCATCTTTTGAAAATAAATTATCGAAGCTTTAGTGGAGCTGGAAAGACAACGCTGCTGAACATGCTGCTCGCGAGGAACCTCAAAGGCCTTTCGACGGATGGAAACGTCAGAGTGAACGGCGTCGAGGTGAGGAAATCTTTCCCGACACTTCATCCGCTTCTGCAGCTCGGAAAGAAAATCACTTCGATCTGTGGCTACGCTCAGCAGGAAGAGCTGTTTGTGGCCACGCTGACTGTGAAGGAATACCTCAATATTCAGGTTGGAAGTTCCAAGACACTCTTTTGAGTTGTTTCCAGGCTCGACTCAGGGTTGACGGAAATGAGGAGAAGCGGAATCGACGTGTCTCTGGCGTCATCAGCCAACTCGGACTTGTCAAGTGTCAGAACACGCGGATCGGTCAGGTCGGCGTCAAGAAAGGCATCTCTGGTCGGTTTTCGACTTTTCCTTCTCCCTACAACTCCAGAATCAGGAGGAGAAGCTCGTCGGCTGACTTTTGCTTGCGAGTTGCTGTCCAACCCGGCGTTGTTGTTCTGCGATGAGCCGACCACCGGCCTTGATTCTTTCATGGCGGAAAGCGTCGTCCAGGTGCTCAGTCGCCTTGCCAAGTCTGGCAGGTTTGACAGCTGAATTTTTTTTTGTCTCAGAATTTGAAATAGTTTTTACCATTTATTTACTTCGCCTAACTTTTTTCTTCGTAATTTCGGAACAATAATTTTCCTTTAAAAACGTGGAAGAGTCTTTATAGTAATTTGTCACCTTTTTCTCTCAAAAAAAATTATGTCTTTTTTTGAATAATATTCACCTCTAATTTTTTCAAAATACGGCTACTTCTTACTGAATTTTTTTTTTGATTGCACTTTTCTCTCTTTCCCTGAGTCAATTAGAGCAATAGATTTTTTCAATCAAATTAATAAGATAGATGGGTTTTTTTAACTGAAACTTAGGAAAAATAATGGTTTTGTTTTTCATGAAAGGTTTCGATAGTTTTCTTCAGAACTGTGATTTGCACGATCCATCAACCGGCCTCGCAGCTTTACCTGATGTTCGACCGCGTCATGTTCCTCGGTAAGTCCACGGCCAAATGCCATACTCAGCCTAAGCCTTCAGCCGGAGGACGGACGGCTTTCCTGGGTTCGCCACGAGACGCCATCCAGGTTTTTCTTCATCAAGTGCAGATTGAAACTCTTTCCGACAGTTCTTCGAGAAGTGCGGCTTCCCTTGTCCCCATAACTACAATCCGGCCGACCTCATCATTCACAAACTGGCAGTCATTCCCAACGAGGAGACCGAGTGCCGCGACCGCATTTCCACAATTTGTGACAAGTTTGCCACCAGGTAACCGAAATTCTCGTCTCTCGAAGCTGCAAGCGGACATTTCAGTGAGTATGGTCAGATTCTGGAGTCAGACTTGCGGTCGAGCACGACGACGGGGACGCCGCCAGTGGGCCGTCGGAAAGTTGGCGTCGCTACGCAGATTTCAGCTCTTCTGCGGAGGTTTGAGTAATTGGAAATCATGAAAAACCCATTTCTAACTTCTTCATACAGAAAAGCTAAACTTAATCTCTCAATAACTTTGACTTTTTTTCTCTAATTTTAAAAGTTTTGTGATGCCGCTTTCAAAGCCATAGTCCGTCCGTCTCGACTTGACAGTTTTCGAGTGTCTGGGTCTCTCTGTTCCCTCACCGGCGAGGGCAGAGAAACATGGAAATAGCGGGTCAACAAGAGAGGGTCTTCGAGAGACTAAGAGAGCCCAGAGAAGTCCCGCCCTCGCGAAAAATGGACTTTACCTTGATAAATCTGAGTAAAAGCGGCGAATTAGATTGATGGAACCACTTTAGAATACTTACCAAAAATATTTAACAAAAAGCCCTAGTATCTATTTTGCCGCACGAGTCGAATCAGCTCTGATTATGACATAAATATCTAGAAGATTTAGTTTTGAAAAAAATTGAAAATCTCTTCGAAACTAGATTCATTCAGAGCGCTCATCGATACGTGGCGAAATCCATCACTGACTCGAGCGAAAATCATTCAAAAAACAATCATGGGCCTATTCATTGGTCTTCTGTACCTACAGGTTCCCTTAAAAACGGTCCTTGCATCGTATTTCTGTTCAGAGTCCCTTAACGTCGGTCGGCATCAGCAACCTCAACGGAGCACTTTTCTACCTCGTCTGCGAACTCACCTATTCGACAATTTTCGGTTCGAGAAGTCGACTATCCCTACATTTCAGATTGTAGGAATATTGAACTTCCTTCCGACGGATTTTCCCCTCGTTTCTCGCGAATACCACGACGGCCTGTACTCGGTGTTCAGCTACTACATCGCCCGCTGTATTTCATATTTGCCGTTGTTCACTGCCGATGGACTGGTGATGCTGCTGACGAGTTATTGGCTGGTCGGCTTCTCGAGTTCTCTCTCACAGGTCTCTCAATCTCCGCTTGCGCCTTTTACAGTATTCATCAGGTTCTCTACGCATGTCTCATCGCGTTTCTGATCGAACAATCGTCCTCAGCTTGTGGAATCATGCTCTCATGTCTCGCTCCCTCACTTCCGGTAGAGTTTCTTCCTTGCTAGACGACCTCCCTCCTTCAGATCGCAATGTCAACAGCTGGACCGATGCTGACGCTTCTTTCACTCACCGGTGGACTATACGCCAATGTAGGCTCTCTGCCACCATACATCAGCTGGATTCAGTACCTGAGTTGGTTCAGGTTAAGAGTCAATATCTGCCTGAGTAATAAGGTTTTATTTTTGAGGTATGGCTTTGAGGCCTTCGCCATCAATCAGTGGTCGAGCGTCGATGGTCCCAACTCTACTACCTGGACTGATAAGGTAGCTCTGATAGAATTTATCCACTAAAGTATGGGTTCAGGATAGAGACGAGGTTTTGGCGCAGTTCTCTTTTTCGGCCGACATGTTCTTCCCTGACATCGGAATCATGACAGCGTTTGTTCTGTTTTTCTACGCTGTCGGATATTTCGGCCTGACCTATCGAGTCAGTAAAGCAAGATAATTTGAGCTGTACATAGTGGATCTCAATTATAAAAAAATTAATATTTATATGAATCAAAGAAAGTAAATATTTTTTTGACGGTACACGTATTAAGTTATTGAGAACAGCTGTCACATACAAGAAATCACAGAAGTCGGAAGAAACATGGAAAAGAAAAAAGTGTTGGATATTAGAAGGTAAATTCAAGTAGCAAAGGACCAAAAATCTTCACCCAGTTCGACTTCCTCCGTTAAATGCTGGACGATTCTGGCTGAGCCGAAAAAGTCGGTTACTCGGACGCGAGTTGGGTCTTTGGAGTACGTATCGCGGCGTACGCCTGTAAATGAAAAATATTTGAGGAATTTCAAAAGAAAATTTCTAGTCCTCTCGTGAATCAAAAAAAAGTGAAAGTCTGACGAACGACTTAACTTTTTTTGAAACCAAAAGCCTACGAATCAAACGAGTGATTTTTTTTTTTTTCAAAGCACGGCCTGCAAGAAGCGCTTTTTTTTTAGATTAGCAGCCATTAGTTTTACTATTGAAACCAAAAAACCATCGTTGAAACCATCGTTGTCTTCACCACTCCACAAAAAATCGAAATAAGAAAGAGATGTCGAATTCAGTTTTCTTCTTCGATGTTTCATCTAACCATAAGAAAACGACTGACCAGTAGCGGAAAGACACTTGTGCTCCGGACAGGAGTCGATGTAGTCCTGCATGTTGGCGGAAGAGTTCAAAGCCTTGACCTCCTTGTTCATGAAGGCGACAGTGAAATGTGTGTACCTGGAAATCGCGGAGAATCAGGCAAAGAAGAGATCACCTTACCTGTCGATGACGTAGACGCCGATGTCCTGGTCGACGTCGTAGGAGTAGCTCTCCTGATGCGTGAGGCTGCTCGAGAGAGAGAGCACGTTTGGACTCGCGATCCACTCGTACATCGAGGCGCTCCTACAGCTGTCCGCTATCACCAGCATTTCATGATACCCAAAATAATGGATATTGAAAACAGATCACAATGAGCTCCACCTGTTGCCTTCGTACATACTCTGTACTGCGTAGGCTAGATCTACATTGGTCAATTCTTCGGCGTCTTGGAACTTCATGAAGCTGTCTCCGCCATGACCCGTCAGATAAACCTCAAGAAAGTTTCAGTCCAGTATTTCGAAAGTTCTTCTACCAGAACGTTGCTCTGATGATCGGTAAGAAGTCTCTTCGAACGAGGTGTTGCTGGCAAATGTCTTCCGGTAAGAACGCGGATAAAATTTTCAACCTAAACGCCTATATTTTGCGATTGGTAGACGGGAGACCGAAGAAATCGAACTACCGAAACTTACAAAGGTTTTAACTTCAATATGACATTTGTGAATCTTCAAATTTAACTATTGAGAATAATAACTAAGATATAATGTATGCCGCTTACACACCGCAGAATTTATTTCTCGTTAGCCTCAATATTATGCTTCAATTTTTTTTTCTGCACACGGTTTCAAACAATTTTCAAATCTTGCAACTTATTCCAACCATAAAATGAGTTTTGAAGTTATAAATATTCCTCGTATTTTTTTTTACATGCTACTGTATCTTTCTTCGAGTTATAAAAAATTATTAAAAAACAAACCGTGACTTCTTCGCCCCGATAATCAACTTCCACATCACTTCCGTACAAATTATTACCTGCACGAGCAGCATAAACTTTCCCTGAGTAATTAAAAATTTAAATAAATTGAGAATAACTTCTACCTGGTCTTGGATTTCTCGCGTTGCACGGCACCTCTTCGGCCAGCATCATAATGATGTTGCTGAAAACAGATTTATTATGAAAAGGATACGTCACTACTTGAAAGTGAATGTGGAATCGTTGCGATAAGAAGAAGGCTCACTGTATCAATTTTACCTTCTTGCAATATCGTTTCTTTTTTGGAATATACTATTTCGAAGTGCTATCAAGTAATCTTGTCTCTTTACCTTTAGGAAAATTTCTCATGCATTGATGCTGAAAAATATTTCAAAAACCTGTCAGGGATACCGAGACGCTTCAATGTGTGGTAGAGGGCTAACACATTGGAGACGTGGCGGTAGTTGAACCAGAATTTCGATGTGCACACCAGAACTGCCCAGTTGTTCGTATGACCTGAAAATCGAAAGAAAAATATCAGAAAAAGAAGAAAAACTGACCGGGAGTATCGAAAAGCTCCTCAATTCGTAGCTGGAGACCCGTATTGAGAACGGCTTCGAGTAATATTGGAATACAGAGGAGAACCGCTAGGTCTAACCGCATCTAAAAGAAGTATTTCAGAGGGAATTGAGAAATTAAATAGATATAGCTGAAAAAAACATGTTTTTTTCACATAAATAAGAAAATAAGTAGAAAAATCTTTATTTTATTGGATTATACGTACAATTTAAATGTCCACGTTTCTCATTCCGAACATTTTGAAAATTCGCGGACTTTCGTCTTCGTCTTCAAAGACCCAAAGCTGACCATATCTGGCGACGTACAACGATTCGATGTTCTGCAAAAAAATTTCAGTCAATAAAAATAATAATCGAACGTGAAAACTTTAATTATAGTCCGCGGCAACCGCAGGACAACGGATTTTGCTGATTCTTCCGGAGTCGTAACGTCTTGTCGCAGCAAATTACTGATCTAGATTACCAAAAAATTTGAAGTGAAAGAAAAAACAAAATAAAAAAAACCCGATAAAGACAGTTTTGATAAATGTTGTACTCCATATGAAGAAACGTGAAAGAATGCATGAAGAAAGGCAAGTGGAAGAGACAAAGACATACAATCTAAAGCTTCGAATGAATCCGGATATTTTTGATGAAAAGACCTTCATTGAAGTTGGATCGCCGTTTCGGTTGAGCGTTTTCAGCGTTTTCCGGTCATAGGAGCCTTCCGACATCACGACGTACCTTAGCTAACCCTTCCCAGTTGAGGACTCGAGTAATTCATACAAACTTCCTCTCTGGCGTCTTCAGAAAGTGTCGATTCCAAATTCGTGGTTCGCAAACTACAGTGCAAGGATTCACATCCTATCGCCTCCGTAGATGACTTTGGTATTTCTATTATTGACTGAAACTTCTTTCTCAATTTTTGAAGACGACTCTCCATTTTCCTAGTTTTTCTTTCACCAACTCCTTCCAGAAATGTACTGCGCTTAAAAAACATAACAAGAATGACAAATGCAGAAATCTTGAAAGGCTCTAATAAAAATTTTCTTCTTCGGTTTTCCTTGAAATTAGGTCCTAGTTCTTCAAGAAAAGCAGCTAAAATTTTTGATTATACTAACAGTAAAGTTTCTCTCTAACAAAAAGGTGTGCCTCGAGAACTTTTCCATTTGCTTGCCTTTTTGAGACGATTTTTACGAAAATTAATGACATACATATTTATGAGGCATGGCGGCGAAGGGCGAATCTTCGAGGAGAGTTCCCTCGGGACAAAGACCCGAAAGTCCGGCACACCTAAGTGTCGCACGGATCAATTCAGAGTTAAGGCTTCGCAATGATTCGAGCGCTTTCGGAGCTATTTCTTCTGCTGAAAATCCCAAATCTTCGTGTCAGAGCTGAGGATAAAAACCACCTTGCGAAAACCCGAACTCTGTAGCTGCCGCCAACATATAATGACGGACGACTCTGCGCAAAAGTCGACAGCACTGTGACTTGGTTAAGGGGTTTGGAACTAGCGGATTCCCGTAATTCTGAACCGATTCATAATCAAATCAAATCAAATCATTTATTTTGTTGGTTTAGTCATAGATGTATCGACTAGGCGGTGAACAAGAACTTTGAAAGCTATAACGAACAACCGCCTTTGGCGAGCTAGAAGTCCAAACGTGTAGTCGAAAGAGTTGAAAGCATGGTCTTACGGTCCTTCGCCTCGTCCTTCTGCGCGTAGTCCATCCAGTTGCGCCTTGACGAGCTCAGAATTTAGCTGATGTTGTGCTGGAGCCCGGAGACCGTGCTCTAGGTGGAAGCCTCAGAATGAGAGCTACCACTTCGAGTGAAGATTTTACACGGAATGAAGATTTTACACGGAATGATCAAAGTAAAAAAGTAAAGAATGAACGGTCATAAGATATTGTTAAAATGAATAACTTACGCCACTCAGAAAGTCTGTCTCGAACAATTTCTCAACGCTTTCCATTTTCTTCTCACTTTTTTCCTCAGCCTGACTGATTTTTCGTATTTTCCTTCTCATTTTTTTGACAGCGGTCACCCATTCGGTTTCTTCATCTGCTGAGACTGAAAAAAAGTTTTGGATTCTTAATATATTAATTATGTTTTGCATGACGATTGCTGTATTGGGACCGTTATTAAATAAAAATAGCACTATTGTCGGAAGTTGAGGCAAAAACGAAAGTTTTAGGTGTATCTGTATTATTTTCCGTCTAAAGATGCCGCTGAATGGAGTAAAAATAAGTTCGCGAATAGTGAATGTTTTTTTGTTCAAAAATCTTCCCGTCTTGATTTTCTCTTATTCTGCCAGGTCAAACAAGATTCCCTTAATTGGTTTATTACCTGAACTATAATAAATCGCTACGTGATGTCGTTTTCAAAGTGACTCCGCGAAATGCAAAATACCCTTTAGAGAAAGGGAAAGATAACTGAATTTTGGAGAGTCAGATGCTTTTGCATTCCGCTGAAATTACTTTGAACATGGCATATAAATTAACCTGTACATGCCTCCTTCAGAATTGTAAATTCGTCCTTCTCAGCCTTCGATCCGATCAGATTCATCTTCAAATTCGTATAGATGCTCACCGGTTCAACTTTTTCTCTAGCAGTATATATATATATATATATATAGAAAAAATGGTATTTCTAAGAAATCAGTTCCAAAAAAATAATTTCAAGTAGAAGTCCAATATTTCTTATAAATACTTTTTGCTGTAGTCATTATATACATATGGAACTATTGGATAGAAATGAAACAATAATTCTTTATCAGTTCAACAACAAAAAGATAAAGAGAAATAACAAATATTTATCGGTTGGACTTGGCAACACGTTCGAGCTCGTCCTTCTTCTTGATGGCGTAGCTGTTAGAAGATCCCTTAGCGGCGTTGATAAGTTCGTCAGCCAGGCACTCGGCAATGGTCTTCACGTTGCGGAACGCAGCCTCACGAGCGCCAGTGCACAGAAGCCACATAGCCTAGAATCATTATTTAAATAGAGTTTCGAAATGTGGAGAGAAAACCTGGTTTACTCGACGGAGTGGGGCAACGTCGACGGCTTGACGACGGACGGTACCGGCACGTCCAATACGGGTAGAGTCTTCTCGAGGACCGCTGTTGATCACAGCATTGACGAGGACTTGCACGGGGTTCTTCAGGGAGGTTTAATTAATATCAAATGATAATAAAATTCAATGCTATGTTCAAAGTGATTCTGCGAAACTCGAAATAGCGACAGAGAGGGAAAAAGATATCTAGTTTTGTGCCAGCGATAAATTTAAAATTCGCGAAAACTACTTTGAAAACGGCATGAAATCATTACTTCGAGGATTTTTTTTTCATTGAAACTGACAGAAATTAATTCAGTCGAAAAAATAGGTAATGTATCCACAATTCACGGTCGAGTGATCAAAAGCTATCCTTCATTCTCAACAAAAATTCAAATTCTTCAAAAATTTTAAAAAGGCTCCTTGAATTTCTGGTTTTCTACAGTCATATGTGGAACAGGAAACGATTCTACATCTCGAGAACTTTATGACTTTACGTGTTCATCGAACAAAACGTAAATTGCTTTGAAACGCGAAAAATTGCTCCAACACAAAAATTAGTACTGTTTTGAAGCAATTTTGGCTCGCCGGTGAACACCATTTTTCGTTTTGAAGCATGTTCCGTTTCTCCGATGAACCCGCCATTAGAAAAAAGTTTTAGCAATGTGTTTATCTTTCGTGACCAAACTGATTTCGGCGATTTCAAAATTGAGCCGTTTTTAGTTTGACTTAATTTCACAAAACGTGCAAAATTTTAAATTTGAGTTATGAATAAATCTGGATTATAAAAGTAGACTTAAACGGGCGATATTCAAAATTTGGACTTATTTGGAAAATTTAAAAAAATTTAACTCGACCGTTAAAGTCGCTATATCCTTGTAGCGCTCATGCCGTGTTTGAAGTGATTCCGCAAAAGTCAAAGAGAGAGAGAAAGAGAGAAAGGAATAACTGAATTTAGAACAGTCAGAGTTTTCATTTCGCGCTAATTACTTTGATGCCATGTTCAAAGTGATTCTGCGAAGTCCAAAATAGCCTTCATAAAAGGGAAAAGATAACTGAACTTTGGAGAGATACAGATAATTTTGCATTTCGCGAAATTACTTTAAACACGGCATGAACAAGGCATCAAACTTTCAAATGGCTTCCGAAATGCCTTTTCGCGTATTAATTTTAAACAAAAAATTTGTGACCGCCAAAATACTTGAACAAAACTTGACACACCAGTTTAGACCTACAGAGTCCCGTCCGGTTCGCACTGCGCCGTCTCCGCTGGCCATACTAGACTATTTTTTTTTCAATCTATGAAAAGGAACAAGGCTATTTCCGACACTATTAGATAAAAATTTGCAGAAAAAAACGACTTTTTACTTACTAAAGACGTATTTTGCAAATAAGGCCATTTTTTAAAACTTGCTGGCTTTTGCAAAAACCTTATTGTTGCAACTAAATTTGTATTATTGAACGTTCGAATTTTGTTGTCCAACTTGTCTATTTTGTCGTACAAAAAACTCGTTATTAACGAAACAACACTAAGCCAATCCGCACGGGCTAAACTGATGTGATGACTTTCGGGTTATTCCAGAGCGTTGAAAAAATAAACCGGATACCTCGCCAGTGAGAAGATGGATGATCTCAAAAGCGTGCTTGACGATTCGGACAGTCATGAGCTTTTTTCCGTTGTTGCGACCGTGCATCATCAAAGAGTTGGCAAGACGCTCAACAATGGGGCAAGCCGCCTTGCGGAACCGACGGACCTAAAGATACAGAATAAAAAGGTGAACGCTTCTGATTATTGTTTACCTGGTAGCGTCCAGCGGAGTGGGGAAGATATTTAGCTGACTTGTCCTTAACGGCGATGTAGTCGACAAGGGAAATGTCAGAAACATTGACATTATGCAGAGACCACTTTCCAAAAAGATTGACCTTAATAGAAGACATTGGAGAAAATAATGAGGCGAAAAACCTCAGGAGCATCAACGACGACGGCCGGGGCGTCGATAGACGCCATTTCAGAAGCCCAGTTATCGGTAGCCATCCTAAAAAGTTGAAGAAAATTTGAAAACTCGGAAAAAAAAACGAAGCGAAGATATTTCCAAGCAGACACGAAAACTTATCTGAAAACCTCATAATCTTAATATATACGCAAAATACAATGCGTCTAAAGAAAGGTATTCGCTTACTACATTATATTTATTGATAAATTTTGTTTGTTAGATTTTTTTCCGCTCAAAAAAATCGAATTCAAATTTTTGTGCTATTTTTCATCATTATTATCCATCAATTAAAAATGAGAAAAGATGTTTGGAACAAGAGAATGTTTTTCCTTTTTTAGCTATATACATTAATTGCTAAAAAAATTTTTATCGCTTTCAGAAGATTATTTTTAATTTTTCATTACTAGTGCTGAAAAAAATGAAGCGACTTATAAATTACAGTAAAAAATAAATACATTTAGCGTTCAAAGTGGTTTCGAGAACTCCTAATCAAAAAAATGAGAGTTCCTTGACGGATGTCATTTAACCTTTTTTTTCCGTCAATTGATAACTTGATCGACTTTGCCAAATAAAGAGAGTTCACTTTGAATATGCTGACAGAAAAGTGAAGGTTAATTTTAAAAATATTTAATGGAACCCAAAATGAAAATAAAATCTTCTATGGGAGCTCGAAACGGTATCTCGTGATAGGACCTGTTTCTTCCAACGTAATGCGCCTTGAAGGTCAAATACTGCAAGCACTTGCCCGCCCGTTCTCACACTATGCGCCTCTGACGCGCAAGTTTGGTGGTATGAAAAAAAAGCCAGCGAATTTTCAAACGGCGATTTTTCCGATTTTTTCATATCGCTAGGGAACTTTCCGACGGCTACCTTTCCAACAAATCTTTTTACGACTTTTTTTCTTGATAAACTCTTCGTTTTAAATCTTCCTATATAAAGTAGGTGGTTGGTTCATGATTAAAACACAAAAAAATGGGAAAAATGTTTATAGATGTTTTACAAACTGAAAACTATAAGGGAAAAAAAGTCGGAAAAAGTTTCGTCGGAAAGGTGGCCGTCGGAAAGTTCCCTAGCGATACGAAAAAAATCGGAAAAAGTCGCCGTTTGAATTTTTCGCTGGTCTTTTTATACCACCGCAAGTTTAACACCAAAGACATAAAAAAAGATTAAATTTTTGTAATAATTTTTATTTTTGAATGAGACTTCAAATAAAAAGCAGTTTTAAAACTTACGGGAATAGAAGAAAGAATTTTTTTCCACCTTCAGCTCACCACGACTTGAATGAAGAGATTTTTCAGCGTTTACAAAAAGGAGCATTCTAAGATTTCATCTTGTTCCGAGAAGTTTTATGGTTGAGCCGTATATGTAGTACTAAAAGTGTGAGAGTGATTTGAAATGTCCTAAATAAAAATAATTGTGCTGGCCTATCACTTGCTAATTTGAATCGCTGGAACAGGTTGACAAAGTGAGGTATTACGTGCCTAATTCTTTGAAATACGCATCATCCGTCCATTCTTCAACCAAGGAAAACGGAAGAGGATGTCGACAGGTATCGCAGAGCAAGTTGTTGTTGTTCGCTTCTGCGTCACGTCTGATATTCAGGCGGTCGTGCAGCCAGATGACCGTCTTCGTGTTTGTCTTCACCTGATTCACTCCGTCCGGCCTTGGACCACACCTCTTCAGCCTTTCGTGCTCCGTTCAGAATCATCCTTACTTCTCCTCGGAAATCTTAAATCCCGTTAATCAGAAAAATTCTTCAAGGTTCTTGTTCAATCGCCTTAAAAAGTAGAAATAATGAGATTTTCAGTTATCCTTCTCGCTTCATATTTATGTCGTCAAGTTTGACAGAGTCGGACACGTTTACTACTTTTTGCTCACTGCCATTCTGTTTATGTGCTTTTTAATGGTTTTTTTTGAAATGTAAATGCCGGTCAAGTTGCAGAGACTGCAGACTGGTTACATTGTTTCAAGTCGTAGAGAATGAAATATTTCCAGTCTGGTTGCATTATAAAGTTGAAGATTCTGAATCAGATCTTATCCGGAACTGAGAAAAAAATAGCCTGCAATTTTTCTTTTTCTCATGTACGATACAGTCGCAGGTCTTGGAGAATTTTTAATTGAATTCCCACTGGTTTGGAATATAAACAAACGCTGAGAAAGACGAAATTCTTCTTTTCGTGCTGGTTTTACTCTTAAAATGCCGACGGAGGACTACGAAATGACAGATTTCAGGCGTACTACTATTGTACATCAGCCTGTTCTTTCCCCTGCCCCCAGAGAAAATACGGTACGTTTTTTTTGTTTTGTGAAAATTCTGATTCTCAAAATAAAAGAGATATGTTTAGCAGAAAAAAAGTTGACGCGTCCGTCTTTCGTCGAAATTTTTTTCAGTTCGCGGCTGTCCTAATTTTTTGAATCTTGTCTCAAAGTTTGAGAGAGTACAATAACTGAACTAGGTTTTATATTTTGAGTCTTGCAAATTTGTTCGGAGAAAGTGTTGGGTATAGACAACCTCTACAACCGTCTTACTCACTGTGAAATTTTTGAAAAATGTCTATGCTCCTTGCACAGAAAGCTTTGTACATATGAAACTTTCAGTCGAACTCTTTAAATTTTAACCACATATTGGTCTATCGGCGTTTGCTATTCGGTTTTGGTTCAAAAGCTAACGCTGGAAAACAGCTACCGGATAGCTACGGTAGCACAAACCAGACTACCTAATAGCAATCGCGAATGTCAGGTAGGATACCGATACTCTCCAGATACCTGTCCGGCAGTATACAGGTATCACCTCTATGGTATCCATGGTATCTATGGTATCTACTTGTAAGATAATAAACGACCACCGATCAGTTAAATGTGATTGGTTTTGAAGTAAATACCCGGTAGTACATGTTTCCAATTCCTTCTTGACCTTGAAAATTCGCAACCAGGTTTCAAAAAAAAACTACACCCCGTAGACAACGTTTGAAAGTCCTAATGAGTGGGAGACCCTGTGAATCATTGAAAAAAGTTGTATTGTAGGTAGTTTTCAAAATTTTCATAGTGCACCTCAGCTCGTTTATCTTAGACTCCACGAAAGTCAAAATTTCGAGGTTTCGAGCAGAAAGATTTTCTCTTGTGAGCTATAAAGAATATTTTAGCTTGGTTTCCCGTCAGAATCCGGAAAGTTTTGTTATGTGCGAGACAAAGATGATTTCAGGCATCTGACTCATGTTGTCATAGTCCAAAAAGGAGTTGAAAACAAAAAGACGGTGTTTACACTTGAGGAGAAAAATTATTTATTTGATGGCCGCGTGTGCCGGCGACAGCTGCCGCGAGAGGCAGCCGCGTGCGTTGGAGCGACGAAACGTTTGACCGACAAGGCGGTTTCAGATGCGCGACAAAGGACGCGTGTGCTGTCTGAACGGCTCGGCGGCGTTGGCGGTCGTGGCGCTGGCCCTTCTCACGGTCTGCCTCTTCTCGGCCTCGTTCCGCCACAACTCCGACAACAACAAGGGCACCAAGTACTACGGCCTCATCCGCTTTTGCTACGAACCGCCGATCGACCAGCAGTCCCGTGATGGTCAGTTCATTCATCTTTGAACCCGCGACTATATCTTGAACTCAACTCCATTCTTATCGTCAGTTTTTTGGGTTTCTTTTTCTGAAAACCTTCTCATTTGAGAAAAGAAAGCTAACCTTCAACTTCCGTTTATCCGTATCCTCAAGTTCTTAAAATTTTTTGGTCAACCTATCTTCATAGGAATTAGTCAATAAACATATTTCTAAAATCATTGAATTCAGCTTATATACATGTTTTTCCATCAAAAAGAGATTTTCAATGTTCACAAGTATCTGTAATCGAAGTGTACTATCGGGCTCACAAGGGTTTCATTTAGATTGAAAATACTCTTCTGGCTTTAAATATCTAAAACTTCGAAATCCAATCCATTTTTTCCAGTATGTTGATTCGAAATGAGCATTTCAGACGACAGCAACTCGAAGACTTGCCATTTACGTAATTACATCCGTTCGGCACAATGTGAAGACACAAAGGGACAGCTTAAAGAGAGTAAATCGACGCGAAACTGTTTCGGAGGTACAAGTTTTGGTTCAGCATGGATACTGCATTGTTTCAATTTTAAAAATTTATGTTACAATTAAATCTTACGAGGAACAGTTTTTCGAAATATATTTGAACGGTTTTTTGCTTGGGGTCTTCATGTTGGAAACTGAATTAGTTGTTTTGAAGACTTCGAGTTGGCGTCAGTCATCTTGATAGCGATAGCGATGGGGTGCTGCTTGCTGTCGTTGGTCTTCACCATTTGGACCATCTTCACCTCGTTCGGAGCCTTGGCTAACAGCGTCGTTCTCCTCGCTGCAGGTTCACCATTCACGAAAATTGAAACCAATCTATTATTCAAGCCATTTCATCTCTTTCCGCGTTTCTCACCTACACATACTACTACGAGCTGAAAGAGAACCAGAGCGAAATCATAGCCGGATACCAATATTTGGTATATCTCACTTCCTCTATTGAATACTATTTCTTTTCAGATTCACTATGGCTGGGCCTACTATCTCTTAGGCTCGTCAGCCGCCATTTTGATCGTCGCTTTCGTTTGCAGTGTTTTCGGTTCGGCGTTCGTCCTTGTTAGTAAAAGCCGGAAAAGAAAATCAAAAGTCCAGAGCATATCATTGTAATTTTCACGGGTTTACCTGCAACAACTCGTCGTCATTTCTCAACCAAGCCTTTCCAACATTACTAACTATTTATCGTTGATGTATAAACTTTGATAAACGAAGAGAGGACTTCCAACCTAGAAAAATCCCAAGAGCCTACCAATGATGTGTTCAGAGAAAACCGAAAAGGAAAAAAAGATATCGAAAATTTAACCCGATAGAAAAGAAAAGCCAGGAAGGGTAAGAAAAAAAAGCACCCAAGTTCACATATGAAACAGTACTAGGAACATGCAAGAAAGGTTCTCGAAAGATATACAAACAGAGAATGAAGTAGTTACTTATTATTATTATTATTATTATTAATATTTTTTTGTTAATCAGAAATTAGAATCTTCATATGAATAAAGGATCAAAATTTCGGAATGGAAAAAAAGTGTGACTAGTATGCCTTGTTATGGGAAATAAACTTGACAGGTCAAGAATGACTGTCTTAAAATGCTGAAACATGAGTTTTTTGTTTTGAACAAGTTGATCAAGAACGGTAAAAACTTTGGAATATTAGTTATTTTTCTTTGCGGAGTCGACGTTCTTCTTGTCGTCGTCTTGCACCAAATGACCTTCATCGTAGTTCCACAGAGCCGAGAGCTCGCCGGTCAATGCGGCCACCGTCAGAGGGACCAGAAGACAGCATGGCACCAGATAAAGCAGAGCCGGTTGGGCAGCCTCAAATTCTCTCATCTCAATCCGCACACAAGTGATTTAACCGTCTAGTTCTTGTCTCTACAGAGTGCTAAAAGTTTTAATACCAAACATTAATTACGACTGAGCTTTCTATCCCATACGCTCGTAGACCGCGAATCTGATAGTCGAATTCATGAGCGAACGGAAAAAGGCGTCTTGGAAGCGGTGGGACAGAACATAATTTCAGGACATGAGAATAGACAGAAATATGAAATTTCTTCGCTAAATTGATTACCTGTCTTTTCGTTAAATAAATAAGCGAGTCCCGATAAACATTTAAGAGCTGAGAAAAAAATTGAAAAAAATAAAAATAAAAAGAAATCAAATTATTTGGTCAGCTTCTTGAAATATATTGGCGTCAACCGGGTTTTTCTGCTATCTGTGCTCTAATTTCATCAACTTTTAAAAAAAACATCATATAGTATGAAAAAAAGTTTTTTTGGAATATGAATATATACCAAGAATATTATTGTTCTTTTTCGATAATCGAAAAAAAATTTCAAAAAAAGAAAAAAATAATTCTTTTTTTCTTTTTCTCGTAAAAATCTCTCGTATTTCGTTCGTAATCTACTCTGCTTTCTAGAAAATTTCTTGAATATTCTAATCGAGTGATTTTTTTAATAAAATAAAATGCTGATAACCATATGAACGATGGATATAAAAAAATAGGATATTTGTTTAAAAAAAACGGAGGTAAAAAGTATATTATATATAAAGTATATATATATATATAAATTATAAAGTATAATGTATAGTATAAAAAAATGAGAGACTGACCTTGAAATAATGCATGACGTACATGGTGAGAAGCAAGCCGACGGCGTAGGCAATGATTGTGATGGCAAAGAAGTAACTGGAATTCAAATTACTGATTTTTTTTGAGTTCCGAGCCTTGTTCTTACCGCCTTCCTTTGTTGGCCTTCTTAGCTTCTGACCCTTGTTCTCCCACGCGATAGTCGAAACGGCGCAACAAGGCGATGAAGATCCCAGGAATGACAATGTCTCCCAAACCTTGAACTCGAAAATTATTCATTCTAAAAAGGGGGACATTTCCAACCGAGCATACTGTATTTGTTAGCCTCTAGAAATCCGTTGCGGTAAATATCTTGAGGGAATTGCAGCAGAATCGGAGCATTGATTCCCTTGGCCACTGAAGTCATCACATCTGTCGCGAAAACCCAGAAAATGTCGTAGATAAACAGTCCAGCCAGTAGCAAAGTGCCTGCCTAAAAACGAAATCTTTTTTTATACTGTTTTGGAGAAATTGAATTTTTATTCATTCATCGAATTTCAAGAAAACAAAAGACCATATTCAAGATTTACCTTGAAGCTAGCCAGATGGAGACATTCGATTCCGACGATAGAGAACGCGATTCCGATGATATTGTTCGTTATCCAATGACGGCATGTCAAATGAGAGATCAAAACCGGAGAACAGAGAAGAAGGGCAATCAGAATATGTCTGTCGCAATCGAGTTTGAAAACGTATTCCTTAAATTGTTTCAAAGTGAAGATGTACGAGGTAAGGTAGAATACCGTGTCTTTGGTCGATGCCTCTTCCATGTCTCCTTCATCCATCTCTTTCAGACCTTTTTTGATCGAGAGAAGGTAAGGTCTGTTGAATCGCAGACATTCGGGTACGAACGGAAGGCGATTGAGCAGGAAAGTGAGAGCTGGCTTCAACAAAATGGCCAAGGCGGAGATACCTAAACTCATCCCAACTTTACAGATTGAACTATCACTAGTTTTCAAATAATTTGTGGCATCTCAAAAAAACTTTTTCAGACTTTCAGTTTCTTTTTTTTGACTATATCAAAAAATTATAAAAAGGTACTTCGAAAAAATTTTTTTTCTTTAAAATAAAAACTTCTAACTAGCTTTCTTGCTGTGAATCTTTTTCATTCCTAATATGCGTAAGGTGTTAAATTAACTATCGTGGCAATTTTTTTGAAGATGGTAGTATGACTCAAAAAGTTTCAAAAAAACTTATGAAAGAAGATTTTTGTGAAAACTTTTTTTATTAAAACTAACTTTGAGACGCAAAAAGCCTTGCAAAACTATAATAAAGCTGAGAACAATCTTCGCCTCGGGTGGTTCCAATCAAAATGGTTTCTTTTAGAACTTCAACTCAAACGAATCATGAGAAAAGTTACAAAAAAAAACAGAAATTTTACAACAAACCTTCAAAACAAATTAAAAAGGTTAAGATTATCATCAACTCGTCTTTTCCGATCGCTGGTAGTTTCTCCAGATACGTTTGCAAGAACTCGTTTATGTTAGATGGGAGTCTCTTCAAGAGTCTGAAAGAAGTAAGTGTCAAGTTCCTAACATAGGTAAAACGGAAAAGTTCCTTTGAGGATCCTTAAAGGATCCTGAGAGTGAGATAAAAAGCTTCCTTTAAAAGCTCCTAAAATGATGTAAAAAGTTTTTGAGCTCCTTTTTCATAGCCTCAGAGGATCCTTTTTGAATCATCTCGAATCTTTTCAGTTGCTTTCCAGCATGCTTTTTGTTAGAGGATGTGAAAAAGATGCAAAAAAGAAGTGAAACGATATAAAGAAGATCTGCTGGGGACCCTTTCAAGGTCTTTTTTTGAGAAAAGCTTTTGGGGAGCTTTTCAGTTTTGCCCGAGTAACACAATTTTGATCTTTTTTTTTTTTTGCAAAAAGAGCACCTTTGGAACAAGGTTTCGTGAGCGACTCCTTCCGCGGGTGTCATGAAATTCGTGATAGTTGCGTTGATTTTCTCGATATAATTCTCAGGAACATGCAACTTTTGCGCGGCTGTGACTACCCAATTCAAACGTTCAGCAGCTGGTCTGAAAAAAGAGCCATCTAAATAAACAAATGAACTAAAACTACTTGAAGAAAATGTAGAGGCCGAAAAGAACTGCCGAAGCGGACAATGGGAACTTCTTCGCCTCAGACATTCTGATCGAGTTCTAAATGGCGTTTTGAGGTTTTCTAACGTTGTTATTCTCACCTCAATCGGCCTCTTCTTTCTAATCATCCGTTGAACAAAATTGGCAGAGCGAATTCCACCAATCACAATGCAAATTAAAGACATTGTATATAAAGACACCGAAGCAGTTAGCTGGAAAAACAAACAGAAATTAAATAATATTTTCCCTTACTACTGTTCAACAGCGATCAATTGAAAATATTACCTGTTCTTGGAAAGTGAAAACTGTAGCATTTCCTGTAGCATTCGTATCGCCAGGTATAGGCGATTTGATGTCCGCCATAGTTACTACCCAGTTACTAAAAAAAATTTTTTTTAATATTCAGCGATACTTCGATGAAATTGAGAGCAATACAATTAAATTGAAAATGAGTTGCAAGTGAAACAGTTGTGAATCAAATTCAGGCGAATAGAATGTTGTTGTATCAAAGTTCTTTTTTCCCAAAGCGTTAGATGATCCATATCATTGTAAAAACAGCAGTGATAGGAAGCAACTCAAAGAAACAATTTAAGAAAAAAATTTTTGATTAAATGAAAGTATTAAGATTCAAAAAAAAAATAGAGAAAGGGAAAAATCAATTAAAATTATGCCGTGTTCAAAGTAATTTCCGCGAAATGCAAAATGGTCTCTGACCCTCCAAAATTTAGTTATCTTTCTCTTTCTCTGACGGCTATTTTGAATTTCGCGGAATCACTTTGAACACGGCACTAGGAAGATCAAATAAAAAGTTCCGCGGGTTTTTTAAAGAATGATAATTAACACAAAAACTCGACTAACTTATATAGAAAAACAAAAATGAAGTAACTATTACATGATCCACGTGTTTGATGGACCAGCCCACGTCATCAAGGGTGGAGACTTTATGCGACGTCCTCGGTGCTGATTGGATGAAGAGCTCCGATGTCCCGCCTATTTCAAGGAAAAAAATGTGCACGTATTGCATTCAATCGGAAAAAGTGGTGGACGAGGAGAGACGCAGACGCTCAAACCTTGCGCCAAGGCGATTAGGGGCGTGGCCGCGTAGGACACGTACGAGCAAGTGGCGAGTGCAAATAAGTCGAGCGGACTATCGGTTATTCCCTTTATTCACTTCGGTCCTGGGCGCCGTCTGTGGAGATGAGGTATCACGAGGTCGCCTTGCTCCTCGTTACCATTTTGGCAGTTTTTGGTAAGTGGTTTTTCTCAACCTTGTACACTATGTATTGACTGAATGAACGCGTTTTGATTAACGTAGCTATGGTTTTCGAAAACGAAAGTTTTGCTGGAAGATTTTTGAAACTTTTTTATGTCGAAAGTCTCCAGAAACATAAAATAAAGCATTCGTTTCGAATTTCAGCCTTCTACCCTTCGTCTGTCCATGCTGAAGATGAGCTGGACGATACACCTACACTCAAAACGAAAGTGAACAGTGGAAAAGGAAAAGGAACAGACGAGGATGTTGTGGCCAGGTAAAATTTGAAAATATTGCTGTAGCTTTTCGCTCATCTATGCGAACTAATATTGCATTCTCGTTTTTCAATTTTTTTGATTATTTGTAAAACAGTTATTGAAATGAAGACCGTGTCTGCTTTCCTCAAGTTCATAAATTTCCTTTCCATTCTGGTTTTGACAAATTCGAGTGTTTTTTTTTTGCAAAAAAAAAACTAGCTTATCTTCCTTTTTCCTGATTTTCTCTTTGTTTTGTTTGCCGTGCCAGTCAGAGAGACGAACTATGGCTTCACCTCTGTCTGCGTTTATATTATTTGACGGGAGTCAGATTTTCTTTTCCCTCTGTCTCTCTGGTCAGCACACTATTTCGCTCTGCGCACATAGGCGACTGTCCGTTGGTATGTATACTCGGTACCTGCCCGTTCCGCTTACTCAAACATACTTCTTTCTCGGAGTGTGTCAACTAAAAAGGTCGCGGCGTCATTAGGGAAAGACCGCACGGCAAATAGATTTTGTTTGGGGCACTCTTCACAAAAATGAGAGATAAAAGATGGTGAAATGGGCAGAAGAATTTTAAGAAAGTTGGTCAAGGTCAACAGTTTTTGCGGTGATTGTAATTAATTATCGCTTGGTTGAATGGAAAATTGGTAGAAAAGACTCAAAACAGAAGCCATGCATTAGAAGGATTATAGAATCCTTTCAAAATATGGGTTTAGCAAAATTGTTTCGAGATTATTCTTGCAGAGAGGAGGAATCGATCAAGCTAGATGGTTTGTCTGTAGCCCAGATCAAAGAGCTTCGGGCGAAGGCCGAGAAGCATGAGTTCCAGGCTGAGGTATTAGTGAATCCAAGAAAATTTGAGTGAAAGTTTCAATTTAGGTTAACCGCATGATGAAATTGATTATCAACTCTCTTTACCGCAACAAAGAGATCTTCCTTCGCGAGTTGATTTCAAACGCATCAGACGCTCTTGACAAGATTCGCCTGCTCTCTCTCACGGACCCTGATCAACTGAAAGAAACCGATGAAATGAGCATTCGCATTAAGGTATCCATTGGTTGAAAATAGACGCTGGAACTGAGTTTCAGGCCGATCGCGAGAACAAACTTTTGCACATCACCGACACCGGTCTCGGTATGACGCGTCAGGACCTCATCAACAATCTTGGAACCATCGCTCGATCTGGAACCTCGGAGTTTTTGTCGAAGCTGATGGACTCGGCGACGTCTTCTGACCAACAGCAGGACCTTATTGGACAGTTCGGTGTCGGTTTCTACTCTGCCTTCCTTGTCGCCGATCGCGTCGTCGTCACTACAAAGAACAACGAAGATGATCAGTATATCTGGGAGTCTGACTCGGCTAGCTTCTCCATCACCAAGGATCCCCGAGGACCGACCCTCAAGCGCGGTACTCAGATCACCCTTTATCTAAAGGTATCAGTTCTCCAGACATTTTAAAATATCGATGAACATTTTTCAGGATGAGGCAGCTGATTTCCTTGAGCCTGACACCCTCAAGAACCTCGTTCACAAGTACTCGCAGTTCATCAACTTCAACATTTACCAGTGGCAGTCCAAGACCGAAACTGTGGAGGTAAATTGACGTGTTTGAATTATACTCATCGTGCGAATTTGAGGAGCCAGTGGAGGAAGAGGCCCCGAAGGAGGATGGCGCTGTCGAAGAAGAAAAGGAAGAAAAGAAGACAAAGAAGGTTGAAAAGACGACTTGGGACTGGGAACGCGTCAACAACGTGAAGCCGATCTGGATGCGCAAGCCATCTCAGGTCGAGGACGAGGAATACGATGAATTCTACAAATCAATCACTAAGGTTCGTTCTTTCGAAAAATTTTACCAAAGTTATCATAAAAAACAGGACTCCGACAAGCCGCTGGCCCATGTGCATTTCAATGCTGAAGGAGAAGTCTCTTTCCGCTCGATTCTCTACGTCCCCAAGCGCTCTCCTAACGATATGTTCCAGGCAAACATATCTTTAGCCCAAACATCTAATATTATCATTTCAGAACTACGGAAAGATCATTGAGAACATTAAGTTGTACGTCCGCCGTGTGTTCATCACCGACGACTTCGCCGACATGATGCCCAAATACTTGTCTTTCATCCGTGGTATTGTTGATTCTGACGATTTGCCTCTCAACGTTTCTCGCGAAAATCTTCAACAACACAAACTTCTCAAGGTTGTCCGTCTACTTTTGCTAATATAACTAATTCTCTTACAGGTTATCAAGAAAAAACTCGTCCGAAAAGTGCTCGACATGCTCAAAAAGCTGGATGGAGAGCAGTTTGATGAGTTCTGGAAGGAGTTCAGCACCAACATCAAGCTCGGAGTTATGGAGGACCCTAGCAACCGTATGCGTCTTGCTAAACTTTTGAGGTTTCTTGAAAAATAATTTAATAGTTCAGCTTTTTTTTTTCAGATTCCACTCTTCTCAAGACGATGAAAAAGTGACGAGCTTGGCGGCTTACGTCGAGAGGATGAAGGATAAGCAAGACGCCATCTACTACATGGCTGGAACGTCTCGCAAGGAGGTTGCCTTTTTTCAATTGCAATCAAATAATGTTAAATTGAAGGTCGAGACTTCTCCCTTCGTTGAACGACTTCTTGCCAAGGGCTACGAAGTTCTGTACTTGACTGAAGCTGTTGATGAGTATTGCATCCAAGCCATGCCTGAGTACGAAGGCAAAAAGTTCCAGAACGTTGCCAAGGTTTGTTAATGAAAGATACTCGGAGAAAGTTGTCGCAAATGTGAGTAATGGAAAATATTCTTCAGGAAGGTGTCAGCATCGACGATGGAGAGAAAGCGAAGGAGGCACACAAGGCTCTGGAAGAACAATTCGCTCCTCTGACCACCTGGTTGAAGGAAACGGCCCTCAAGGTAGACACCAAGATGTCTTTCTTTCCAAACGCTGTTTTAAGGACGTTGTGGAAAAAGCAGTTGTGTCCCAAAGACTGGTCAAGTCGCCTTCTGCCCTTGTTGCTTCGAGCTACGGCTGGTCAGGAAACATGGAACGCATCATGAAGAGCCAGGCCTACGCCAAGGCCAAGGACCCTACTCAGGACTTCTATGCGAACCAGAAGAAGACTTTCGAAATCAACCCCCGTCATCCAGTGGTGAAGGAGCTTCTGAAGCGAGTCGAAGCCAACAAGGAAGATGCGACGGCCATCAGTACGGCCAAGCTTCTTTTCGAGACGGCGACTCTTCGCTCCGGCTTCGCTTTGCAAGATCAGGTACTTTAAGGAAGTTGTCAGGTATTAGTGTTCCATGCATTAGGTCGGCTTCGCGGAACGCATCGAGTCTATCCTGCGCCAGTCTCTTGACGTGTCGGCAGACGCTCAAATCGAGAAAGAGCCGGAGATTGCGGAAACTGAGGAGACCGAAGAAGAAACTGCCACGAAAGATGAAGTCGTCATTGAGGAAGAACACTCCGAATTGTAGACTTCCTTTTCTATTTACTTGTGATACTTAAATGTTTTTCTTTCTAAGAGTTTTTTTCTTCATTATTTTTTAATTTATTCGTCCTCCATCTTCTCGTTGATCTGAAACGAGTTGTTCAATGCAACAAGTGCTCGTTGAATACTTGTATTATGAGTTTTTATTTATTTTTTAATGATACAAAGTTGTGATTTTTTTGCTGACTTCAGCATTTACTTCTCGAGAAACTACGGTTCTTATTGTTCCTACTCATGTTTTAATAAAGTATTTAAAGCTTTATACGGCCGTTGAACCAAAAAGCGTGTCGAGAAATTTACAGAGAGATTATTTTTTTCGATATATTTTCTCTTATACGAGGCGCCAGCTGCTCTTGTATGATGAATTTCTTACCGATCCTCGATACCGCTTCCATTTCAAGCTTGAAGCGCATCTGCCGAAGTTTTTCCAGCTTAAAAAAGTTTTCGAATTAAGAGAATCAATAATCGATGAATAAACGTCTAACCTCTTGAATAACTTGAGGTTCATCGAGATTTTTCACACGTCTTGTCAGTTTTCGGATTTTGACGAAGTCACTGTTTTGAAGTGGAATGTATTGGTTGTCGGAAATAGGGCAAAAAGTCGCGTCTGATGGGAAAAGTCTGGAAAAAAGTGAGTCTCAAAACGAGAATCTAGTCAACCCGATCCATTTCATAGAGCTAATGAAGGCCTCGCGTCCTTCACATTTTTCATGATAAGAGCCATACTTGTAAGTAATATAGATCTGGATACCTAAAAAGAACTTTCAAAAATTAATGAGAAAAATATCACCGTGAGGATCAGCATCAAAGAAACCGAAAATGGGAATCCCTATCCTTTCAACCAGATGACGGAGAACTTTTCGAGTACAAATGTCCGGATATCCTTTACCCTGAACACCAAACTCGGATTTAGTCAATGAAAACTACCGTGACAAGTAGGCTGTTCGGAAAATAGGAGAAAAATCCTTCATCTATGATTTTTTGAAAAGTAGCTTCTTTTTCAATAACAAGAATGAACTCTGCGTCGTTGATTATTCTATAGTCTATCAGATTTTCTAAAATACCATAATAAGAGCATCTTTCAATAATATGTGTATGCCTGTGATCAAAACCGGCTCTAAACGAGCGTTGATGATCCCCGACTTTTCGACCGACAAAAAACTGACAGCTCCTTGTAAAATCCCCTTGCTGCATGAGACCTAAACCGGATATCGAAAAAATCGAACAATATGGTGGATAAACCACATTGAGATGGATTCGCGTGAAGTCGAGCAAGTCACAAATACTCGTCACTGAACGATCCAGGCTCGACTGCTTTTCGTAAAGCATCTTTTGTTCATAGTACAAGTCTCTTAAGAAAAAAAAACTAAGCTCTAAAAATTCAGCCAACCGTTTGGTAGATTGCTGGTTCCGGCAAACGAGCCGGTACACTTGGTTGAGACAGACTATATCACAAGCTAGCTTTTTCTGCATGTTCGAGCGGTAGACTAACTGCTTCTTTTCTTCGTCACCACTACTATAAAAAGAAAGGTATATTTGTAAAAAAACCAGCCTTTTTCAAAATTATTACTTTTTTTCGTGATGCCAGTTGACTTAAGAAGTCTAAAAAAACGAATTCCATTTTTTCCAGAGCTTCATCCTTTTCACTCTGTGCATTTTTCATCCTGTTTAACTCTGAAAATCACTAAATGAAGATTTTCAAGATCAAACCTTTTCGATACAACAACTTATAAACCATTGAAACTTTAAGAAGCAAGAAGTTTTTGAGAAACGGAAATGAAAATAGAATCAAGTCTAAAAAAACGACAATAAAATTTTGAGAACTCATAGGAGTAAGAAGTTTGTAAGAATTCTCAAATTTTGAGTGAGTTCACTAGACGATGAGCTCCCACATAGTATGTTCTAGCAAGAAGAAAGGAAAAAAATTAAAAAAAAACTGAGAAACGAAAAAAATTGCGAGAAAAAAATAAATAAAATGAAGCACTCGCGCTCCATCGCTTGGAAGTTTGAAAAAAATCATTTTTTTCACTATTATTTTACCTAGTTATATTTTTTATCAGTTTATTTCGAATATAATCGTATTATGTACTGTGAGAATAGGTTTTTCTCTGAGTTTTTTTCCAAGCACTTTATCACAAGTGCACTTATATGAATCCACACTGCTGTTATTATTTTGAATACATTTATTTCGATCAACTAAAAAAGACAAAGGTGAATCGAGAAGTCGATACAAATAGCTACCGGCACCCAAAATAAATGCCGATATCGCAGCGGGCCGCACGCGATATAGCCAAGGCTTCTCGCTGCGATCTCGTCAACATGTCGCTGCGACCTCGTCAAAGTCTCGCTGCCATATCGCTCCCTCTCAAAAATTTGAAATTTGAAAAACATTTTTTTTGCTTTATTTTTGACTTTTATGATGAAATCAATCAAATTCAAGAAAAAAAAATTTTTGAAGAAAAATTTTTCATGCCGTTTTCAAAGTAATTTCCGCAAAATGCAAAATGGTCTCTGACCCTCCAAAATTTAGTTATCTTTCTCTTTCTCTGACGGCTATTTTGAATTTCGCGGAATCACTTTGAACACGGCATCAGAGAGCGATATAGCGCAAGACGTTTGCGAGATCGCAGCGCGAGGCGAGCGATATCGCTCGCGGCTCCCCTGCGGTATAGCGTTACTCTCGCTGCGATATAGTCCACAAAGTTGGGTGGGGTAGCAACTTTTGAAAAAGTCAATCGGCGTATGGTAATCGGTGGTCGTTTGTATGCGACCGGGTACTATCTCTATGGTACCCGGGTCGGAGGTCGATGCAAGTAGCTACCGGGTAGCTACCTGACATTCGCGATTTCTTTTGGAAAGTCTGGAATTGCTTCCCGGGTCGTTATTTTTTGTGTCAGCTTTATTCAATAAGACCCTGGAAGGCTTGGGAAGGTGTAAAAAAACACTGATGCTATATAAACGACCGATGTGCCAGCCAGTGGCAATCGCGAAACTCAGATACATACCCGGTAGCATCCAGATACCGATCAGGTACTATCCAGGTACCATAGAGATAGTACCCGGTCGCATACAAATGACCACCGATTACGATGTCGCCGATTGACTGGAGTTGCTACCCGGTGCATACTTGTATCTACCTCTCGATTCACCAGTGGAATTCCTCCAGTTAAGAGGTTTGATATTCGCGCACGGGATGTTTTAAAAATTCTTTCGTTTTCTCTTATAATTCTTCTCCATTTGACTAATATTAAATTTTTATGTTTTTTTTTCGTATTAGGAAACATCAGAACTTCATTGCTTGATTATTATCTTTCCTTTTTTATTAAAATCTTTTCGATTTCGAATTAGATTAATTCAAACTTTTATGTTGTTTTCCAAAAGCTTTTCCGAAGGCTGTGCGCATTCTCGAACGCCTTCAAGGCTGAATGAAAAGACGGCGAGCGGGGTAGCCAGAGTCTCAACAGAGCGTTAATGCTGACCCACGCCACACTCACCTCGCGTGTCTGCGTCCATTTCGCAGCCCTCTTCATTCCTTCAAATCGTTCCTCAATCTCTTTTTGAACGTTTTTTTTGCTTTAGAGTTTTTTTTTCTGTCTGACAGGATGAGCGTTCTCAATAGATTTTCTTAAGCGAGTTTGAAAATTTTTTGTCGTTGCTATGGCTACTCATAACTATTTCAATAGTTCTTTTTTATCTAGGAAGTGGTAGTGATTCGTGATTGCTCGTGAACGGTTGCACGATGAGCAGGCCGGCTTACGAGCAGTTTACGGCTCAGCCACCCCAGCCTGCCGGCGACTTTGTCGTACAGCAACAGGGAGACGGGCAACAGGTACCCTTTCCTTTTTTCCAATAAAACTAGTGTCATTTCTTAACTTTCAGACACAAGAGCTCACGATAGCAAAGTTGGAAAACTCCATTTCCATCATGGAAGATCAACATTTGACTGCCGATCCACGATACGCCAAAATGCAAGCCCTTAAGTCGAAACTCACGGGTAAAACGTTTATATTAGAAGGATTTGTACGTCTTGTTTGCAGGTCAACCCGAAATTGCGGGTCCCACAGTCAGTCCGACTCCTACTCCCACTCCGCCTTCTCAAGTTACCAGCTCTCAACTCAACCAACTTAGAGCGCAAGTATGTTTTCTTTATCGTACGTCCAGCTTTTTTCATTTGCGACTCAGGTGAGCGCCTACAAACTTTTGGCACGAAACGAATCGGTCCCACAAACTCTTGTCTCGGAAGCCGTCGTTCTCAAACCGAAGTCTACAACCATCTTGCCAGAGCCATATGAATACTCCGGTGAATCGGAAACTGGCGAGAAGTTGCCATACGATTTGATGAAGGCATGTAAAAGACTCACTAATAGTTATTGAGGTAGTTTGTTCAGATTTTCAATTTGCACCAACATCGTTGCAATAGACCGACGGCTGTTACTGTCCCCGGTGGAATCGACCCCATGTCGATGATGAAAGAAAGAGAACACAGGTTTTCGAACTTTGATTCTTGCCATTCACTCGGTTTTTCGCTTCAGAATCCAAAATCGCATTGGAATACGCATCCAGGAATTGAGCAATTTGCCTGCTGACATTCCTCCCCATTTGCACTTGAAGGCAGAAATCGAGCTGCGAGCTTTACGCTTAGTCAATCTTCAAACTCAAGTAAATCGAAGATTATTGTAAATTTACATTGGTTTCTCAAAACAGGTGCGCAGTGAGATTATGAATGCCCTGAAGCGGGACACGACTCTGGAAACGGCCCTCAACCCGTACGCCTACCGAAGAACAAAGCGACAGTCGCTTCGAGAAGCTCGAGTGACCGAAAAGCTTGAGAAGCAGCAAAAAATGGAACAAGTCGGTGTTTCTTTTTTTTTTTTCATTTTACTTAGGATTGGTTTTAGGAACGCAAGCGGCGGCAGAAGCATACAGATCTGATGCACGCGATTATTCAACACTCCAAAGACTTCAAGGACTATCACAGGTTCATGCCTTTTCGAAAAAACTTTCAATTCGATTTTCCAGGAACAACCTCATAAAGCTCCAAAAGGCCAGGAAGGCTGTCATGACGTACCACCAGAACAACGAGCGCGAACGCAAAAAGGACGAAATCAAAAACGAGAAGCTCCGTATGCAGAAGCTGATGCAAGAAGACGAAGAAGGATATCGTGCTTTGCTCGATGAAAAGAAGGCAAATTGTTTCCGTTCATCCGAGAATCATCTGTGCGCTTCAGGATCAACGTCTCGTGTATCTTTTGCAACAGACCGATGAGTACGTCGAAAGTCTGTGTAGTTTGGTTCGTCAGCATCAGACCACAGAGAAGAAGAGAAAGAGGGAGGAGAAGAAGTCTCAAGTCAAAATTGATGGTCAGAAATGTTCAAATTTTGTCTTTATTCAATTTCTTCAAGATGGAGAAGCGCGGGTACATGTAAGAGAAACGGCAACAGGCAAAATTCTGACGGGCGACGATGCGCCGAAGCCAGACGAACTGGAAATTTGGCTGGAAACTCACCCAGGCTACGAGGTAAACTTTATTGAGAAATAGCTAGTGGTATTCAAAAATTGAAGAAATTTTTAATAAAGAAACCGATTTATTTTATTTTTCGTTTTCAAGAAAATCGTAGTGAAAACATTTTATATTGTTCCTGTAGGTTGTTCCCCGCGATCAACTTTCTGACGACGAAGACGAAGAAGTCGAAGCGCCGCAGCAAGTCGAAGAGAAGGACGACATGTACGCTGGCCTCGATGAGGAGACAAAGGCATTTTTCTCCATGTTTTCTCCTCTCATTCAGATTTCTTTTTTTTCTAGGCGAAAATGATCCTCGAAAAGGCGAGAAATGAAGAAGATGAGTACGACCAGAAAAGCAAGAAGCAGATGGCCGACTATTACGCCACGGCTCACAAGATCAAGGAGAAGATCGTTCAGCAACACTCTTCGATGGGTAATGAGGAGCTCAAGCTGAAGCCGTACCAGGTATTTGTTACATGTCTTCCGGCTAGATATTCTTGTGGTTCAGCTGAAAGGTCTCGAATGGATGGTCTCGTTGTACAACAATAACCTCAATGGAATTCTCGCCGATGAAATGGGTCTCGGTAAAACTATTCAGGTTGGATCGTCTTTTTCTTGAAAATATTTCTCTAAATTTTTTAGACGATTTCTTTGGTCACGTATCTGATGGAAGTCAAGCAGAACAACGGTCCTTATCTGGTCATTGTTCCGCTTTCAACTCTTTCCAACTGGACCATGGAATTCAACAAATGGGCGCCTACCGTCACCACTGTTCGTTTTGGAATTCTTCGATTGGCTAGTGAAAACTGTTCAGATAATTTACAAAGGAAACAAGGACGCTCGACGTCGCGTCGAAGCCACTATCAGAAAAGGAGCTTTCAACGTGCTGCTCACCACTTACGAGTACGTCATCAAAGAGAAGGCTCTACTCGGAAAGGTTGTTTCTTTTTCTATCCATCACTCATCGGTGAGATATCAGATTCGTTGGAAGTACATGATAATCGACGAAGGCCATCGTCTGAAGAACCACAACTGCAAGCTGACCCTCATGCTCAACGGCTACTTCCACGCCCAACATCGTCTGCTTCTCACCGGAACGCCCTTGCAAAACAAGGTCTTTTCCTGCTCTCTGCTCAAGACAATATCTGTTTTCAGCTTCCCGAGCTATGGGCTCTGCTCAACTTCCTTCTCCCATCCATTTTCTCGTCCTGCGGCACCTTCGAACAGTGGTTTAATGCGCCGTTCGCGACAACCGGAGAGAAGGTCGAGTTGAACCAGGAAGAGACGATGTTGATCATCCGTCGTCTTCACAAAGTCCTCAGACCTTTCCTGCTTCGGCGTCTCAAAAAAGAGGTTTTCTCTTTTCCCGAGACTTTTCACTGAACTGTGTCTCTCCAGGTGGAGTCTCAACTGCCCGACAAGACCGAATACGTCATCAAATGCGATATGTCCGCTCTGCAAAAGGTGCTCTACCGACACATGCAGAACGGTCTTCTTCTCGACAGCAAACAGGTTTTTATTTCTTTTTTTTATTGCAATTGATATCACTCGATAGTTCATTTTATAGCGAAAGGAAAACGCTTTTACTAAAAATTTTTTTCAAAGTTTTAAAAAATACTCTGGATATTGTATTGGAATATTTTTCTCTTTACTGTTTTGTGCATATCGTTTTATTCCTTCTTTTCTTCCGATATTTTTTCGAGCAATGCTTCTTCGAATTCGTGAGATTTTTTTTTTATTGCAACGCCTACCTGTATGCAAATGAAAAAAAAATCACAACTTTTTCTCAAGAAATGTTTTGATAGTGAAAAAGGAAGCAACTAAAAAAAGGTTATAACACTTTTTAGTTATAAAAAGTCTGAAAGATGAATCAAAAAACGTTTCAGCAATCGGGTGGACGTGCTCTGATGAATACGGTAGTTCATCTGCGGAAGCTGTGCAATCACCCTTTCCTCTTTCACTCCGTTGAAGATTCGTGTCGTGCCTTCTGGAAAGTGGACGACGTTTCTGGGTCGCTGATTTTTGTCATTTCCATACTCATTTCTGTTTTTCAGACAAGATCTCATGCGAGTGGCTGGTAAACTGGAACTGCTCGATCGCATTCTTCCCAAGTTGAAGGCGACAGGCCACAGAATTCTGATGTTCTGTCAGATGACGACGTGCATGACCATTTTGGAGGACTTCTTCAACTGGAGAAGTGACTCTTTTCTGAGTTCGTCTTTTCAGAGGCTATTGTTTCAGACTACAAGTATCTGAGACTCGACGGAAGCACCAAGCCCGACGAGAGAGGCCAGCTCCTGGACATCTACAACGCGCCCAACAGCGACATCTTCCTGTTCATGCTGTCGACTCGAGCTGGAGGTCTTGGTCTCAACTTGCAGACCGCAGACACCGTCATCATCTTCGACTCTGATTGGAATCCTCATCAGGTTTGTCTCATTTATTCAAATCAAAAATGAAAATTAAACTGTAGGATATGCAAGCTCAAGATCGTGCCCACAGAATTGGACAGAAACGAGAAGTTCGTGTCCTACGTCTCATAACTGCCAACTCGGTCGAGGTTTTCACTTGAAAAGACTACTTTGATCAATTGAATCTTTGCCAGGAAAAAATATTGGCAGCGGCTAGATACAAACTTAACGTCGACGAGAAGGTTATTCAAGCCGGAAAGTTCGACCAGCGGTCGACGGGCGCCGAGAGACGGCAGATGCTCGAGCAGATCATCCGGTAGGTTGAGCGGTGCAAAGCCTTCTATTCGACGGATTGAAGGGCGGAGTCGGAGGATGACGACGAGGAAGAGGTTCCAGACGACGAGACAATCAACCAAATGATCGCCAGAAGTGAGGAGGAGTTCAACACCTTCCAGTCGATGGACATTGACCGGCGACGCGAGGAGGCCAATCAGTTGCACAGGTGGGTAGTCAGGCAGACTGCGTCAAAATGTCCATTGCATCTAGCCAATTAAAAAAAATCTGGAATTGGTCAGAGAGGAATATACACGTATATGGTTCTATAGCTTGAGGTTATAATCTTTAATCAAAACCCATGTGAGAAAAACTAACTCCTTTCTATGCATATTTTTCAAGTATTTGCTATATTCAGGAAGCCGCGGTTACTCGAAGAGAACGAGATTCCAACCGACATAATCAAAGCTTCTGATGAGTTTGAAGAACTGGAAAAGGCGCGAGAAGAAGGTCGTGATCCGATCAACGACGTCGCACCTGGAGCGCGGCGTAAAAGAAGAGAGGCGAGATGAGGAAAGAGGAATTAGAATAAAACTCGTCGTGACAGGTGGACTACTCGACGGACCTGATGACCGACGACCAGTTCATGCGTCAAGTCGAAGAGGAGGAAGACGAGCAGGAACGACGCAAAGAAGAGAAGAAAAAGGCGCGAAAGCGGAAGGCCGGCAGCGTCGTCGATGACGAAGATGGCGACGGCGAAGCCAAGAAACGCAAGGCGTCGCCCGAAATCATTCCCAAAATGAAGCAGGTCGGCTTTTCTCAATATTAATGGTCGAGGACAAGATTCAATTAGTGAAAACAATTATATTAAATGTGCAATGCCTGTTTTTCACTCTTTAAAGTGAACAGGCGAAACAATAAAATTAAAATGTTACTTTTTCAGCTTTTGGATGTTATCCTTCAGTACCAAACTCAGGGAGGACGAAGAGTCGCCGAAATGTTCGAAGAATTGCCTTCTCGAAAGGTTTATAAAGCCGAAGATTTTTTTTACTTATTTTTGTTTTTTCAGGAACTTCCTGACTACTATTTGATTATCCCCAAACCCATGGACTTCAATAGAATTTCAAAGAAGATCGACGCCGGGCGGTTTGTAAAAAAAACCAAAATGTTATCAAATGATTTTTTGAAGGTACTGCACGATAGAAGAAATGAGTGCGGACATTGTATTGCTTTGTGAGAACGCGAGGGTTTGTTCACATGGATTATCGGTTTTGAAGATTGAGTATTGATTCAGACGTACAATGAAGAGAACAGCGAGCTTTTCAACGATTCTCTGCTTCTGGAGGCCGTTTGGAAACGGATCACCGGCGCCGTAGCAGCAAGTTTCGCGGCGGTCGCTGTGGTCCGTTCTTTTCTCACTTTTTTTTTGTCTTAGCTTCAATTTAACCTAATTTCACCTGGTTCAGGCAAGCTCTGCCGAACCAGCTTCTGCCACTCCAGAAGCCAGCTCCTCCTCCTCAGCTGCACCTCTGGATGCGTCTTCCAGTCGGAACAGTCGAGAGGGATCTCCCAAAACGGTTTGATTCTTATCTCAGTGTTTCTCCAATCTCTTGGTTTTCCAGGAAGGCTCCACGGGAAGACGCAAGTCGAAGCCTGTCAAACGCAGCGACACCAACGGCGACGAGTCTGATTGAAAAACCCTTGTATAAACTAATTATCGACTTTTATCTCTAATAATTATTTTGCTGTAATCGTAATCTCAGTCCATACAACATGGTTGTAATTCTTGTTAAGTGCGGTCGACGCTGTTTCACCCCGAAATCTCATTTTTGAATATGGCGGCTATCCAATTATATATATACCAATAATTTTTTTGTTTAAACCCTAAACTTCGATTGCAAAAAAACCATTTAATTGATTTGGGTCCATTGGAATTTGATGTAGATTTAATTTACTTCGATCTCTCTCAACGTTTGTTCTGTGAACGTGCGCCAATAAAAACTTCTTTCTTCACTATTTTTTCTCTCTGAAAAACACATCCAATCCGGCTGTTGCGAATATCTCTTTAAAATATTGAATTTTTCACGAATTCAATTCAATATATCCAAAATTAATCCTTTCTGATTTCGGGGTTCTGCGTCGCGTCATGTCAGCTTTGAGAGCAACCAAGGTACCTTTTTTTCAATTTTTATAAAAAAATACCTTTTTATTTCTTTTTTTAAAAAGTTTTTTTGTAGCTAAATGAAGAATAAAAAAATAATGGATGAAAAAAATTGGAATTTTTCTAAAAATTTTTTTAGTTGCTCATGTTAAATAATTAAATTTTTTTCAATATTTGAAAGGTTATCAAAAAGTTGTCGCTAACAAGTGTTAACCTCACTTTGAGGGCCTGACTGCTTTGGTAACTGGCGGAGCTTCTGGCCTAGGCCGAGGTACAGTGGAGACTCTGGCCAGAGCCGGAGCCAACGTCGCCATTTTGGACCTGCCGCAATCGAAAGGCGCCGAGGTGGCCAAGGAAATCGGAGGAAACGTCATTTTCACTCCGGCAAATGTGAGCTTCATCTGAAGATGCGAGCCGACGTCGTCGTCTTCAGGTGACGTCAGAGGCCGAGGTGAAGGCGGCCTTCGACCAAGTCAAGACTTCGTTCGGCCGCGTCGACGCCGTCGTCAACTGCGCCGGCATCGCCTACGCCTTCAAACTCTACTCGATCAGCAAAAAGAAAATGGCCGACCTCGACAAAATTCAGAAAACTCTCGATGTAAGCCGCCTTTTGCGAAGTTGAAAGAAACGCTTATAAATGGGAAGGAAACTATTTATTATTTCATTCAAAAGTATGAAGTTTTCTAAAAATTGCATGAAGTGAAGGTTTTTGTTGAACTAATATAGAAATAAAATCGAGTGTCGTTTTTTTTAAAATTGATATTGGAAGTGTTTCAGTATAAAAAAATTTGTTAAAAATTATTTTAGACAATTCATAGATTTTTCCCCTTTTAATCTAAATATCAACTCCATACTTCTGGACGATTTCCATTTTAAAGATGCTTGAAACTAATAATAAGAAAGAGTGATCAAAAACTAGGGAACATTTGAAAAGCAAACCGACTTACCCATTTTTTTCTGAATGCGGACTTCAAGCCCCGAATTAAACTTTCGGCTAAGGTTTAGCTGGGAAGATTTTCACGGAGAGGCTTCAGGTGAACGTGATCGGCTCGTTCAACGTGATCCGTCACGGAGTGGCGCTGATGTGTGAACACGAGAAGGACGAGCAAGGCCAGCGCGGAGTGATCATCAGCACGGCTTCGGTGGCGGCGTTCGACGGCCAGACGGGACAGGTAGGAGCTGGACGAGGTCCGTACAACCGAGCCTCGTTTCAAGTCGGCCTATTCTGCGTCGAAAGGAGCCATCACCGCGATGACGTTGCCACTTGCGCGCGACTTCGCCGACGACGGCATTCGGTTCATGGCCATAGCTCCTGGCCTTTTCGACACTCCTCTTCTGGCTTCCCTTCCTGAAAAGGTGGGGAGAACTTCTTAAATCTATTCAGAGTAAATTTTCATCGAAGTCATTTCGAGAAGCGTGATTTAATGTTTTTCTATAACCAAGAAAAATGGTTTGGGGCAAAAAAAAATTCACTCGCTCAAGATTTCAAGCTATTATAAAAGCTAGGTAGAATTTTTTTTTTTGTGAAAAGGTCAGATCGATAGGTTCATAGGATTGCCAGCGCACTGGATCTCATTAGAATGAGAATGCCGTACCACAAGTACTCTTATATTTGAAAGATCCACTCTATCTTTTATGTCGAGCACGCTCATATGAATGGGCTGTGTTAATTTGAAGTTGAAGGTTGTAGTTGAACACGTTGTTGTTTCAGGTGCGAACGTTCCTCTCGCAGTTGGTGCCGAATCCTTCGCGGATGGGCGGTCCACAGGAGTACGGCGCCCTTGTGCAGCACATCATCCAGAACGGCTACCTCAACGGAGAGACGATCCGTCTCGACGGAGCTCTTCGTATGCCTCCGTAAACATATTTCCACGGTCCTTTTCTATGCTCATTTTCATGTTAGGGGTATCGTTTTTTCTGTTTAATATTCGTTCTCTACAGATATCTATCATAAATGAATAAACTTTTCAAGAAACTGAAATTGCAACCTATTTGCTCGTCGGGTCACTAGTACAAAGTAGCGCTAAAAAGCAATCCATCAATTTGGCCGCCCGCATTGTGTGAAGTGACCGAGGCTCCGTCTCCTCTTCTCTTCAATTCGCTTTCTTTTCTGGATTGTCGCACCCTCTTCTGATCGATTTCTCATCTGGAGTCGAATTTTTTCTGAGGATCCGCCAGCTTTTTGTGAGTTTAATGTTTGCAAATGAATGTTCAGATGGGGAAATTCATTGCGATATGTGTACACCTTCCTCAGAGAAGAGATAAAATGGCCAAATACTTCTTTAGGAAGTTCAGTTAGTGCGTTTCAACTGAGTGAACGGTCTCCCAAGGTTGAAATTGGAAAAAAAAGGTCTAATTGGACTGGGCCGTACTGCGGATGAATCGCTGACCCTCGTCGCGTGTGGCAAATGAAAGAACAACGCAGCTGGCCTCTTTCCTAGGCCGGCCGCATTCCGAGCCCTATCTCTTTGCATTTTCCTCTTGCCTACTCTCATTTTTCGGACTCACTCCTTCAACATTTGCCAAATTTCCTGACTTCATTCGCAGCCCAGTGAACTCAGCGTTGCTTCCTGATTAAAGTGCCAGCTCTTATAAATAACTTAGCGTTGAAAGTATTATTTGTTCTCAATTCGGAAAAAAAAAAATCATATGGTTTCTTTTTACCGCAAATATTTTTTTATAACTTGAACATTTTTTTCAATTTTTTTCAAGACAGGATTTTTAAATATGACCGATTTGGTGTCGAAAAATTGCGATATGGTGTTTCGATGCATTTTTTTATGAACTTTTTTTCAAACGCTTTGGACAGACAAGATTTATTTACTGAAAAACTGCTGGCAGAAAAATTTTTCTGCTTTTTAGAGCAACATTTGAATGGAGGGTCATTTTGAAGAAATTTTTTTATTTTTAAGTCATGTAATTTTTCTGTTTTTAGTGCAAGTTAACCGAATGCATCAAACTTGACGCAATAAAGTTTCATTTTTTACTGAAAATTTTCATCTATATTTTTTTATCTATATGCCGTGTTCAAAGTAATTTCCGCGAAATGCAAAATGGTCTCTGACCCTCCAAAAATTTAGTTATCTTTCTCTTTCTCTGACGGCTATTTTGAATTTCGCGGAATCACTTTGAACACGGCAATAGATTTCTTTTTATTTTATTCTTCTCAAATATTTATGTCAATGTTATTTGTGAACTTACTTATATGGAAAGGAAAAGACATTTCTGATAAAGCTAGAGACTAGTTTGAAAATATAACCCTTACTTTGTAAGTAGAACGAACGTTAAATTTGCATTTCTGTACAAATCATTTACTTCGATATTCAGTTTTTACATTAATTTTTTTGATCAAATGATTGCGTGCGTTTTATCGATTATCTGAACGCTGTAAGAGACGCGTGTAAAAATTTTCGGCTAAATTTCACGTAAAAATCGTTTTTTATGCTATCTCAAAGTGATTCCGCGAAAATCGAAATAGCCATCAGAGAGTGAAAAAAACTAAATGCTCGATAGTCAGCTGATCAGATCTGAGGTAATTTTGCATTTCGCGGAAAAAGTTTTGATCGCTTCATTAAACTTCTTCATGAGAATTTCGTTTTTTTTTCATTTTGTGTGGATTTTTTGTAGTTTAATGGTCGCAATAATTTTATGTTCATGTAGTTAATGCTTTTTTCATTTTCAAAAAAGTGATTTAATGGAGTGAACTTCAACACAAATAGATAAGTTAACGTTGCCACGTTTACAGAAACGAAAAAAGGCCCAGTGCGTTGTTCAGATTGTAAACAATGTGTTTTTTGCTTTACTAACGGTTTCAGAACCATCAAGGCAAATTGGGCGTTATTTTCTAATAAATGGCTCTAAGAAGCGTAGCCAAAGGTCTTGTTTGTGTAGCTCTGATAAAGAGACTGCTGTTCTGACCTTCGACTTATCTGGTCGCCGTCCGCAGAATTTTTTCGCTTCGGCATGACCTTGACACCCCAGTGGCGCTCTTATCGCCGTTCCTTAATTACATGCTTCCAAACTGTTTTGTTTCCATTTTCATCGATAAGTTCAGAGGCATTCCGGCCACCCTGAAAGTTTCTACGCCCATAAAATTTTATCACCTCTTTTTTGTTGACATTAGCGATACAGACGAAAAAACGCCGTTTTTTTATTTTCGAGACTTTATTTTATGAACTCCTGATAACGCAAAGCTTTGAACTTTCAAAATCGATTATTCAGTTGAATCTAAAGTGTTTGCGTAAGCGATATACTTATTTAGTGGCGCGAGATGGAATTCGCCTGATCTGTCAGTTTCTAGTCTTTCCGGGCGATTCCTTGTTTGCGCTTCTGTCATTGCCTTTGCTTTTGCACCGAGTCCTTCCTTCTTCGTCCAACTTTTTGCTTCTCCTTGTTTGGCGTTACTTCTTTTTTCTTGAAAAGTTTTGACTTTCCTGGCAGTAAACGTTTTTGTACCATGTTATACCTCAGTTTTTCAATATTTTTTGCATATTTTTACTTTTTAGAGGCGGAGGTTCTGTTTGTTCTTTTTTTTGTTTCTGCTGTCCTTTGCGTACGGCGCTTAAAAATGAATCAGTCCCACAGTCGTTCTTTTTTCTACTTGCATTGTTCTTTTCGTATAGCCCTCATAACACATTCCTTCTCGTCTTCGAAATTGAAGATTCGGCTTTGAATCTGAATTTCAAATAGGCTTTTCAGTTACATTCAGTTATGACTTTCTATCACTGTAAAAAGCTCAACGAAAAAAAGAAATTTTTTTCTCATAATAAAAGGATTTCAAGCTTTAAAGAATTTTTGGAAAAGGTGACATTGAGATTAAAAAAACCCGTTCGAAATATCACATTCACGGGCATCAAATTTTCATGGCTTATCTTTATAGAGGAATTTATTTCCGACAATAAAACGTTTTTCACAGTTATGAAGTACAATGGCCTTCTATAAACATTCAAAAAATCTTTGGCTTTTTGTGTGCAATAAAATTTCGTTTGTTATTCTCGATGAATGAAGATTTGTGAAGTCTTGATTAACTGCTGAAAAATCAAAAAAAAAAAGCATGATTAGCAAAATACCGAATTGTTCTCTTAGTTGTAGATAACTTTGCTATGTATATCGAACAGGTCCATCATTAAGTGATTCGACGCAAAACTCCGTTCTGCATGAAGCCTTCCCTCATGGAAAAAGTCGTTTTTCTTTCAAAAAAAAAAAATCGGATATTTTACTCATGTGACCTTTCCAATCGACACGATTACGACTCAATATTATTACCTTGAAAGCCTCGAAAAAGAACTGTCAAGGGCCGCATGGCGATCGTCGCCTCGAACGCGATGAGCGGCGCCCAAGAAGCCTTGGCGAGCAGTGACGACGTCGTTCCGCCCAAGAAGGCCGCCAAGAACACCAACTGCGACGCGTTCATCATGAACGGTGAGGCGATCATCTCCCTCAGTCGCAACTTGTCCAGCGCCTACGCCAAGGTTTGTTCTCTCTAAACAACATTTCCGAGTAGAAGTTTTAAGCACAAAAAATTGAAATAAAGATCCTAGTGCGAGCGTTCCACAGTTCCCAAAAATAGACGGTTTGATGGTGACTCATCGTCGGCATGTCTCCGCAACGCATCGATTAGCAAACGATAAGAAAGTGTTTCGTTAAATTTAAGACTTTTCCACCATAACGTTATCTCAAATAGGAAATAAGACGAATTTATTGTAGAAAAAGTTTTGAGCCCCGAAAAAGATACTAAATGTTTCATTTTGAGCATTTTATATTTTATTATTCAATGAAATAGTTTCGTAATAAAATTTTTCTGGATAATATATCCTCTTTCTCTAACTTATAAAAAAAATTTTTTTAATTTATATTTTTCTCTTGTTTTTATAGATTTTTTTCCTAGAAAAAAAGAAAAAGATGCAAAAAAATTGCCAAATTGTGAAAATTTTTCGATAGAGAATTTACCTCTTAATTATATAAATTTGAAGGTTTTTGATTTATCATTATGATAAGGAAAAAATAAAGAAAATCGAGGACAATGTCAAAAAGTGCGGCATTTTGAGATGGCCAAAGACCAGCTGCCGTCGAACATCGAGGTGAATCCCTCGCCCTCTTCGCTACCGCAGTCGACGTCCGCCGGCGTCGCCTTCCCTTCGATGAAGCGCCGGAGCACGAGATCGCGACTCCCGGTCTCGGTCAGCCAGCCTGACGGCGTGCGTCGAACGGTTGGTCCGGCTCTCCTGAGCTCCACCTGAACTGTTTCAGAAGGAGTACGATACGCCAGAACGGACTCCGACCCTCGTCGAAGTTGAAGTTCCTTCATCTCAAGAAAATGTACGTTTTCTTTCTTCTTTCAGCTTTGAACTTTATTTTATGTTCTCTAAAAATGTTTTTATATTGTTTTTCTACCGTTTAGAAGGCCTGTCAAGTTGACTTTATTGATTTTGATAACTGCTCGATCCCAATTCTAAAACTAATTCAATTTTTTTTGATCTATCCATACGGTTAGAGTAATGAGGGTTGACATTCTTCAACAAATCAAGCTGAGGCTCAGCTTTAAAATAATTAAACACTAACTGATTAAAACTAACTTTTAGCATTTTTCAATATAATATTTAGAATGAATTTTGTCCCCCTTCAGATTTTCGAAAAGCCTTCAAAATGAATTTCAGTTTTCGCTCATGGTTTAGCTGTTCTTCAAAAAAGAAAAGAGCTTTATGCATATTTTTGATCTACATTCGACTTCTACAGGAGAAGGAAAACGTGACGACGATTGACGGAGCAACGGCCGCAACGGGGAAAGGCGACGAGCCGTTGCAGTGGTTCTCCGAGCCGAGCGGGAATCCCTCGGATCTCCCCGTCGGTCGGTTTTTAGCGCATTTCAAGCTATTCGACACGTGTTTTCAATACTCCGAATGATGCTGACGATCTCAATCGCCGTTAACCATGTGTGCTTCTGAAGATCCACTCGAGTATTTATTTCTCTCATGCTGCGTTTTCCTTGTCAAAATTCTTATTGATTTTCCATATTTTTTTTCGCTCGAGCGGAGAACTTTGGTTATCAAGTTGTTTTTCTTATAGTCTCATAATTTTAATTTTATAATTTCATCAGTCTTCATAGGCCGTTGAAATCAAAAGGCGCCGAGATCGGTTGAGCTGCCGATCCCTTTAGGAGACCCTTATCTATTTTTTTCCGTAGCCTGTTCAAATTACCAATTTCAGACCAAGTAATAGCTAATTTGATAATTTGTTCTTTTGTTTTTATATAATCATGCAGAACTTGAATGTGATTGTTTTTTTTTTTCACGAAACCAAAAACTAAAAAAAAAGAGGTTTTTTCCTGTTTTAACTAATTTTCATTTTCTTTCCAGAGTCTCCTGCGAAGGCTTCTGACACCTCGGAAGGCTCATCTTTTACCGCTCAATTTTCTTCTTCTGCGGCAAAAAATCCGGAGAAATCGGAAGTCGGCAGCTGTGACACGTTCATTATCGTAAGCTTTTTCGAAATGAGCCGCGTGTCCCCAATTAGTTTCACGAAACCGATTCCCACCTGACCAAGAAATTTTGCTACTAGACCGATTGAAAAAACGTTTCTCTCTCGAAATTTGAAACGATTTAAGCAAAGGAAAGTACTCTAAATTTCCAAAACCATTGGTAAAGTAATCGGGGTGTCTTAAAATTTCGAATAAGTCAGCCTTGTGTTATAAAAATGTTGAGAAATTTGGTTGGACAGATAATAAATGAACGATATTTTTTCTTGAATAACATTTGGAGACTAAAAATATGTTTTCCGGGCTATTCACAGGTTTTCTGAGAGATGTATGATCAAAACTATGTCGTTCTATAGAATTCAATAAACTGAATTGCGATTCTTATCGTATTTGACAACGAAACGTTTGAAAGTTGGACATTTTATTTCTGCTCTCATGATTTTTGTAAAAAGTTGGTATTTTTTTGAATATTTTCTCAAGCCAGAACCTATATTTTGTTCGAGAAACCACATGTGTTTCAGGAAAAGGAGGAATCGTTCGCGGAGAAAACGGCGACGACGCTTTGCTCGATGTCGCCTCCAGAAGCGTTCACGACGGCCATCGAGTCGCCGGTCCGCCATCCCAAGTCGGTGTCCGCGGCCAACAGTCCGAGCCTCCGTCGGATCCTCGGAACAACCGCCAATCCAGCGTCGCCGACCGCCTTCCACAGCAACTCGGGGACGCCGACCACCGCCGAGGGCAGTCGAACTGGCCTCAGCAATGTCTTCGGTAGTTCTTTCCTCCTTTCTGCGATCCTTAAACCCGATTTCCTGCAGTCGATCGCTACGGCTCGCTCAGGTCGAACACGACCGGAGGCCTTGGCGACGTGCCGCCTGGCGAAGAACGCGACGCCGCGGCACTCGCCGCCCGACTTTACGCCCTTCGCGGATACTCCATATCTGACGTGACAGAGAAGCTCAACGAAATGTCCGAATACCATCTAAAGTCCAGGCCTTCATCTCATTCTCTTTTCAGGAGCGATTCCGCCCAATTGGTTCTCGTCAAGTACTTGGAATTGTTCCAGTTCTCAAATCTACGTATCGACCAAGCCCTACGCGAATTCCTGAGCAGGTTCGTTGAGATATTACTGAGCATGAAATCGATGTAAAACAGTTTTCATTCCACCAATGTGTCACGGGGCTTTCTGGGCTAATTTATGTGAGTTTTCGCAATCAAAAAATGACAAAGAGCTCAGTTTTTTTTCTATTGAGTTGAAAACTGGGAAATAAAAAAAGTTTTTATTTTTTAGAGGTAGGCATTTGTTACCTAATAACTTTTATTTGAATCATTTGGTTTTGTCAGAAATGTTCTTTGATATGAATTTACTTATATAGAGAAAAAAACATACCTAGGTCTGTTTGAATATTTCAACTTTTTCATTCTCAAAATATAAGTTTGAAACGGTTATTTTTTTCAGATTGAATAATTGACCGTACGATTATCTTTTACTAACAGAAGGAGAACTTTATTCTTGAAAGAAGTTTTCAGACTTTCTTGCTATAATAAAAACAAAGTCTAATTTTCTCATCGAGCTTTCAGATTCAGAAAGATAACAAGATAACTGGTTATGCAAATGTTTCATTTTCCAGAGTTGAACTGCGAGGAGAATCTTCTCAAAGAGAACGTCTTCTGAGATTCTTTTCTTCGAGATATTACGACTGCAATCCTTCCTTATTCCCTTCTTTAGGTGGCGTTTGACTTTGAGTTTTCACTTCATTTTGATTCACTTCAACCCATATTATTTTTCTAAAGAGGACCGAGTAATCCCCAAATTTGGCCTTTTTCTCGATTTTCTGGTTTCAGACGACGTGCACACGTTGACGTGCGCGCTGCTGTTGCTCAACTCGGATCTGCACGGTCCAAATGGCGGCCGGAAAATGTCGCCTCGCGACTTTATCACGAATATCGCTCACACGGGCTCCGAGTACAAACGCGACCTCCTGAAACAATTGTACGCGAGTATCCGCGACAACGCCATCGTCCTCAACAGGTTTCACACCATGGATCCGCCCTCAAATCTCGTTTCCGTCACTCTTCTTTTGGATTTTGGTAGAAACAGTTTTCTGAAATTCTTTTGAAATTTGATCTATTAGGCTAGATTCTTTCGAAATTGATTTCTTTAATTCATTTTTCGTGATGGTTTAGGATATTTTTGATAATCGGTAATACGATTTTTTTTTCTTTCAATATTCTCTTTTCGCTGCGTTCTCACACTCAAGAAAGCGGAAGTTAAAAAAAAGAAATAAGGCTCTTCAGGTGAGGGAATTTTCATCAATTTCAAATGAAATTTTTTTTTAAAGCTGACATGAAAAAGAAAAAAAACATGATTAAGGTTGGAAGAAATATAGAAAAAAAATCTACTTTTTTCTGCTGAACAAAAAAAGGTTCAAGTTGATTGATTAGCAGCACGGATCGAACATCGCAAAGCGGATCGACGATCGGAAGACGTGCGACGATGAAAAAGTCTCTGATGCAATCGACCTTCGAAGTCGATCCAGATACCCAGGTGGAAAGACCTGGAATGATTGAGGATTCCAAGAGTTTTCAGGTCGAATACAAGGCCGGATTCCTCGGTCGCAAATGTCTGTACGATTCGGATGGCGCCAAGAGTGAGGAGCCTTCATTTTTATCTATGAATTTTCCCATCCTCATCCAAAATTATTCAAAATCGTTGATTATTTCGATTTTGTTGATGTTTTCAGCTCCATTTGGACGTCGTGGATGGCGTGTTTGGTACGCACGACTTCGCGGTCTCGCCCTCTATTTCGACGTGGACGAGACTCCGAGGGCGCGCAGTCGGTTCGTTCACTCAACTCTTTGGCTTTTTGAAAACTTCAAACTGACTGATTTTGCTTCCGAAATTCTTCTTTTTAGATCAGTGTCATTTTGACGGTTTTCATAGCATGATCATTTCGATCTAACACGTAAAAGAAAAATTCGAAAATCGGGGAAAAAATTAGACTCAAAGCAGCTTAAAAAATAAGCGAAATTTTCAAATCAGTAAAGACATTCACTGTAAAATTAATTTTTCCAGCTATGCAACATTTTCGAACGCAATCATGCTGCATCACAGTTTCGCCGAACCGGCTGCTGACTACAAGAAAAGACAGCACGTTTTCCGGCTACGGACCGCGAATCTCGGAGAATATCTTTTCCAGACCGGGTACGACTCTTTCTTTCCTGCTCCCGATCGGAAAATGATTTGGTATAAATGAAACCGTTTATGAACCCTAGTAAATCTTATCAACGCGATCGAACTCTGCTTTTATTTAATTTCATGGATGATTTTTTTGCGTACGTAGAAACTTGGCGGAAAAAATTATTCTAAAAAAAAACTTCGTTTCTTTTTGGTAGAGTAATTACTGAACTCAAAACGATGTTCCTTTCTTAGAAGTTTACAATTTTTTGCATTGTGGGTGAAAAAAATTTGTGATTTTCAGTTCACCAGAAGAGATGAATCAATGGTGCGAGCAGATAAATTTCGTGGCAGCGGCGTTTTCGTCGCGGGCCTTGCCGGCTCCGATCGCTTCGCAGGGCGTCTTCACTCGCCCCCGCCTCCCGCGAATGCCGAGCGTGGCTCCTCTGTCGCAGCAGCTGAAGTCGCACGAAGCTGCCGCCAAGGAGTTGCGACAACAGATGGAAAGAGCTCAGCGAGAGGCTCCGCCCCTTTCTTCGAAGGGAAAACTCGTCGCCGAATATTTCTTCCGTGAACGCTGTCTACATCTCGAGGTGAGACACTTTCTGTGCCTAGCTTGTGAAGATTTGAATGTTATATCACAAATAATCGATTTTTCTTTCAGATAACTCGCTACACAACCTATGCGAAAATACTTCGACAACGACTCCGAAGCACGGCTGGTCCGCGTCCTTCCGCGTCTTGCGCGACAGAAATTTGTGGCCAAGACGCCGAACTCGACAACATCAGCTACAGAAGAGCCGTCAAGTACTCGCCATAATATAGTCCCTACATATTCTAAAGTCTTCTAGTCTACGGGTTTTAGTGTCTTCTCCGATCCCCTCCTATACTCTGCTGGTGTTAACGGGTTCCTAAACTTGTCAAAAAATTTCCCTATAGCTGTTAATAGTATTTAATGCGCCGTATTACTAACGCGTGGTAATCTGTTGTCTGAATAAACTAATTTAGGTTGAATATTTTATGATTTTTTGCAATTTTTTTTACAATTTTTAAAACTGAAACAACTTGCAATAACAATGGTAGGAAAATAATGGAAAGACAAATTTCAAGGAACCAGAGTGATCGATCCAAAACTAGGCATTTTTCTTGTTGGCCGTTTGTTTCTGTGTAAGTTTATAGTAAGCCCCTTTCCGTTGAATGAGTTCGGAGTGTGTTCCTAAAAAAAGAACATGAGTTTCAGTTAGTTGGAACAGTCTCAACCCTGCTCTACGATAGTGCCGTTGGTGACGACGGCGATGCAATCTGCGTTCATGACCGTGTTGAGCCGATGGGCGATGACTATACAGGTGCGACCTTCTCGAGCTCGGTCCAGCGCCTCTTGCACCACCTGTTGTGCAGAGAGTTAGGGCTGAACATCCTTATGGACGAACCTTTTCGCTTTCTGTGTCTAGAGCACTAGTCGCTTCGTCGAGAAGCAGAATCTTCGGGTTGCGGACCAAGGCTCGCGCAATGGCAATTCTTTGCTTCTGGCCACCGGAAAGCTGAGTTCCTCGGTCACCAACTCGCGTAGCGTAGCCCTGATTTATTTTCGACTTTTGTATGAAGAAATCCAGTTTTCCATATTCTGTCGAAAAAAATGAAGAAAGGAGAATATAAATCAATAGGTGGGTTACTTTAAAGGTTGGCAATTTTTATTAGTTTACTCATATAAGGCACTCTGAGAATCTACGAGCAATCAAAAAGAATTAGCCTAGGCCCTTATTATGAAGAATCTAGACTTTCAAAAGTTTCCGAGAGTATGAGAATTTCGATTTCACACACATAAATTCAAAGTAACCTTTCTTGTGAGCGCAAGCTTCAGTTCCTAACGAAAATTCGGAAAATAATTAATGTTTTCCTACGTAAAATTGCTTCATCTTGATATAAGCAAAGTGGAATACTATGCGAACTACTTTTGGTTTTTTCGTCGCTTTCTAAAAAGTTTTCAAAGAAAAAATATTTCATTTTTCATTTAGCGCTTTTATTTGCCCTGGAAAGAAAACCAACGAACTTCTGGTAGACCAATGATGAATTGGTGGATATTGGCTTTAATGGCTGCGTTTTGAACTCTTTCCATTCCAACTTCTTCTGAAAATACCAATTTTCAAACCCTCGAGGACGTTTACCGCACCGTCCATGCCATATACAATGTTCTCGGCGATGGAACAGTCGAAAAGCGTCGGCTCCTGAGAAACGATGGCGATTTGAGCGCGTGTGAACTCCGGGTTCAGCTGCTGAATGTCGGTCCCGTCCAGAAGCTAGATGCAAATCTCGGTGAATTGTTGAGATGTCCGGGAAGACTCACGACATTGCCGGAGTTGACGTCGTAGAACCGTTCAATGAGCGACACTACTGTGCTTTTTCCGCAGCCTGACGGACCAACCAGAGCCAAAGTCTCTCCTGGTCTGACAGTGAAGCTGAGGCCCTTGAGAATTTCGATTTGCGGTCGCTCTGGATAGCTGAATCGCACGTCACGGAAAGTGACGGCTCCGGTGAGTTTCTGAAGTCCGATTCTTGTTTTGAAAGATGGTTAGTGCTGACGTTTTTGTCCCCTGAAGCAGAAAGACTGTCGATGGCGGACTGTTGGCGGAGCATTTTGAAGATGATTCCTCCAGCAAATGTCGCCTTCATGTACTCTGGGAAGTAGGACGTCGCGAAGCCAAGTGTACTTGCAGAGATCGTCACGGCATACATAACTCTGGGCCGAAAAGGTATTTCCAGTGAAGTGCGTCTTACCGGAGAACTGTTATAGGGCCCATGGTTCTGTTGACAATAAGAGCGAGTCCCATGCGGTAGGAACAAGTGTTGAGTAGATAGAGCACACAGCTGGCCATTCTGAAACGCTTCCCTACGTCTTCTGAGAAGACGTCATTCGAACCCATATGAGACGCCTTGGATGAAGGCGTCCTTGATGGCTTCGCGATGCGGATGAGCGAGCTTCTCGCAGAACTTCTGGTAGAATCTGTCTTCGCGGGTCAGCGCCTGCACAGTTCGCACATTCTCGATGGCTTCCATTGCGATCTGCGCAATCACCGATCAAGGACGGAATTAGAAAAGTATATCAAATCTTCGTACTGTTAGCTCAATAGGATCCTCCCAAATAATATGAGAAAAAAAGCAACTACATACTAACCCATGATCTCAACTTATATTAGGGCTTCTCAATAAGACCAGAATGCCGTTTCATTTCTCACGCTGAGTTTGAATCTGATTTTAGTAGTTCGAGGTCGAAAGAAACTTGTAGCCTCTCATAGTACAGGGGTGGGCATAAATATTGCAAGGTCATTCTAACTTTCTTTTTCGCCAATGGAATTTCAATCTGTTTTTTTTTGTTTTCCACTTTGCGAACCGTCGCTGGTTCTTCCACTAAGATTTTAGGTCAAGCTGCAAGCCCCGAGCTGAGCAAGACTCGTGCGAGTCCGATCTGCCCGATTTCAACACGGTCAAGGAATGGACCGGCTACTCATCAGATTCGAAACCCTTGACAATTCTGCATATTTATATTCGAAGTTGAAGGCCTGGAAATAATTCTATTTCAACCGGGACATGCTGATGGTCTCCATCATCGAGAATGGATGACAAGATCGATCTGTGTCCAAGGGTCGAATATTTTTTCGAGAGAGTCAAGGCGCTCAGTGAGGCCAATGAGAGTCGGAGCGAAAGTTGAATTATATGTGCTAACTTGGATACTTTGCCGATAAAAAAAATTCAGACAATCTTTTCTGAATCCGTTCCACTTGAATGTAACGGAATTTTGAAGGCCGTGCAATATTTATGCCCACCCCTGTAGATGAAATGGAGAAAAAAGAGACCTCTTTATTTTTTTTTTGGATTCTTTGAAAAACATGAAAACACACATCTTAGATTGAATTCCAAAAATACTCGTTGGAATGAGAACCTTTCCGGAATCGGCGAATTCGCTGGCACTTTTGGCGTTGACGCCAGAGAACCGACGACCTCTCAAGTACTGGCCGAAGCCGAGAACGGGCAAGATTCCGACGACGAGGCACGCCATCTGCCAGCCGTAGTAGAAGGCGAGAGCGATGCCAGCGACGACAGAGATCAGCGTGGTAATGACCGTCGAGAATCGGAAATCGATCGCCTGTTGTTCGGCTTTTGATCCTCAGACTCCAGACTTAGACTTACCGAACGGAGATTGGGCACGTCGGTGGCAAGTCGCGTGCAGATTTTGCCAGAGGCGTGAAGCGGTGAGTCAAAGTAGCCGATATTCTGGGACAGGATGTTGCGGAACAACTGATTTCGCATGTCCATCGCCAGGTTCTCCGATGATATGCCCATAAAGAAGGTCTGAAAACAGAAAACTTCCAATTCAGTTGGAACATAAATCATGAAATATGAACGAATTAGGCAAAGAAGTTATTTTACTCCCTTGTGAGGCTTTTTTTTAAAATATCAACTTAAACGCTTCTCCCATTAATTTTTCGGTCAGACGGCGACTCCTGAAGCTTGATCTCCCTAACACTCCTCTAACCATTATCTCATAGCTTTCATTTGATTATTTTTCGGGATAGTGGAACATTAAAAAATCTTACCATGCAAAAAGAAGTGATTCCTTGGGCGACAGCGAGAACGAGGAACATAAGAGCCCAGAAATGGCCTTCGGATAACAAATTCTTCGGATCCGTGAACGACTGAAATATTCTGCTCAGTTTCTTCAACAAAGGCCAGAAAAGGCTAGACTCACGCTGATGAACTGTGTGAAGAAAACAGAGTAGGTCGGATAAATGAAACCTGAAAAGGAGTCTTGAGCAGAAAAAAAAAAATAAGAGCCGACCTCCTAAAATTGCAGTAGACACGCCAATAATGATGTACAGCGCGTGAGGTTTGGCAAAAAGAAGGATTTCGACCAGATTCGTCTTTTCTGCTCCTTCCGCCGCCAGTTCTATCAGAATAACTCTCTTTTCATGTCACTTTTAGACAAAAATACCAGTTCGGAGACGCGTCATGACATCTTTCTTCTGTCTCTGTTCCTCTACGGGCTCCAGAGTCATCAAAGTCGCAGAACGAACTCTTTGAGAAATCTCATTCACCTGCAGTTTTTTTTGTGACAAACAGATTCTTGTTGAAATCAATTGAAAACGTATGCGAGCCGCTAACTTCAAAATGTTTATTGCTTTAAAATCACTTTCATTAGTTTCTTTGAAATTGACTTGAAAAAAAAGAAAATATAAAAAAGGCTCACGTCGGAAACTTGTCGACTGAAGTTTCCGTCATTCTCAACGTCCATGGAGCGATTCCTGACGCTTGTTTCTCGTGAGATTTTTCCTGAAATCATTTTTCTTCAAAAAACTGGCTTGGTTTTTTCTTCCAGTCTAATCATTTAATGAATTAATGTCGTTTCGTTTTCTTGTACGCCATACCACCGACGTATTATAAATAATCAAGTATCGCTATTGTTAAAGCGTCTTCTTTTTCTTTACTTCTTCTTGTACCTCACTAAATGACTTCACATACTGTTGTAGTAATATCCGAACAGTTCAAAACGGTACCAGCAGCGAATTCATCGACGGCGTCTGTGAAGGTCTGCGCCGTGACCAGGTCGTAGTAGAGACCCTGCTGAGCCATCAGAGTTCGATGGTCGCCTTGTTCCACGACGAGGCCGTCCTGACCTCTATGATCATCAGCTGGTTTTGCTTCTGACATACCTTGACGGCGATGATCACGTCCGCGTTCTTGATGGTCGAGAGCCGATGGGCGATGATGATGGTAGTGCGACCTTTTGCAGCCTAAATCTGTTGGTTCCAGAAGTAGCTGAAGCGGTGCAGACCTTGTCAAGGGCCTGCTGCACGATTCCTTCACTTTCCGCGTCAAGAGCACTGGTCGCCTCGTCGAGAAGCAGAATCTTGGGATTTCGGACCAAGGCTCTGGCAATGGCAATTCTTTGCTTCTGACCTCCAGAAAGCTGGGTTCCACGGTCTCCGACGATGGTTTGGTATCCCTCAAAAACAAATTCTTCATTATCCTCCTTTTCCAACCAAATAGTGGCCTCCTGCACTATTTATTTTTCTTTCGGAGATAAGATTTTTCGAAGTTTCTAAATTTTTCTAGCAAGCTTCTTTATGCAAGACGAAGTTTGATAAAAACATACTTGCGAAAATGTAAAACCTGCGCAGGTAGCAATTCAATTCAACATTTACCTAGACCTTAAGAGTACTTGGAAAAACGTTTAGAAAAATCCGAACTTCTTTCTCAAATGGCTTCTTTTGTTAATTGATATATGTATTATGGTATTGGGGAAATTGGTTCCTAGAGGGTTTGCTGAGGCACTGACCTTGGGCATTGTTCTGATGAACTTCTCAGCGTTAGCCATACGACACGCGGCGATCATTTCCTCTTGAGTCACGTTCTCGCGACCGTACTGAAATATCAACAGGACGTTTCAAGTTATTCCGAGCGAAATTTGACTGACTCTGATGTTTTCCTCGATGGTGCAGTTGAAAAGAACTGGCTCCTGAGAAACGACGGCGATTTGGTTGCGAAGAAACTCGATGTTGATGTCGGAGATGTTCACGCCATCAAGGAAAATCTGAGGAATCAGAAATGCTCCAACAACTAAATTTTTGACTCACGTTTCCTCTTGCGACGTTGTAATAACGCAGAAGAAGGCTGATGATGGTGCTTTTTCCGCATCCAGAGGAGCCGACCAGAGCCACCGTTTGGCCTGCGTTCACACGAAGTGAAAGACCTCGAAGAATCTGAAAGTGTTCTGTCATATGAGGTGAAAGTTCGGGGAAAATTTCGAGCTTTCAAGCCTCCTTAGGCTAGAGTAAAGACTTGGAGCACTTGCCGGAACATCCGGACGAGACGGATATTGGAAGTGGACAGAGTCGACGACGATGTCGCCCCTGATGTCCATGTCGTTGCAGCCTTCCTGGCTCGAGGAGTCAATCTCTGGATCTCTGTCGAGCACCTCGAAGATGCTGGAAGCGGCTCCCTGAGCAGTTCCGAGCACGGCGAGCTGAGGTCCAGCCAGACCGAGGGCCATAGAACCCATCATGACGGAGAAAAACGTCTGAACTACGTAGAAAGACGGTTTCGGAAGAGAACCATACAGTGAGCATGTCGGAGAGTTGCAAGGAGCCGGAGTGGGCCCAGTTGGTGCCGAGGTAGAAGGCGAGAGCGAAAGACGTGAAGTTGCTTGCCTGCATGGCTCCGAAGGAAAGACCGAGGAACAGACCTTTGAGGATTCCCGAGCGTCGAGCTTCTTTCACGGCGGCTGCGTATCTAGATTGGCATTTTTTCAACAATTTCTGAATAATTTTTAATATGGAATGTTTCCGGATAGATTCGTTTCAAGTTAAAACTTTTAATCCATCAAGGGAAATCAATCCGATTTTATTTGTCTCAATAACTTTTATGGCGTTCTAGTGGTTGCATTGCTCATGATATAGATTATATATACTCTATATAGATTTAAAAAAACTAAAAATTAATACTTCTCTTCTTCTTAACCAGCTTTACTTTTGTAGATCTTCATCTTGGATTTTGATTGATGTTAAAGGCTCAATTGGGGCTGAGCGATATAAACCTGCTGATTTCATGGCGCAACCCATTCAACGAGACCACCGTCCGTATGTTGGAGATGGTCTCCTCGGCGACTTTTCCGGCCTTTGCGTATTTGACAGTTTCCTTCCTCGCAAACGTCGACATCGACTGAGCTTCTTCCAGTTCCAGAAAAGTCTCAGGTAGAACTCACCTTGGCTATGCCGAATCCACAGGCCACCTGGACTGGAGTCATCGCCAGCATAACTAGCGTTAATTTCCAGCTGTGCGTGAACGCGACAACAAATCCTGAAGGTTGAAATCGAGTTTTTCCAGCTGAAAAAAGCTGAAACCGACCGGTTATGAACTGACTGAGAAACTGGAACATCATGCCAATTTTGTCGCCAGTTCCTTCTTTAACACGCTCCAAATTGCTGAAATATACCTGCTTGTGAGAAAAAAAAAGAAATTTTCAAAGGCTACTCTGATTTATTAGAAATAAGTCTTACTCAAAAAGTTTGGTAGCCAAGGTGCCCGAATGGTTTGTGTCGAACCAAGGTATGTCCTGCCGGAGAATCGCCTTGACGAAATTTTGACGCATTCTGTTATTCATCTGCTCGCAGACGTACAGAAAGCAGGTGACCTAGAAGCTTTGCTCACAAGTTTTGAAAGCTGGTGCCAGGGTGAGACCTGGACTTGGCCGGCGATCCACATTCCTACAGTCATTGCCGCGTAACCCCACACGACGGACATGACGTCATGGTTGAAGTCGGTTGTTGTGTAGTTCAAACCGGGGGCTAAAGCAACAGAATTCATTTCAGAAACGGCAAATTTTATGTCGACAGATTTTTTAAGAATTAACCCCTGAATTCCTACTCAAAACCGTTTTTTCGTCCACTCCGATGTCTTTCTTTTTCGGAACCAAAAAAAGCAAAATAAATTACTGTTCGGATTGTTGAGATATATGTCTTCCTTGACGAACGCCTGTGTCACTCGACCCTAAAACAGCCCATGTTAAATGAAATTTTGATTCACAGTAACCTATTCTGAAATATTTTTATTAGCAACAGTTTCAAGGGTAGAAAATCGACCTGTAAAATGGACATGAGAGGGTATCCAGCGCCGGTGACGAGGGCGACACAAGTTCCTAGAAGGAGCAAAAACTTCTCAAATGTAGTTGTATATCGATACTGAAATTCCAGAGTCCAGAAAAGCACACGAATTTCCCCGTTTTTTTCTTCAGACTCACCAGTTTCCGAAGCGGAACTTTTGTGATTTGAACTTCTCCCGCATCTCGTGTGTTTATTATCGCGTCATCTTTTACCGACCTGGAAAAAACGTTGTAAAAGAAAAGAAGAAAATGTTCTTTTCTGAGCTCTTTTCAGACTCACTTTGCGGCGCTCTTGATGCTTCCAAATTGGTTCCTGACAAGCTCTTCTGGGGAAAGACTCGAAGAATCAAAAGTCCTCGAGCTGCCTTTGCGAGACATCCCCGAAAAGAAAATCGATGGCTGGATTAAGATGTTTTAAAAAAGCCAGCTGAAGCTATATGAAACGTCAAGATTCAAAAAAACAAGGACTCCTAGAAAAAAGACCAATGATGAAACAAAAAAAGATGAAAAATGAAGCAAGTTATGACCCAAAGATGATGAGCTTTCTACTAATTTTGTTTCGGAATTCTGATTTTCGTAATTAGTGTGTAGAAAAAATTCTCTTATCCTCCAGATAACATTTCTACGAAGTAATACAGTCGAAAAATACCAGTTTCTACGTTCTATTTTATCACAAAAAGTGGTTCAGATCTTTCAAGGGAACAAAATGATAAGACAAAAGAGTTGGAGCCATTGAGCAAAATTGTTTGCCTCTGAAGGTCCAATCCGTTCAACTAGGTTATAATCTCGTAGAAGTCACTGAAAAAAGAGCACTTCTATACAAAATGAATGAAATAATATAAAGAGCTGAAGAAACTTGAACCAGGTTTGTTGTGGCAAAAAAAAATGAAAAAGAGTTGCCTTTTCAACAATGACTGAGCTCTTATCGTAGTCAATGTCATTCTTATGATTTGTACACAGCTGTTATCTTGTCGTCACAAAAACGCCGTAGGCCTAAAAATCAGCTAATTCCTAATGGTTAACTTGTAACGTTTCCTCAAGCTCCGGAATCGAATGAATTTTGGCTGGAGACACTTTCTGGGTGTTTGTCGGGTCCGATTTACAAGGGTTCGTCAGGCTCGAGATTAAAAAATTTCTCGCAGGATCCTTTCGTTTCATTGTGCAAGTTTATTTTCCATGAGATTGATATTCGAGATGATCCAAGGGCAAAAACGTCCCCCAAGCTATACATTTGAATTAGAGCCACGTTCTAATGTCTAAACGTGGTCGTTCACTTCCCGAGTGTTTTTTATGGAACGGAAAAAATTGGACCTGATTCGAGAAGAGGAAACCTGTGAGAAAAAGTGTGATTCTGTTGATAAACGACCGTTTTTGAATGAAACCGAGTAAGTAGAAGAAGATGGATCCCGCTGAACTTGGAATTTTCTAATCCGCGTTCACGACGACCTTTCGCGAGAGGAATTCCAAACTACAGTCGATTTCTTCAAGACATACGTCTTTTCCGCGTTTTCATCTATAAATGACTCCGATTTCTTATTCGTTCCACACATTCATATTCTGTTTCGAGAAAGTTTCAAAAAAAACACAGATTAAATTTAATAAATCTCCATTATAATAGAAAAAAAAATCATGTTGATATTAAAATTTTTCTTCTTTTTTTTTCCAACCACTGTTGTTGAACTTTTAACGCATCATAAACAACACCAAGAACAGCCGGGAAGTTGGACTGATTTCTTATCAAATATGTTTCTTTGGGTTTCGAAAACGATTAGGCGACAGAAAACCCGTGTAGGGTTTGAACTACATCTTGCACAACAGCTACGAAAATTGTGCCATATGATGTAAGAACCAGACGATTTTCCAAGATTTTATTACACTTAGGATGGAAACTCGAGAAGAAGACTTTATCTCGCCTGAAAAATTGAAACCTTGAGTTGAAAAAGACAGGGATCCAAATACCTCATCGTAACGTCTTTTGGTCTTTTCAAGAACCGCTTCCCGTTTCGTCTGAGGACGTTTTTGAGCCTTTTCATTAGAGGAGCCGAGACCCTGTCTGTCGTTTTTCAGTTTCGTGGAGATCTTGGAAAAAACACCAATGAGACTTTTCCTTTTCTTTGATGAATACCGGATCCACAGTTCCTTGCGAGGATTTGCCCAGACCTTGACCTTCGCTCCAACCCATCGACTTGAGCAGCTTGAACCCGACATTTCCCATATCGAGAGGCTTCTCCACAGGAGCGGCTGGTGTCGAAGAAGAGGAGTTAGCGGGTTCAGGTATTGCGAACCGGCGTTGAGATTCTAGAAAGATGTTCTTGAGCAAAAAAAGAAAATGATTACCGGGAAGAGGTTTGGCTGCACAGGCGCCGTACGTGTCGGTGGGTCGAACATGCGCAGGAAAGCCTTCCTCCCGTCGGGATTTCCGGACAATCGGAGCGTTGAGTGATTCCTGAGCTCATGCAAAATGTTTCAGGACGTAAGTAGCAGGCGAACATCTGGCGCGATGCCGTAGGAAGCCATCAGCTTCTTGAGCGTCTTCCGCCTGGCGACTTCCGATTTGACATTTCTGACACTCGCCGGTTCCTGAGGCGCTTGCACAGCGATGAGCCCCGGCTCGCAAGAAGGACAGGTGTTGGAACCTTTGCAACTGTCGTAATCAATTTCAATAGCTCGTAAACTACCGTAATGCACATGTAAAACGAACTTCTCCCCACTGACAAGAAGAACGTCGCCGTGTGCGATATCTACCGTCGACCCAGTCTTAGATATACAATTAAATTGCCGGGAGTGACAGTTACCTGGACGGCATTGGAGTTTATATGTACCGAACAGCGGTCATCCGTCCTGGTCAGCGTGTATCCATTTATTTCGGAAGAGTAGTTGATTTCCAGACAACTCTACAAAAACTTAACAGTTAAGAAGGAAAGTTCGTAAATAGAAAAGCGAAAAAAAACCTCTGCCAGAGCGGGATTCTGAAGGATGATTTCGTTGACGTGGCTAGAGCCGATGGTTCCGCCGCAGATGGTGATAATGTGAAGCCTTCGAGCGCCGTCGATTATTCGCAGCAAAGGAGGTTCATTATACCGCTCCTCTTGAAATAAAACTGAAGTGAAATATTCTCAGCTAATCTAAGAATTTTTTATCATACTGAAGCTCATACACAACGAATTCGTGAGTTGTTTAACACACTTTCTCTGAGAAAATTGATGACTTTTCAGCAATAAAAAGCAAAACAAAATAAAATTTTTTTTTGATTTACCTCAAAATGTGATCACGGCTCACACACGTGCTTCTGATTATTTAACACCAGGTTCCAGGTGACTCCGCCCCTTTTAAAAGATACTGTAGACAGTAAGCTGAAAAAAATTAATTTTTTTCCTGTTGAGAATTTTCATTCAAAAATGTTTGGAAATGTAAGAAAACACTATTTCGAGTATTTTTTCAGTTGCAACTTTTTTTCTAACACGACTTCTTCGGGGAGAAACTATCCCACCCCAGGGATTTTTTGTAGAACCACTTTTTCTTGAAGAAGAAGGCCCCTAGTTTCATAATCAGAGATGAAAGTCGTACCATAGGGGGGTTCTTACTCTAGTTATGGCTCAAAAACTGAAAAAATCGCTGTTTTGAGGAAATTTCGATTTTTTTCTCCCCGAAGAAGTCGTGTTAGAAAAAAAGTTGCAACTGAAAAAATACTCGAAATAGTGTTTTCTTACATTTCCAAACATTTTTGAATGAAAATTCTCAACAGGAAAAAAATTAATTTTTTTCAGCTTACTGTCTACAGCATCTTTTTAAAAAGGGGCGGAGCCACCTGGAACCTGGTGCTAAATAATCAGAAGCACGTGTGTGAGCCGTGATCACATTTTGAGGCAAATCAAAAAAACTTTTTTTTTATTTTGCTTCAGATTCATCGACTTTCTCAGAGAACGCGTGTTAAAGTCAACCCATACTAAAAAAAAAGCTTTGTGCCTTGTGGTCTGGAATAAATTCTCCCGATCTGTCTCGAACACCCAAGAAATCAAAAAGAAATCAAGCACAATTTTTAAACAAACCAATCATTTGTTGAGATCGCTCATCACAGTCGAAGTCGCTGTCACTTTCGTCAGTAGCGCCTTCCGGTTCTTCTTAGACAAAAATATGATCTCATTGTATCCTTCGATATTTTCTTCTCACTTTCTTCTGAACGGCTTGGTATAGGGCAGAAATCGCCGGTCGCTTCATCAAAAACTGCGTCACTCTGAATCTGTTTAACTTCATTTCTCAATTAAAAAAAATAGTTTACGCTTTTCAAGTTTTTCATAGCACCATGCTGAAGACGTTTTTGGTGGAGTAGACGGCGAATGTCCTTAGCGGTGATGCTCAATGGATTCCCGCTGGATGAAGAAGATTCCGGCTGTTCTTGTTTTTCGGCGTTCCTTTGAATTTCTTCCTCTTTACTGACTTGATTAGTCAGTTCGAGGAGGACGTCACATATTTCAGCTGTTTCCACGTCTAGCTTGCAAAAGTCCTCTCCGAGAAGACGTTTTGCTCGTTTTCTAGTTTCTTTAGAGGTCCATTTAACTAGAAATCTTCTGCTCAGAAAACAATATGAATAAAAAAAACCAACCACTTTGGTAACAGGCGAGAACGTCGTATTGTTGAGTGTTCTCATTGTAGCGATAATAAGTCATGTTATCAGAGTTATAAAAAAGCGAAGTATTCTGTTGATTCATCTTGTTTTTTGGAAACTGAATACAATTTACCAACCGGGTCATAAAAATATCTGGTCTCCTTGTTGTAATATTGTCCATATTCGCTTATAAATTCAAACCCTTCCGGAACGGATGCGTGTAAGACCTCGTTTGCAGCCTCTCGTAACATTTCTTCAATAGAAACGCTCTGAAAATTATGTTTTTTTTTTCAAGAAGTTGAATGCAGTTATACCGGGTCGATAGCCTTCTCCATTTGAAAATAAAAAAAGTTTTTCCTAAAAATACTGTAAATGATTAGAAATTTTTGCATAACTTATATATATCATATATAATATCTGAAAGAAAAGTCTTCGGAAAAAAACTTTCAAAAAAATATGGAAAAAAATTAAACTGAGAAAGTTCGCTCCGTGAACAGTATTAAATTTTTGAAAAATTAAAAAAATTTTTTTGTTTATAAATTTTTTTAAATTACTTGATCGGACTGGCAAAAAGCCAACTTTAAATAATGATAAATTTTTCTCCAAACACCGGTGGTAGATACAATCTTTTTCCAGGTTTTTCCACATTTTGACGCATTTTTTTACGCTTTTTTTATTTTGAAAACAACACGCGCACGCTTCTGTCCAATTTATTTCTTTACTGAAACTTTTAAAATCATGCTTAATTCGACGAATCTGAATTTTTTTAGTTATCATTATTTTTTTATTTCAGAAAATGAGAAAATGGCTGAGAAGAATATCGCGCGTAGTGATCAGTGGATGTGCTATCCTCACCGGCTTCGACATTATTGGACACCCAGCCAGCATTGTTGGTGATTCTTTTTTTCTATTTTTTTGAAACTTTAATCCTTGAATAATTTCAGGAAACTCAATGTATCCGGCCCTGAGGGGAGAAGATTCGCGATGGTATAAACGAGATTTTGTCTGGCTTTCGCGATGGTCATTGCATGCCTGCAGCCCCGGAACCATTCTCACATTCATGTTGGTTTCTTTTTGTATTTAAAAAAACTGGTACAAGATTTTTTATGAAGAACTTGAAACTTTTAAAAGATATCAGCAGAATCTAGCTCAGGTTTTTTTTTTTCCAAAAAGGAAGTAAAAAGAAAAGTAGTTGATTTTCAGTTCACCTCGAGATCCAAGCGCTGTTCACATAAAGCGAGTGGTGGCGACTGAAGGTTCTGGAGTGATCCCCCAACTTCGCGCGGAAGTAACGATAGTTCCGAAAGGTCATTACTGGATGGAAGGCGACAATCCACAGGCGCGGAATGACAGCAATGTCTACGGCCCAGTAAGTTTAGAAGCCAATTTTTTGCTCAGTTAAAATGTCAATTGCTTCGAACTGAAAAAATAAAACATTTATTTATAGGTAAGCAAAGGACTAGTGCGTGGTCGGGCGACGCACATCATTTGGCCACCTAGTAGGTGGCAAAGACTCTAGTAACGATTGTAATTATTGTCATAATAATAAAGACACTCTATATTCCTATTGGATCGTAGTGTAAAATGCTAAGTTTCAACGCAAAGATCGATGGAAACCCGAGATCTAAAGGAATGGCGCATATATATACTTTAGCTAAAAAGTCACCGCATCTTTTAAGTTATCACGGAATGAAAATCGAACACGTTCTATACAAAACTATATATGTGCTATATTTAAAGAAAATAAGAATCTATAGATTTTTAGTTACTAAGAACATAACTTGGCCTTTCTAAAGAGTAAAAGTCTGAAAAAAGCTGGCAGGCTAATGTGAAGCGATTGTAATAAAGTTGAGATTGTACAGACGAATCAAAATACACAAAAAAGTTCGTATTCACATTTCGTAGTCGCGTAGTGCCTCGGAGATCTTGAGATCATCTTTGTCAACGACTTTGCATTCGATCAGGAACTCTATGGCACTTCGACATCCTTCTTTAATCTGAAGTCTACCGAATAAATCAAAAATTAAGAAAGAATTGAACTTTATTATCAGTTCTGTCCATCATTTCTCGAGCTAGTATACCAGCCAACGCGACTAGGTCGTTTCTATAGAAGATTTTCGCCACAACATCTTCTCCCAAGGCAAAGACGCACAACAAGAATCTTATCCGCCGTTCTAAACGCATAAATATGATGAGAGATTTTTCTGGTCCAACCTGTACAGTTTTGGTTTATTTCTTGAATGAGGACAAGGCAAAGTGCAGTTAGAGCAGAGGGATCCGCAGTGAGAGATGCAAAAAATGACTCAGCAGAGAGATCGGAATTAAGGAGAAGCCACGTCACGTTGACAATCAATTCCAGAACGTCGACACCGTCGTAATAGTCGAGGGAGCGGACGAGCTTAGCAAAAAATTGATCGTTCAAATAGGCTAAAAAATGAATGATGTGATGATAGTGGTAGGTGACATACAAAAGTGGTCAAGAGGCGGCAAAACGTCCGTCGAATAGAGTAGTGCTAGAAGACTCAGCGAACTCGACTGTAACTTCTTCTGAGCGGATTCGGCATCGAGAGAAGGCGGAATGGACAGAATGGAGACCAAGGCGGTAGAAAGCCTCGATTCAATGAGCAGCCTGACGATCGGGTCCCGACACGAACGTACCAGTTCAGCCAGGCAATCCACCACCACCTGTCGTACTGCCGAGTTTTGGTCCTAAGTATTCACTGCAAATTATTCGTATAAAATGTAAAAAGGAACCATTTGTATGACGGAGACTAGTTGAGTGACCCATTCGAAATCGTTTGAGGAAACGATTTCCAACGGAATACGCGCATCTGTCTTCTTCTTAAAAAGTTGATAAAGATATAAAAAGACCTTTTCCCACCGTTATGTCAGTGAAGAGTTCGAGTCCTCGTATGAGCTCAACATCATCCTGACTAGACGAGTAACTGAGCTGCACCAGAATTCTATGAAAGTTCTATCGGAATGAAAAAACCTCCTGCTTTTCTACGAAAATGTCGAAAAGTCGACTGCAAATTGCTTCAAGAGAACGACGGTCGTAGCATGATTTGATATTAACTGTATAATTGACAGCCGCATTCCGAATTTCAGTAAACTGTGCTCCACTAGTAAAGTAACGCTCAGAACCTCCTTTGAGCTTCAAATACCTCAGATGTGGCTCGAGAAGATGGAAAACAGCGAGAACGGCATTGTGGCACTGTTCTAGGGGGGCGTCGGTTGTTTCTCGGACTGCGTCGACCGCCGCGGCGGCCAGGCGAGTTGCGTCCAATGTTGACTCGTACATTTGTTCTTTCTTCAATTCACAGATTTCTTTCAAAACGCTGAAAATTACTTTCCGTTGAAAGCCAGTTGCGAAAAGTTTATAAAAATAAAGTTCTTCGGACGAAAATTTCTCAAGATGTCAAAGGACCTCGAAAAAAAAAAATTAAGCCGTTTGCGATTTGAATCCGGGAAAATTATCGAGTAATCTCATAAAATCCCCACATTTTCTTTATTTTGTTTGGAAAAAATGAATCAGTACCGATTGGGAATTACCGATTTGAAAAAAAAAAAGACTTTCCCGAAAAGCCTTTATTGAAGAAATAAATAAAGACTGACACAATCACAGCTAGTGCAATAAGACTAGTAAGTTACATGAATCTGGGTGAGTAAATATGATAGTGAAAAAACTCCCTCGACACAAAAAAGACTGGCGACTCTATCGACAGCAAAAATTTAAAAAAAAGGAATGGAAGAAGGATCATGAAAGAGATAAGTTAAAGAAATCTAGAAAAAAGGATAAAGGACTTTCAAGCAAACATTTTATCAAAACGGAGATACAAACAGACTATATTCACAAATTCCAAAGAATTTTGGAAATGTCAGACGCCGAAAAACCGACGAAGAGTCGCTTCGGAAATTGCGTTTGACGACATCATGCCCTCGAGCCAATCTTCTTCGTCTTCGTCCTCCCAAGAGCTAATAATTATTCAAATTTAAATAGGGAAATTGATGAGGATCTCGTCTAAAAAATATTCTCTGGAGTGTGCAAAGGCGCTTAAGCTACCGAAAATCGTATAAGACATCGGAACGGTTTCTCTGAGAGTTTCGATACGATTGGTTGTATGAGAAGAGAAGATTGGAAAAAATTAGCGAGAAAGGAAGATTTTGGTCGACGTGACTCAGGTTAAAAGAATAGAATAAAAGATGACTGATGAATGGTATTTAAACTAGAACTTTTTTGATTTTTGTAAAGTTTAGACGAAATTCGTAAATTTTTTTTTTTTTTCAAATTTTTATGCTTCTCTGAAACGTACGCCAAAAATTCAGAGAGCTTGGGTCGTCGACGGACATGAGGATCCTCGCCGGGGTCGATACTCCCGTCAGGCATCTGGTGCTTGTAGAAACACTTGTTTCCGAAGGGACATCCCTCGCTCATCGAGCCGTTCTGAAAACTCAAGTTCACTGGAAATCACACTTTCAAAAATCACCGCGTAGTATTTGCAGACTTTAGTTTTGGTGTTTTCGATGTACATTTGGATGAGGACATTTTTCTCCTCTTCGTCCTCCACCCAGACCACCGAGGGGACGACATAGTCGCTGTGTTGTCTACACTCGGGACACGATCTGATACCCAACCATTCTCAACTTCTCTCGCTTTTTGCCAACCTAACGACTTTGCTGTCAAACTCTAAAGACTCGTGCTTCCTCCGCCACTCGCGAATGCAATTCAAACAGAAACAATGCTTGCAACCCTTCAATATTCCAAACCTCAGATTCTGAAACAAAAAATTTTTTTTTATGGAATGGGCTTTCAGAACCTTTTCAAGAATGTTCTCCATGCAGATTCCGCATGATTTGTCCATAGAATTGGCCGTGGCGAAAGCTTCGTTCATCGCGAGTTCGTGCGACGCCAGGCACTCCTCAAAAGAACTTCCTTACATACATTGAACCTTGTTTTTCTTTTTTAAAGAAGGTGAAAAACCCTGAGAACCAACTTTATATATTGGTTTCTCGAAATGTTCGTGTCTTGCCCTCGTATTTTTTCGCTACACAAAAAGTTTTTGAGCAGATTTTCAGAAAATTTCTGGTTTGCTAAATGAGTATTCATGAACATTTTATTATGGATTTCAATGAAAACGTAAAGATATGATGACAGAGTTTGGAACTGCAGAAGATGTTCTGTAGACTGCATACCTTGAAATGTTGGTGTCGAAGGTTCTCATTGAAAGGATGAAGAGAGTATCGACTACACATCTCGCAGAGGTCGCCGTGGACGAAAATGCAGTCCTGGCGGCTGCACTCGCCTTTCATCTCGAAGTAGGGACACAGTTGTCGAGCCGCCTGTTCCTCTTCTTCGGTCCGTGGAGCGGCTCCAGCGGCGGCCGCATAGCTCGATCCTGCCACGTATCTTCTCCTTGTGAGTTCTCCTTTTCTCTACCTCGCGAAACTTTCTTCCAGCTTGGGACAAACTCGGCGGCGGCGATGTTCAGCCCGGGCTTAGCCAATTGAGCCGGAACTGGAGGTTTCGGTGGCTGAACTTTCGCCGCTTTCTTCTGCGTGTTGCTGGCTCCCGTTTTTTCAGGCTTCGGTCTCACATGGGTGTAACGACACGCCGTTCCAAAAGTGCAACTGAAATCGATAATTTTCTCAAAACTAAAACAGTGAAGAAAAAAAAACGAACTTCCCACTGAGATAAAACCGACAGACTGTTTCGTCTCGTTGACTTCTGTCGTGAGAGTAGCTGAAAAACGACAAAAATTCCAAAAAAGCCTATTCTGAAAAAATCACCAACCGACAATCAGATCCTCGCGCGCAAGAACCGGAAACGTAGTAGCGACAAACCTTGGGCGTTGAAGAGCTTCCAGGGAAATCTCCCATAACTGATCACGTTTTTATCACATACAAAAAATCAAAGAGATAATAAATTTGAAATTGATCAGTTCACATAGAAACAAAAAACAAAATTTTCGAAGCTATTTATAGCACAAGCGAGTTACAAAAACGCCCGTCAGAAAAATATGTTTTCAAAGTGAAGTAGATATGCTCAAATTTCACACATTGCATGAGTAGATGATGTAAAAGTTTTACAGTAAAACACCGGGGAATGAATTCTGTACATAGTATAATACATTCGTCGATCTGTTAAGAAGTAGTTACATAATTTCACAAGCAGTTAGTAAAGGATAGCCGATATGAAGTGTCCTTTTCACATGACGATGCACTGAAAAAAAAAAATGAGATAAATTCTTGTTTTTATTTTTTTATTTTTCTTTTCTCGTTAAAGTTTCCGGTGAAGAATTTGCCCAGATTGAATGAAGAAGGGTTATTGAATTGAAAATCATAGATATCAAAAGTTAATTACTACGAAGAGTGAAAAATAGAACAAAACTCATCCGGAAAGAATCAAACAAATGAAGCTAATTTTTTTAATGAGAAAAAAAGAACGTAAGCGAGATTAATTTTTTTCTCTTTTTAGAATTTGCGTTTTATCATTATTTCGCTTTTTTTTTTCCCGATTCACTTAAAATTCGTTTGTACCTATTGATGGACCTATCTTCCGGACTTATAAATAATTTGACATAACTTTGGAATATTGCCTAGGAAATTCTTTCGTGGTGATAACAGATAATTTTTTCCAAACGGTAATATAAATTCGGTTCTTTATCGTTCTTTTTACATGTAATCATTTTGCGAAAAAAAAAAACTTTAAAATGTTTCTATCGTATCTTTTTTGAGTGCCTATATACCTTGTGTCGTTTGTACCTATTGATGGACCTATCTTCCGGACTTATAAATAATTTGTCTATGTCTGAATAAGAATTCAAAAAGTCGACAAAAGATGATAAAGAAATCACCTTGCTCTGGGATTTACTTCTTGGCATGGGCGGGTTCGGAGGCGACGGCGAGGGCGTCGAACCGCCGCGATTGGTCGGCTCCGGAAGGTTGCTTGCCTGTTCTTCTTCTTCATTTTGAAGCTGCAGGGCAAGCAAAAAGCTGTAACAGAATGAGATTTGTGGAAATCTCTCTCAGAAAAAAACTCTTTGCTGAGGACTTCAACGGAGTTGGGAGATGTTCCTCGAGAATCGGTTTGAGCATCAGAAGGAGTCTCAGAAGCAGAGGCCACAGGCGGGACGTAGGTGTGGAAATCGGGATTCACGAAGAAGGAATCGCCGTCGACGCTGCTGAGCGACTCCCAGACGATATTCGGCTCCTCGGCGAATCCCTCGTCCGTCACCAAAGTGAACAGTTCATCCTGCGACGACCAACAAATTCAATTTTATCAAAAAAGGCTTTATTTCGAATTCATGAAGATGCGAACGATCAAACTTATTTTTTTGTTTTCGAAAGATTCATATTTGCCAGAAACATGAAGTTTTACTCTAAATAGAATAAAATATGACGAAATGAGAGTTTCATCATCAACTGAAATGTAATTGAAAGATTCGAGAAATTCCGAGAGCTAGTCAAATCTGAAAATAAAATCAACTAACCCGGCGCTTAAGACACGTGTAGAAGTGATTGTTGCGGAAAAAAACAGCGATTTCCCCATCTTTCATTCGATCTATCAGCTCCGTTAGCCCATTGAAAGTCAACTGACTTTGGTAGGCTGAAAAATACTTCTCATATAGTATAGTAGAATCAAGTTTAAAACCTTCTAAAAATTCTCTAAGAAGCTCCCGATCCTCGTTTTTTTCGTTGCAAATTTCCATAACCAACTAAAAAGTCACAAATTAGCCGGATATCTTTTTAAACGAGTACCTGGTTGTACTTGAGCGGCTTCACGAGGTCGTAGATGATCTTCATCTGCGGATCGGCTACCCAAGCATGATAGAGAGTGATGTTGAGAAGGTCAAAAAGAGCCAGCGCAGAGGTAAATTCGAAATCCGTTACGTTCGAGAAACTGAAAGATAAGAATGCTTTTAACTCGGAAAAAAAAAATGAAACGAAGCGCAGAGAATAAGAAAACATTAAAATAAGGCATAGTAGATAAAAGTGTATCAATGATTTTTCTTAAAATTACTTTTTCCACTTATATTTATTTAAGTTATTTTCCATGAATAACAGTAAAAATTTAATTTTTTTGATCAAAAAAAATTGTCATTCAATAAGCTCGATTATGACTGGCTCAATGTTCAAAACTATGCTTACGATAAAATTCTTTTTTTTTTGATTCCAAAAAATAGGATTGGAAATCCTCGAAGCTTCAGTGAACAAAACATAAAATGAAGATATTGAAATCAGATGAGGAATAACAAAATGGCAAGCACAATCTCCTAATTACAAATATTTTTAGCATTTTTTCTCTTCACCCGTAGGTGTTCCTCAGTCTATGAGACAATATAGACGAAATTTTATTAAAACAAAAAAATTGAATTTAAGGAAGACGTGGAGAGATGGTTGAAAAAAAAAGTTCGAGACTGTATTTGTATACAATTTTGAGGCCAAGTGAATGAAGAAAGAACGAACCCGACGTTGACGTCGAGTCCCTGATTGAGAGAAGGAAGGAGTCGAATGACGTCCTCGAGATTCCGCTCGAAGTCCTGCTGGTTTTGCGACTCAGCAGGCCGCAGAAGACGTTCCGCGACCAACTGCACGAGCTCTTCGTTGACGACGACCGGATGGTCCGGAATCGTAACGTCTCCTTGGAATTGTCGCAAATTTCGAAGGTTTTCAAGACAAAGGTACCTCGTAAAACGAGTGAATTGACGATTGCAATCAGAGGACAAGGACCATTCTTATTTTGCATCACAATCCTATAAGTGATGGGTCCAAACCGAATGCATTTAGCCTGCAAAATCCAGTTTTGAATTTCAAATCGATATTTTTTCCCGAAAACCTTGTAAGTGTTGCCCGCAGTGGTTTGCAACTCTTCCACGGAAGGCACGTAAGGTCCTTTTTGGGCACAAAGCCTTTCCACCTCCTCTGATTTTGTCTCATTTCCGGCTCCCAAACGATCTTCTCTAGTCTCCTCAAGAAGATAAATCGAGACATTAGAAATGGCAAACTCTCTACAAAAAATTATGCAATATTCTGTTCGTAAAGCATAACTGGTTTTGATGTGAAAATCATAAATAAAAATGATTTATTACAGAAATGATCTTGAATGAAACGTAGCAAAATTTTTACAGGGAACAAGATTTAGTTAATGAATTCTTAGTGACGGCTCACCTTGTCGGCCTTCGAATTATCCCCCTCGTGTTTGTTAGAGCTCTAAAACAAGCATGAATATGAATTGTTTTTTATTCTCAAAAATCAATAATGGAACTTCGAAAGCTCGATGCAAATTTTTCTAATTTATTCAATGTTTTCTGAATCCAAATTCCACGCATTCACACTAACGTCATGAAAAAACACCTCAACCTTGTCAAATAATAGATCCGGAAGCTTCTGAACGGAAATTGAGAGAAAACTTACGCCGACTTGAACTCTCTGGACGTCCTCGGTGTAAACGGGACTGCTGTCGGCGTGGACGACGTCCGTGGCAAAAGCGTTGCCTGGAGTGACGTCAGAACTCGGATCTCCCGCTTCTTGGCGCGCCTTCTCCGACGTTTCCACAGCGGGCTCTTCGTGAGCCTCGAAAATGGCCTCGTCTCCCTTGGTCGTTTCCATTTCTCCTTCGTATTCTCAAAACCATGTCTAATTAGCCTAATTTATCAATCAAATCTCACTTTCTTCTTGTTTCTGCTTATCGTCACCTTGCTGAGGATCTCTGCCTGACTCCGACATCTGGAAATAACTGATGAGCAACGGCACAAAAGAGAAGATGAACAGGATAAAAACGAAAAAAAGCACTGAAAAATATTCTCGTTTTTCAACTAAAGGTGCGGAATTGGCGGCTATAGTCTGTTCAGATTTTGAATGTCAAGTAGAATGACGTCATCCAAAAACACTCTGTGGATGGCTCGCTCTCTGATTGGTTTATCGCACCATTATGGGCGGAGCTTGAGCGACGAGTTGACATTTAAAATCTGAACAGACTATAACACTACGCTCGATCTTCTGGAAACAGGCATTTTGCAAAAATGCGAAATCGTAAACTATACCACAACGGTTTAAAATTGAAATATACCTTCGCCACTTTGATTGAACCTTTCAACAGATACATTCAAATCGAAGAATCGTCCAAAAAAAAGAAAGAAAAATAACTGCCAACAAAACGCTGAAAGCTCGAAAGTGCAACTAGAAAGAATCAATAAAAGTAATCTTGATGAATGTGAAGCAAATTAATACTCAGAAGCAGTACGAGTTGATTAATTACCGTATAAACCAATTAATGCTCATAACTCCCTCGAGGACGCATGTAACAAAGAAAAAAAGATTGTGAGTGCACTCAGTGCTCACGAGTTAACAATTGATCGCTATGTGCTGAAATAAAAACGATATTCCTGACGCTCGTATATTGCGAAACAATAGTTTTATTTTTCACTCGATAAAGGCTATTGCAATCAATTGAAATTTATAGAAATTATTAAATTCAGAAAAAAATATTCTTCGAAATATTGAAATTTATTACTGAGATTTCGCTTTAAAGCAGTTCTACCCACCTAATCAAAAAAATTGTCTGTTGACACTAAAGACCAGGGCATATATCATAACAACAAAAAATAATTTCAAAAAACTGAAAATGAAAACCTCGTTCCGATACTTTCGTAAAAAGTTTAAAAAAGGTCTGTCGATTGCGCTCTATTGAACCTAAAAGAGAGCAATTTCTCTGCCGACTTTTGCGCATGCGACTAGTCTCGGCAGTTATCTTTAGTGCAAGTTTTTTTTCCGTTTGAATTGTCTAAAAACAAAGCGCAATTCAAGCTATAGCTTAGCGCTAAAAATTTAGGTTGATGGTCAAAAAGGATTATACACATTAAGTAAAAACTTTTCTATTAAATGATAGATTCTCAAGCGATTGCTCGCTGTGAAAACGAGAAGTTCAAAGAAGAATCCAAATATTTATTAAATAACGAATCAATACAACGCATTATCGTCCGAATTGCAAATAGTTAGCCCCGCCTGTAGATGTAACTTTTGTTTCTAACATTGTTTGAGAAGATGGCGCAGCTGACTTTGGTTTCGGAGTGCAGAAGCCACATGAGAGAGGACAGAATTCCTGTAAAAGATGATAAAAACCTTTTTATTTATTTTTTTTTTTGAATTCTAAAATCTGAAACTGAATGAACCTGCATGATTTTTTCGAAAAAGAAGGAACGGCAGCGATCCAGCCATCTCCAGCAGAGATTCGTCCTGTCGCGGCACTCTGAAAACAAAAAAGGATCCTTTTTCCTTAATTTTAGTACCGTCGTCAGGTTCTGGTGCGACGATCTGCACGGCGACGGGCTTGGGGATTTCAGTGACGATAGGCGTTGCCTCGCCGGCTTCTGTGCATTGGTACATCAAATTCATCTTCAGAACATCAACCTGGATTTTTTTTTGTTTCCGAGAAACTGCTTGCAAACTTACCGGACTGAAATCTATTGCAGCTCCAATCACAGCGGTCATTTCCGGCCTTTTGGCGACCATAGTCTCGAAACCGTTTTTAGAAAACGCCAAAGAGTCGTAGTGCACTGAAAAGTTTTGTTTTTACATTCCTTTTACGGTGAAAGTGAACTCGAGCCATTTATCAATATTATGAAGTTTCTAATATCTTGTTTTGGCTGATCTTGAGCCTACAATACTAATTCCTTTTTTCCATAACTTCGAGGGCTTCTTTTTTCTTGAAGTCTATTTTAATCTATTACTCCTCTTAAACATACATTCGAGAAAAAAAAAAATCACAACAGTAAATTAATAGGGTGATAATATCCAAAGAAAGAAGTTAGTGATAAAGTATAGGCGTAATTCAGAAAATACCAACAGAAAATAACAACCCCTACATTTTTGAGAGGGAAAAAACTCACTAATGGAATAATAATCGTAGACTTGACCGTAGTAAGAGCTTTCAGCGAGATCAACTTTTCCAAACTGATCATAGGCATCTGAAGATTTTCGGATGAGTTCGGTTGTTGGGATCATCTGGAACCTTTGTCGATGTTGTGCCAGAGAATGTTGATATGTTGGTCTCTATCCCATCGCTCGTGCTCATGGTAGAAGCCAACAGAATGCATGAGTTCGTGGATCGCCGTGTCATACTGTCAAAATTAAATTTCCTCTTCAATTTTTTCTTTTTTGAAACCAATCGAAGTCATAATTTTCTTACTAATTATTTTATTAGCACTTTTCACTTTCGAAAAATTGAATCAATATCTGTTTGAACGCTATTTTTTTGACAATCTACCGAAAATACTGTTCTCCTTCAAATTCTATCGATTAAAATTTTTATTACGGTGTTGAAAAACAGTACAAAAAAATATGAAAATTCAGAACAAAGCTGAAGATTGAAAAGTTCTAGTTCATAATCTAAAATTTCCATTGAAAACTGTAGAAAATATCAAGGAAGGTTTGAACTCTTCATTTTGGGTGAAATGTTAAAAAGTTTCCGTTTTGTGCAAAGTTCTTTCTACAATTTTCTATGAAAATCATAGAATGGAACTGTAGGAAATTTTGCTAGGTACCACAACGTTCTAACATAATTAAACTGTTTTCCAGAAATTTGAACAAAGTAAAAATGGGAAAGAATGAAAATAAAAGTGAATACCTGCATACAGCCGTCGTCGAGAGACAGTTCTTGACGGCCACCCGCACGTCCGACATCGGAAAAGCACCTACACCAATCGTATAGAAAAGAGACATATTTAAACTTCAAATAACACTCACCCATCAATTTTCCCTATATACAAATAATCGTTATCTAGAGCGGTCCTCGGCACAAATTTGATACAAGTTTTTGAGTGGTAAGCCTGAAATTCCAAAATTTCTTAAATGGCCAGAGCTCTTGATCAAGAAAGCACGACGCTACTGTTTTTCAAACTTTTTTGAGTTTCCGTTGTAATAGGAACTGTGCTTTAAACATTTATTTTGCAAAAAAAAAATAGCTGAGATATTATAAGATCTTTACCTGGAAACTCCGGGCAAGAACTGCGCGTTCGCGCTCGTTGTACTGATTGGATAGAACATAGGGGATCCTGCCGTTCGGCCATTTGCGGACACCGTTAATAACTCCATTCCGACGCCATCCCTCGCGTTGCTCCTGCAAAGCTAAATTAATTGATCAAAGAAATTGCAGATAATGAGGACGTCCCGAAAAAAGCCCCCTTTAAACGATTTTTTGGGCTCTGTTTTTCGTTTTCTCCCAAACATCAAAAAAAAAAAAAATGGACGGCAAAGGCTTGTCCCTGGAGCGAGCCTCTGAAGCCAAGTTTTTTTCTGAGGCTCTTGTGAAAAAAACGCGGCTTGGGCGCGAAACGGCAAAAAGAGACCGGTCGGCTTAACGGTTTCGATTACGCAGTAGTCCGCCACTGGTTCTGACGTTTGAATCGTGCCGCGAATTACTCAATCATTCAAACTTTCATCGAAAGTGAAACAAAACATTGCGTCACTCGATGTGAACTTTGTTTTGAACCAATTTTAAACCACCCTTTTTTTGGAGCCTAAAAGGCTTCATCCCTCTTTTTTTCTTCTTTAAGTGCCGCAGCTCGTAATAGTAAAATATGCTACTATGCTCGTTGAGGGAAGAATTATCCACCAAATAAACAAATCCACAATCAGTGAAAAAAAAGAATATTTCATAGCGATCGTTTGAAAAACACACCAACTTCCAGGCAGCCTTGCCACGGATGTCGCCCTTTCGAAAAAATTGACGCCAGAGGATTTTTCCGGCACCAATGTGTCCGTCACTAAGAGCCTCTGCGTTCTTGAAGTCTTCCTCCGTCAGAAATGTTTCTTCTGCTGCGAAAATAATTGAAAATGAGAATTTCAATAATATTGAGAAACGAAATATATAAAAACTTTAGACTTTTTCACAAAAATCAATAAAAAAATTAACCTTTTTTAATTTCACAAGATGATAAGCAGAAATTCTTTTTATTGGATGGTTCGGATCTGAGAAAAAATTTTTTTCGAAAGATCAGCCCAAATTTCAGACTAATCGTGCGCCAAAGCAATACGACACCAGCTGAGAATGGAGCGGAAAACTGTGAGCCAAGGAAAAAAAAAACAAAAAAATGAAGATTAAGAGGATACCATTGAGAGGTCGTACAAAATCGTCGTCGCTGAGAAACGTCTCATTTCTGTCGATTTCTTCTGGAGACCTGAGAGGGATGGTCGGCTCTGAAGATAAATTTAAAGAAAAGGGTTATCGAAAACAGGCAGAACTAACATAGTTATGTCCAGACAGAAATTCGACATCCGATAAAAAACATGAAATTTTTGCAAGCCAAAAATAATAAATAAATGAATAAACTTCTCAATTATTGACAAAAGATAATAAATTAAATCAAAATGCTCACCTAAGGAAAAAATGTCCACTTCTTGGGCTATAGAAAATTTCACAATGTAGGCCAATAAGACACAGGAATAATAAATAGAGTACTTAGTCGGACTACATAACTTCATTATCTTCGTATCCACATTATTTGAGGCTCAGCTTCACTCTTAGCTGAGCTGAAGGTTGAACTGTCGGCCGTTAGGTTCACGTAGCGGAAAGAACCAAACAAGACGTTGGATGAGCCCTCAGGGGCAACGGAAAAATGCGTCGTCCGCTCAGAAATACACACAAACACACGCCTTTTCCTAGGAGAGGGCGTGTCGAATCGCCGCCGACACACACAATACCGCCTGTGGCATCGCTGGCGACACCGGTCCTGCCGGGGACGCCGCCTCTTTGCCATTCGTTTCCTACGTCATTCTTTCAGAATGCTTTCCAAAGATCATCAAATGGATCAATGAGCTCCAAAGACTTCAGTTACTTGTCCTCAATCGGCTATTCCTCTAAGCTTATTAAGCTAGATCCCCCCAACTATATATCAGTTAACCCTGGCGGCTTTTCGCGGTAAAAATAAAGCAAAATGACATTTCAAAACTTATGAAACTAAAAATCTTTTCTCAAACTCCTTGTAGCTTCCTTTCCAAAAAATTGAAAATCTCTCTTGAAAAAAACAAATCAAAAATTTATTTGCCTATTTTTGGCTAAAGGGAACTGTAGATAAGTAGAAAAGTACTACTGATTCTCAAGTGCATAATACAAAATCTCAACTAAGTTGGGTAGACCAACTTACCAGAGACGTCATGAGACGCATTGATTCGACAGCTCAGAAGTTTTTGAAAAAAAGAGAGAAAGAAGGTGTTTAGTCTGCTAGTGGAAAACGGATTTCTTATGATTGCAGTGATGAAAATGCCAAGCAAGAGGTGTTCTTGTTTATCGTAAAGATTGGTGCTCAGAATATCGCGTGTGAGACGTCAACTAGGCGAGGAAGAAGGGAGGCGACCGGTTCGGCGGGTTTGGCGACTGCCATCCGTCTGTCCTGCAGCCGCGCCGTCGGGAATTAACGCGAGTCTGTTTCCGGGCCCTTGAGAGCACACGAAAACGTCTGCGCCAGGTTGATCGTTTATTCCTGACAAAATCTCAATTTTTTTTTTTTTTCAAATATTCTGCGAATATTGAGTTTCAACCATTAGCATATTAACTTCCGCCAATCTTTTTTTTGTGTTAAATGCCTAGGTTCGTACAAGATGCACTTGACCAAGAAGATCTATGTAGCTGACAGGGAGCCGTTTCCAAAAGGAATAATGAGCTCTCGCAAAAATGAAGCTCTCTATTTGATTACACGAATAGACAGGCGAAAACAAGGACTTTCGGGCCTGATGGTCCAAGTGCAAATACATTTTGTTCTCGTTTTCCTCTTTTGTTTTTTTTTCTACGGAGGAGAGCCAGTGAGTGTTTCGAGTGAAACAAACGCAAAAAAAGAGTCGCTAAACTCCCAAATTGGCTCTGAGCTTTTTGAACATCATGGAGGTGAAAGTCCCTTGAGGTGCCGTTTAAGTCTTGAACATCTTCAAAGGTGTGTGTCCGCCGAAAAAAAAAATATAGAAACAAAAAATTAGTTTTTGAATTTCCGACGAAAACTTAGAACAAAAAAAACATTTGACAGTCCGTGATAATTTATTAAATTCCATCAGGTCTCTTTCATATGAAAAAAAAAATTGAAATAGAAAATCAAATGAGCTGGAGAGTGAATATTACGAAAAGGTTTTTGTTCGAGGATTGTAAGAAACATTTCTACATCTACTGAGTAATGTAATTTAGTCATAACTGAGGTAGGTGAAACAAATGTACATAAATGGAAAGAAATGAGAATATGAAGATAGGAAAAGAGATTGAGAAAAACGGTAAACAAGGAAAATGAGGACTTTGACAACTCGTAATATTCAGTAAATCAATGAAAACAGTGGATGAGCAAAAAATGTTCTTTTTAGCCGGAGGTCAATTTTTTTAAACCTACTTATGGTGATTTTTTTAATCAAAGATTGAAGAATTGTAGGTGGTGATAGGTCAGAGGTTTGTGCAAGCCGCCAGTGAAACGTTATTTTTCCTAATGACTAATCTCTTTTGGTGCTGTAAGATATAATGAGAAGGCTTATAAATGCTGGCGTGGAGGTTATGAGAGTTCACCGAGGAAGAAAAAAGTAAAAATTAAAAACATGGAAATTGATATAAACATAAATAGCATTCATGAACATACCTAAAACCGGGGAGCTTCGAAAAACGAAAATTTCAGCAGAATTAAGAAGTTCAGAAACTTTTCAACCGTAATACGACCGACCGCCGTAAAAGGGTGTGTTCTCAAATAATCTCATATTTTACTAGCTTCTTTTTCTGAATGATTTTTTTGAATTTATCGTGAGGCATCTGGAGCATTGATAATTACGCTTCATCAACTCAACAAAAAAAGTTAAATTATATGAAAATTCTGAATAATTCGTCAACTCCTTCTGTATTCATTTTAATGAAAAACTGAAATGAATTTTTAAGAAGTTCTACAACTATTTGGGATATACATTTTTGCAAAGTTAAAAACGGTCTGCCACAAAAATGACGACTAAAAAAGAAAAGACTCAAGTTTTTTGCTGGTCCTTTTCCGAAACGGCTCCAGGAGTAACTTCGAGCTCGCGGAGGGCGTCGACGCAGTCTTCGGCGCTCGTGACGTCACTGACGAGCCACTCGGTCAGACTCTCGTGATGACGCCACATCTCGTCGTCGCCAGTCGCGTCAAGCTCCTCTGCAGCCAACGCAGGAGGCTCCTCCGTTTCGCTTTCTATTTCGTCGATCTCGAATCACCTTTTATGAAGAGTAGAACTAAGTTGTGAACCACCTCACACAGCGGGAAAGGTTCTTCGAGGTTGAGGTACGATCCCGACGGCAGTCCTGTCAAATTGACGACGAGCGCGTCGAAAAGCTCAATGTTGTCGAAGGCGGACGTCGAGCAGCTCTTCAGCGGAAATTAATATTCGAAAGAAAAAACAGAGAAGAGAAGCAGTAATTTTTTTCTAAAATGACTTCACATAACTCCAACAAGAAGTCTCACTTAACTGCAAGACGCTTTGGCAGAAAAACTAAGATACACATTACTGCGCATCTTTAAAGCCATTCAAACCAAGAAACTTTAGAAAAACGTATGAAAAAACATTTAAAAACTCAAAAAACGGCAAAAAATACCCACCATGGTTCGACGATTGCCCTCGAAAAAATCATTTACTGGGGAAGTGACTCTCACAGCAGGAAAACTGACTTTTCTGGAAAAAAACGATGATTTTGTTCAAGTTTACAAAAATAAACCGTCTGTTCATAACGGCGCTTTTTGCGTCTCGATCCATTCCTCTAACTAACTCTGTTGGCACCTCAGGCGATCCAATCAAAGATCCTATCCCGAGAGAAGCCAAATTTATCGACACCGATGCCTTGTCTTGTCTAACTTCTGGAAAAGCAAAATGAGAAATTTCACGAATTCTATGCCAACTTCCGATCGCCCTAACGACTGGAGATCTTCTCGCAAGTCTCCATTTAGCAAAAACATGAGACCGATGGAAACGGACGGCATTCACAACGTACAAACCGTGTGCTGTAAAGTGATTCTGTGAAAAATAGCACATTTTATGAACCAGCCTTTGTTCCCAAAAACTCTCGAAAAGTCGACAATAAATTCGAGATCGTGACTCCAAAGAAGAGGAAGACCACTGTGGTCCGTAAAACCGGAGTATTCACAAATCGTTTCCACCTGAAAAGTCAAAATAACTTTGAAAAGAAGTTACGTCTCCATCTCAAAAGAAAAATAATGTTTATAAGGTTTTTTTTTTCCAAAAATTCAACCAAAACACTATGACTTCTCATTGATAATTTTGAAAAATCGCAACGTTCGAAAACACCAACTTTTTGCTAAAAGTAATTCTTGAGAAGTTTTCTCATTCTTCAACCAGTACATCAAAAAATGTCTTGATCCGCATCTTAAAACTCCGATTTTCGGTTTAGCTCACTAGTCAGAAGTTCATACATGAAAACTCCGGGTTCATTTTTCGATCAAAAGATATTTATTTACCTGAGAACATTAAATTTCAAAGATAAAACCTCGACAAATCCGCGTTGGACGTGCACAGTCAGCTGTCGCTCCGCCCTGCGAAGGAAACTGCCGTCGACGTGGAAACCGATGCCGCCGGCCGATTGTTCGGATTCTGCAGCCGCGGCTATCGGCCCGAAGCCCAGTCCCACGCCGCGGCATTTTTTCACGCGGAAAATTACGGATAAGCCAAGAAGTTCTAGAAAACTCTTTTGGAAGGATCTGACGTCGATCCAAACCTAAGGCATGACTCTCCGAACTGACAAGCTTCTCAGAAGAAGTCCCTGGTGAACTCTGAGAATTCATCGAAGAACTTCGGTTACGACGCACAGGATGAGTCGATTCGCAAGAATGATAACCGCTGAAAATCATCAATATGCAATAAGAATAAAAAGTATAAACTTCCTGAAAAGGCGGACGTCTCGCGGGAAATCCCGACTGGAAATAAGTCTGAGGTCTCGAATAGCGTCTCCTTCCACTCGAGTTACGAGTCCATAATGTTCGTCTTCTTGAAGATTTGATATTTGAGAATGGGGAACCTGAATTGGAAATAAGTTGCTCAGTTGTTTCATAAAAACCTGTTCGAATGAAATTATTTTCTGAATTCCAAACTGCCAGCTGTCTCCAATGAGAATGGGTTTCACCACACATGTAAGGCGTCCTGCAAAATAGGATGACTCTCAATGAAACATACAAACTATATGGAAAAAATAATAATATAAAACTAATGTAGAAAAATAGTGTAAAAGAAAATGAAACGAAAAAGAAAACAGAATCGATTACCGATTTGTGATTTCGGAATGTTTGGATGAGTGTTACTGTCGACGAGAATACCAAGAGAGTCACTGAAAGCGCATGGAAGGGTGAAGTCAATTCCGGCGTGCGTGAAACAGCCAGTCGTGAGCGCCGAACATTCAATCTTGAACATTGGTCCTTGCGTTTTGAAAAATTTGCACATACACAAGCAAGCGAATCGTGGGTTTTGACAAATTTGATATTTGTCCAGCGAGGTATGCGACTTCCAAAAATCGAGCCTAACTTCAATACCTTGCTTATGACGATGAAACCATGACTTTGCCTGAAAGCGTGATAGCCCGGAAATCCCAATTAAAAAATTTACTAACGATTCACGCAGTCGGGCTACCAACAAGGTTCCTACAGTCAGATTGGAAACACACAAAGACTCTAATATTTCCGAGGACACTTCGGCTACCTGAAGCTTCTTCCCAAAACTGACAACATATCGATCTGAAATATTGTAAGTGAATGGAAATAATCAAATTACATACGACGAGTAGGTTCTGGCTGCAGCTCTCCAACCACTAAAAGCTCGCCAAAATTCAGAAAATTGGTTTCGTTGTCAGTAAACATGTCTCACATCGGGCGAATCTCTAAAAAAGGTCATCTAGTTCATTTTTGAAATCAAAACAGTGACAAAAAAAAATTGTACGATGTCTCGACCTCCGCAGAGTAAGTCCGCATCATCGCGAAACAAGTTTAGATTCACAGTGAGGTAAATTGTACAATAACGGGCTACTCCAAGATGTTTTAGAGAAGAGATATACTTGATGAAGTATTCAGGCATAAACCCACCAGTCATTCGTTTTTTTTGAAGAGATTTTCATATTCAAAAAGAAATAAAAGCTAAAAATGAAAAAAAAAAAGAAAACAAAAGAAACTTTTTGCGTGTTTTTAATTGTAAAGCTCGAAAGAAGAAAAATCGAATTAACTTCTCGGGAAGCTTGACGAAAAGTTATTTGAAAGCTTAAATTACTCGTTTGACTGGCTGAAACGTAAACTAGCCAGTCAGCAAGTTACTCAGGTACGTGTAAAACAAAAGTTTTGAAAACTTGATTCGTAATTCGAAAAAACAAATCACTAATTTTCACTCTTCCACGAAGTCGCGCTCTAATGCAAATGACCGCAAATAAAACCTCTTAAGGGGAGAAAAAAGTGTGTCACGTTATCTGGAAAACATTTTTTTTAAATCTACGTTTTATAAAACGAGTAAATGTTTTATTTCGAGAAACTAGGAAATTAATACTTGTGGCGTTACAATGGCTTTCACTAAAAGCGTTATGAACGGTCTTATTTTGGTCCAAAGCATGTAAAAAGTTAAGGTTTTCAGTTATACGGACTATGAAATCAACGCGACTAACGAACGGTTTGAATATGAGACCGGCATTCTTTAACGACAGTCCAATAGTACTGAAACTCATACAAGACAATTTTTCAAGGGATCCGCATTACAAGGTAATTTATCTATATACATTATCAGTTTGATCAGAATTTCTTATCTTTTAAACAAAGGAAAAATGTCTATCATTGTCTAAATTCGAATTTCTAGAGCGTTGGCTGTACAATCTCCGAACTGGGGCCGATCGCTAATCGCAAATTGCAAAAGGCCCTTCAACAGCCATATTCACTAATCATCGAAGATTCAGTGAATTTTTTTTTTCTCATTCTGAGGCTGGTCAGCTGAAAACTTTACTAGGATGGCCATCCTTCGGGATTCGTCCTTGCCAGTAAAACTCACAGGTATCGTGAACGGAGGCGAGAAGCCTCAGAAGTGGACAAGGATAACGGTGTGAACTATGTCTACTTGGGTTTAGTTTTACTGTGTTTAATGGAATTTCAAGGATTTTCAGATAGATTATTCAAGTTTTGTCGGTTGCATTTTTGGGTGAATGTGCATGATCGTTACGAGAAGGTGCTTGTTGAATAGTTTCCGATGCCCAATTATTTTAGGTGGCCGTTCTGAAAAGCATAGTTTTACTAGGGAAACAAGATCTAGCCGTTTACACGAGCATAATCGCTGCCACGATAAAGCGAATTCGAGTAAGAGACCGTCTGAAGTTTTTAAATTATAAAAATAACTTCGAGGAAAGCGACGAAACAATCGAAGGAGTGATGTGCGTTGCGACTGACGAAATGACACTGAAAACTTTGAAAGAAGCTGGCTTCCAAGTACTTTTCAGTTGTCCTCCGGAAATGTACGTCAAGGTGATTCCAATTACAGGGAGGCCAACTTTTTCAATGATCATTTCGCAGGACTGTGGTGAGATTTGGCAGCCTCAGAGCAATCTTCGCTCCGCCCACGTCGCTTGGATTCCTTTTGAAGATGTCGTTGCCAGAAAGAAGAGAGGCACAAAATAAATATTTATTTACAAAAAGAATCGAAGGAAAATCAGAAATGGGATACTGATAAAGCTTGTGTGAAGAGTAGAAGAGCGCGGTCGGACGCCTCCACCGATTTCGTAGTCTGCGAACAAATACTCGGAGTTTGTAGTAAGAAAAGTGTTACCGCGTCGCTGTGGATTGTTGTATGGGTCGTTGGGCTGGACTCCGCCCCCGATTCCGGGATTGGGATAGAGCATAGGCATGTCTGAAAACTTGTGAGATTTATGAGTTAAAGTATTTCGAAAAGTATAGCAGTTTATAGCTTTTTTTTAACCTTAAAAAGGGGACTGTTCAATAATAATGTTCTCATTCGAGTAGGAAACTCTTCGATGTACTACATGTCGATGAAGTATTCCTAAGCTATAGTCTGCACGAATTCTTTTTTCTCTTTTACCGCACTTGTCCTATCTGTTAAGATTTGATAGAATTCGATTTGAAGATAAGATACCGGTAGGAATGAAATAATACGTATAGGAAGTTTTTAAAAAGCGAAGAAACTGCCGACCTCGGTTGCAGTTGTCGACGTTGCAGCTGGTGCAAGTATGGCCGGCGTGGCGAGCCTCGTTGACTTGAGAGCAGGAGGGCGCGCAGCCTTTCATCACGATTGCTGCGAAATAAAATTTGGATTTTTGTACCTGTTAGAAGAAACCTCCGTGCATGTTCCGGACAGTGTAGCACTGCATGGGGTGATGGCAATGCTGTACTATCGGATTGTGGCAGCCGACGTAGGCGTCGCAGCTTTGGCACGCGATCCCCGCCGCTACAAAATGATTTTCAAATGTATAATCAAAAGAGGGAGAGTAGAAATCTTTTTTAAATCGTGAACGAATTTTTTGAGTTTTTTTATCTGTTTATGAGTCAGCCAAATGTTTATCCATAATGGAAATTTTTTTTATTTGAGATTTTTTGGAGTTTGTATAATCATTCAGAGGTTTGTCCTTCCTCTACCTTCTATGTTAAAAAATGTTTTTTATGGTAACTGAAAAGGTCGAGAGATTGCTAAAAGGGATATTTTTGACATTTTGGCATGGCTCTTTTACTTTCACGATCAAGTTCTGAGAAGCGGACCGGCGGAGACGAAGACGAGTAGAAGGAAACAGCGGAGGGCGAATGTTGACATGGCCAGGGACACGACTGTCGACGCTTATCGGCTCGTCTTCCTGTGGATGCCGTCTTTGGTCACTGGCACTGATAGGCTTGTTTTATCGACGCGGCACAACAACCCAAACAGATATAGAGCCGTGGCAACATTTTGAGTAGAATGGATAGTAAAATCAAAAAGAATGTGAAGTACTTTCACAACAAGCAATTAACGAACCGAGAAACTACACATCTAATTTTCCAAACAATGGCTCTAATAGTTTTCAAATTGAATAACCGATGAATTTTTTTTTTTTTTTGATAGGTGATGATAAAACATTAGTCACGGTATTTGCACTGATTTCAAACTTCACTTACTCATAATCTTCAAATAAAGTAGATCTAATCGCTCTAAAATGATTCTATGATTTTTTTTTCCTCCATCAGCAGTAACTGAAGATTATTATAAGTATTAGCTTGAAAAATAAAAGTATCAAGCAAAAGTTCATTTTTCAAATCATAATTATTCTAAAAAAAAAGTAGATTTTGATGATTTTATGGGAAAAAAAGGACAACATGTGAAAGACAGGAAATATATGAAATTTCAACCCGTTTTTAAATGATTTCGTCCTTTACGGCCAACTAATTTTGTAAAGAATTTTGTGAGTCATCTTTTCTGATCGGTTTCTGACGCCCACCAGTGATCAAACAAAGGAGCCCGAAAAACTTTATTCAAAGGCAAAAAGTTCAAGTGACGTTTTTGAGGACACGGTGAATCTCCTCGCGACTCATGATCGAAGCGGCGCCGACAGGTCTTATTGGCTCGACGACTTCAAGGAACCCGCTGTCCTGCTCGAAACGCTTCTCCGCTGACGTTTGAACTCCTCGGTCAGTCTGTGCCTTCCAAGCCGACGTCGTTGTTTTTGAAGAAGTCTTGAAGGCGCTTGTCAGCAACTTCGGCTGGAATTTTCGATCGCTGGTCGGTTCCAACGGGAGCAACCGCATCCAGTCATGCTCCACAAAGGCTTTTTTATTCTCAACAAAACTCTTTGCCGTGCTCATGTGAAGAGAAGAATGAGAAGTTTTCCTTTTTCCTACGTCAGGACGAGGTGAAAGAGTTGAAAAATCAAGTTTTTCAATCGGGAGTGCAGAAATTGTTGGTGCTATTGGCGCTTTATCGTACTCCAGTTCCAAACTCTCAAGTTCAGATACGTCCTCCTCAGGCTCCTGTTTGGGCTCGTTCAAGCTTTGCATCACCTGATCCAGTTTGAAATTGAGATCAGCGATCTGCTCACGTAGGCTTCGAGTGTACGCCTGTGTTCTGGCACTGGAAGGAGTCGAAGAAGAGTCTCGTTGCTGATTCTTGAGAAAGGCCGATTCTCGCGAAAGTTCCGCTTGAATGTCTTCCTGCTCATTCGAAAACTCCCGGAGTCTTTCACTCAACGTGTGTCTCATATACTTTGCCGTTGAGACGGTTTGGTGATGCGTTAGGCCTAACCGTTGAGCCTTCTGCGCGTAGACGGAGATGAGGTCCCGCGGAGAGAACAGCCTTTCTTGCGGGTCATCTTCAAACTGAGAGACAGGTTGACGGATAGACTCGCGAGCAGATGCTGGAGGTATTGGCAAGTTTGAACTTTTGGCAAGGCAGATGTCCTGCGGGTGTAAGCCGAGTCTCAAAGCGATGCCGTCGTTCGCCAAAGTGGAAAATCCTGGCGGCGTCCACTGGCTATTGATGAACTGCATGCAAATGAACTTGCTGGGTGAGACCTGAAATCGTTGATTTAATTTTTGGATCTCAGTGCTTTTAGTTACTAAATCTCTAACGAGAAATAAAACTTACTTTATGTTTGGGATGGAACGATCCACGCAACCAGTCCATTTCGAATTCTTCGCGAACCCCTCGATGGACGTCTTCATTCGACAACAGAATGCTTCGCAGCCAAACTTCTCTTGTCGATGAAGACAGCGGCGGCAGATACCGCTCAAATTTATCGTTTTCTTTTCAATCAAGCCGTTCATCTTTCTAACTTTTTGAGCGTATTTTTCTTGGACGTACTCAAAGAAAGAGGATACGTGTTGCATATCGAAATCTGTAGCTTCTGAAGTAAAGTTCCGCAAAATCTCCGGAAACGCAGTATCCATATTCAGTAGACCTTTGTACTTCTCAGCCATCAGAGCAACGCCGTTCTGCAACTTTATTCTTTCACAAATGAAAGAAAGAAACTAGCAAACCGATTTGAATATCAGTGCTTTGCTGAATAAATTTCTGTAGCTTGTCTGAAGTGAGAGAAGTAACGCTCTTGGCAAGATCATTTCGGAGCACAGGGACTTCTGAATCACTTTCGAATTCGCAAAAACAATAAAAGAGGGAAAACTCGCTCTATGTAAAAGAAATGAAAGTATTTTTTCTACCCTGGCGGTGCTAGTGGACGACGAAGAAATGATCTCAAGAGCGAGGTTGAGCTGCTGAGTGAGTCTGTTAGAAGCGGCCAAAGAAGTGAACAAAATGTGAAGAACCGAGTGGAGCTTCCAAACAGTCGCCATCCTTGAAGAGGTCTCTGGTGTACAGTATATTGGAGCATCCCAAGTCTAAAAAAATTTTTTTATAAATTAGTTTTTTTCAGTTTGTCTTGCTGATTTACAGTAGGAAAAAAATGGCATTTCAAAGTAGTGGTGAAGAATGTTAATTTTGAAAACTTGATGGAACTAATCATCATTTTTCCAAATAAAAAAAGCCTTCATTCATTTTTACGGTGCTCAATTCAAGTTTAACTTCTGAAAGGTAACTTTTTGAATTATAGAGAAATTTCACAAATTTTTGAAAATCGTCTTCCTAGTCTCAGTCATAAGATATCTCGATTCAAAAATTTAAAATCTAACTTCTTCAAGAGTTTCTGCACTCAGTGGCAACTGGGCGAACCAATGTTCAGCGGCGTTCATCAACAAATTCTCGAAGTCGGCCAGAAGAGGCTGGTCGACGACAACCTCCAGCTCTACCACACTTTGGGATAGCGAAAACGCTAGGTTTTCAAGCGACTTTGCCTCAGAAGTTTTTTCGATTTGTGCCAAAGTGCTTTTCACAAAGGTGTCCAGCACGTACTCTTTCGTCAGAGTTTTCCTGGAATTTTTTCTTCAAAAGGAGTCGAAAATAAAAATTGTGTCAAAGAGCTTTAATAATTAATAATAGATTGTTCTGTGCTTACTTACAGATACATAGAATCTGCAAGGATACGGATGACGAGGGCAGAACGACGGTCGTTGAAGTTGTCGACGTAGCCGATGGCCTCCACGATTTGTCCGCAGCGGACGAGCAGAATGGCAGGCAGCGCTGGAGTGAATTCTGATGGGAGAAGGCGACTGGCTTCCGATCGGTCCAGTTTCGATCCCCATCGTGATATCTCTGTTCAGAAATTGATCAATTGATAAACGAATAAGTTTTAAAAAAAATTAATGAAACAAATTTTTTAGCTTGGACGAGCTAACTGATAAAAATCTTTGAAAACTTCCGAGAAAATTACCTTCTGAATTTATGGTACCCCAGACAAAAAGTGATGGGTATGGCTGATTTTTCGTGAAAAAAAGCTGATAGTCTAAATAATAGGCGGCACAAAACCGAGCTATCTGAATACAGGCAGAGGTGTTCGGTTCCGAATCGACGGAAAACAGCAACGACCTCAAGAGTTGGGGCTTCAACAAGTTCTCCAACTCCATCAGCTCATTTTGAAGTAAAAATAATAGATCAAAGAAACCTAACTAAATGTTCGTTTTCTTTTGTTCTCGTCTCTAAATTTGCACGTGCAATAGGTCTCCATGGCAACATACAGAGCGGATTGATTTACTCGAAAATACGATAATTCGTTCATTACCTTCTTTCTCTAAAGAAGGTTTGAAATTTTCCAACCATCACGTCTCTTTATTTTATTTATTTGCGAAGGTCAATTCGATTTTTTCAGAATTTTTTCATGGATTTCAGAGTTTTCAGAAATATATTTCTTCTTCGGTATGTGCGAAAGGCGTTTTGTCTGCATTGAGAAATCTCACAAATGCGCGGGGCTCCGTAAAAATCTTTTTCCTTTCTTCACATGGCGTGTTCTTCGCACAGAATACACCCAGTTTCGTGGACTATATCGCAGCGAGTGGCGCGACATAGCAGCGACATATCTCGCTGCCATCTCGCTCAGCTCTAGCAAACTCCCGGCGCGATATCGGCGCGAGGTCGCGGATTATCGATTGGTCACTATTTACGTGCCATCAAAAATTTTTACTTGAATTGTTTTATTTTTTTCGTGTGTTAGATTCTCTCTGATTTTTTTATGTCCATTTTTTTCACTTAATATTTCTAAAATGTTAATTTTACAACTAATGTAACGCTCATACAGTACCGTCAGAAAAGGAAAAAAATGTTTTTTTCGCTCACAACTTCCTCGTATAGAGCTCAATCTTTCTGAAACTTTTTTTCAGCTGTGTTTCTAAGTTTTTCACCACGGTGTTACAATCAACAGTCATCATATTTCCAGAAAGTTTCAAAAAGGGTGAAATCCCATTAAAAGAAAGTTGTGATAAAAGAAAAAAAGCTTTTTTTGTATATATTTTGACGGAACTGCACACCTTTCTTGAATTTAAAAGTCCTTTTTCCGCATTTTTTTCATGTTTTAACCAAGAATTTCAGGTTATTAGTACTTCAAAATGGCATCTAAAATTTTTTTTTCGATCAATAAAAGTCAAGAAAGATCCGTGGGAGATGGCACCGAAACTTTGCTTTTGGATACAATCAATAAGATTCTTGGTAAACTATTTTTGAAACAGTATATCCATTTTTACTTGAAGATATGATTTGCACTTTGGCGTCGATGGGTAAGGAAAAGAAGAAATGAGGCATGATTTCGAGAAAGCACGTACTGCTGTCTTGATACAGTCGCTCCTGTGAGTTATTCTCTTATTCAAGGTTGGACTTTTTTTCAGTATTTCTCTTTTTTTAACCGATTTTTATCATTTAGAAAAGTTCTTGACGCAGCAAATGAAGGATATGCCGAAAACTATCGAGTCAAAAGCTTACAGTAACATTTTTTTAAGGGAACTTAGTGTCAATCTGATTGTTTAACTTAATTTTTCTTTTTTTCAAAACTTCTTTCATTTTTCATTTCGAGCCTCCCTCCTTTATTTTTTCTAATTTGAACTTTTTAAAAGATCATCTACGAGCTTACAATCGGTTTACTTTTTCTGTTTTTTTATTGAACCTACTCTTTTTGTTAGTCACATTTTTTTCCTATCAAAAAAATAAACGATACACATGTTTTTTTCGTCATATTGTCCTTTTCTATTCTTACTTCTCACTCTTTTCGCCTCAATTCAATTTTTTTTTTCTTCTTCAGATTTGTACATACTTTCCGTTTACTTCGAATTCGAAAATGTATCATCAATTATTTGGAAAATTTCTTTAATGCTCTCAAGTTTTCATTTTAATATATATTGTTTAAATTAAATAAAAAGTAAAGAAGGTTGATAAAGACCGATATGTTATCATGTACAACACAATAAAAGTATGAAGCATAGAAAGCAAATCAAGAAAAAAAAGCCCAATCGAGCTAAAAATTTTTTTTGAAAGAGCGACATAGCAGCGAGATGTGAGCGACCTTGCGCCGAGAGGCGAGCGATATAGCTCGCGGCTCCCCCGCGATATAGCGTTTCTCTCGCTGCGACCTCGTCCGTAAAACTGGGTGTAATAACTTTCTAAAAAAAAACCTTAACAACTCCAATACGGCACCGCCCAAAGGCGCACGCAACTTTTTTACAAAAACGTTTTAAAGAGTCTCTTTTTTTATTGATCTCGTGGGGTTAATGAAAGCGTTTGCTTTCTTTAACGTGCACTTCGTTTCTCTGTTGAACACTCTTTTTTTATCTTCATACATATTTTTAGATTTTTTTAGAAAATCTCAATAATGAATAGATTACTAATTGAAAATTTTTTTCAAATTCTTTCAATTTTTGTGGCTGTATTTAGTTCGCTCCATTTTCTTTCGCAGTTAAACTTTTTCGCCTCCACCTTGCCTCGAGTCATACTTCTCTGCTATGTAACTATTTTATATTTGCAGACATTAGAAGAAATATTGTTATCCATCGGATGTTTACTCCACAACAATCTTCTAATTCTCGTAATGGCGCTGATGTAGTTCTGACGAGTGAAAGACAAGTTATTTTCTTGAATTCATGTCGAAAAGTTGGTTTTGTTTAGTTTTTTTGTTTACAATTGTTTGCTTACAGATTTTCATTCAACGCGACTATTCTAGAGGGCTCAATGTAAGTTTTGAAACGGAATACCCAACAAAGCTCACGGGAATGGTAAATCATATATTTCCTCTGCTTGTTTCTAATTGAGTTGACAGATTTCTCGGGATGTTTGGGAGAACACTATAATGCGAATTAACAAAATCTTCGAAGATGCCGAATCGGTAACAAATTCTTCATTAAAATAAGTAATTATTTATTTCAGGTTTCGTGCACTACCGTTTTTGAAACGTTGCTTGGTTGCATTACTTGTTATTGCTCTAGACTAGTGACGAAGTCCTTATATGAAAAGAAACTTTATGAGTTACAGGTGAAGAAAACTTTTACCATTTCAAGAAAAAATTGGTTTCAGGAGTTTTTGGATCGCGAAAACGAAGACACCTATCATTATGCGGGCGTTCATATTTTGAATCCTATGGAAAGAGGATTACGGGTGGTATGTTTCATTTTTTCGAGATTTTTATGACTTTGACGGTTAGGTTTATATCTCTTTTCTTATAAGTAATGTCAAAGAAAGAGAGTTTTCCATTGCTGAAAAATTGTATTCAGGTGAATAAGAGAAAAAAAACATCAAATTATCAGGTTTTTCTATTATATTTTATCTCCTCCTCTGTATACACACAGTATTATTTAAAAATCTTTAAAATAATGTTCTACAAGTTTCGAAATTTATCAGTTTTTTTTTTTGAACTCTCACTGCTATGATAATTGTGCAAAAGATCTGAAATGGGAGAATAGCAGGCATAACTATGACTTTCGAATAGATATTGAAGTGGCAAAACGTCAAAATGAGAGTTAGAAAATGACCGGCTTTTCACAACCTCAAATCTTGAAAACGTGTCATCGCAACATCATTCGAGCTTATTTGACTGAATTGGGCATCTTAAGTAGACTACTGAGAACACTAATTTACCCAGGAGTTAGTCTTAATTTTTCGGTTTCCAGATTGAAATATCCTTACTGAACACCTCCGAAGAACCGCTGCTCTCACGGCCGGATGGAGGCGTTTCGCCACGACAGGGACTCACGACGCCGCTCGCTCCCACCACCCGAACCATGTGAACAAGTGTACACTCTTATATCATTTCAGTCGGTTTTGTAAAAGTTGCCTTCACTTTTTTCTATTCCATTTCGAAATCTCTTTCTAAAATATTAGTTTAATTCTCATTATTTTTCACGCAGCTTTGATGGCTGTTTTCATGAGGACTCTGTATGCTAAACTGGTGCGGTTTACTCAGTTTGTCATTTCGGAACAGTATCAGAGAAATAATTGGTTTTACATCGAGCTTGTCTTTCTCTGCAATCAGATTCGACCTTTGTGGAATATAATTATTCAAGGTCTTGTGTATATTTTTCATGAGCTTTCTTTTTAAATTTACTTTTTTTTACCAAACTAATCTGACGCAAGATTTAATTGCCGAAGTTTTCAGGATTGATGAAGTTGTTTAGACTAAAAAACTTACCTTTTTTTCATTTTTCAAGATATAGCTCTGATTCGTTGTGTATTTCTTTTCTGAACTTTTTTTTGTCGATTCTGAAAGATGTTGTTAAAGCGAGCTGTTCAGTGAAGTCATCTTTTTTCGAAAGGAAATTAAATATTCTATATTGTGTTTTGCAACGAACAGAGAAAGATGTCCGGAAGTTTTGAGGGTTCGTCAGGCAAAGTGTAACAAATTTCCAGCATTTTTCGTTCTTCCCAATGCCTCATTTTGTGCCCTATTCTCCCTTTCTGACGCTTTACATGCTCTCAGAAGTCGAAAATATTTCTTTTTTAACTTTACAAGAGGGCGGTTGGTCTAGTCGCATTGTTGTAATTCAGAAAAAGTGTTTTTTTTTTCCTATTTTTCTTTGTTTCTTTCTGTTTATCATCTCAACTAAATAATTGGTTTCTTGTATGAACCGGTTGAACTGTGCCAATGGCCATTCTGCCATTTGCTCATTGCTTTACCGAAATAGATCATTAAAGAGAATATTTTTTCGTTCCAGCGATTTTTCAGTTATTCTCACTACAGATGCGCTTTTTCTTTCTGAACAATTTTCACCATTTTCGATCAGTTTTCTATAGAAATAAGATGAAAATAGAGTTACCAATAAGATTTTTTTCTCGATTGCAAGTATGAACAGTAACTACAGTATACGCGAAGAATAATTTTTATTTTCTAATATCAGCTTGCAAATAAATTATGAATCGATAACCTAACTTTCACTCCTAACTGGCCAATATTTTCTCAATTTATCGGCGAACTAAACATGTGGCTAAATAAGGTTCGTTTTTATGAGTTTTATCCTTCTTCAACTTCATTCTAGAATTCACGAAACATCATGTTAAGACGGATTTCTCAGAAGTTGTTCAGTAATTTCCCTCAATTTGACGTTCGAAGCAAAACTTTTTCCAGTTCGACAAGGAATGCAACTGAAGCCGTCTTTGCGTCGGCAACGATCCAACTCCATCCACGGCTACAGCGTCTGCCACGAAGGCTCGGCTGAACAAATTGATCACCGCGTTCAGTTTTTCGTCGATGAAGAACACAGTAGGCTATCATTTATCATGTTGCTCATGTTATCCATAACCATTCTATATCTATTCGAACTGAGCGGGGTAGTCTGTTGCGAATTTTCTTGGTTTTGTTACACCTTTTAGGGTCTTGGCCCGTCTGTTTATTTTTCTATTCTTTGTTTGTGGCCAGACCTTTGCGTCATTTTTTTTTTTGCAACATAAATTCAATATGTTTAAAAGGGCTTCTCGTGGCAAATGATGAAAAGTCATAATTGGAAGCCTCAAAATAGTTTCTTGACAGTCTTTTTCAACTTCTTCAACTTGCGGTAGGCTTCACTTTTCATAAAGTTTTGTAGAATAATCTATTTTCTCACTTCAAAACATGCCCCTGCTGAAGAGTCAATTACATACTGGTTTTTTTTCAAGAGGTGAGAGCACGTGCTACATCGGGAAACTATTCGGTGTTGGCAAAACTCCTAGAGGCTGGAAAAGTGTATTGGCAACAAAGAGGGTGGAAACAAGGGCCGGTCTCATCCGAAAATGGGGCTCTTGCCTTGTATCGATTAGGGAGGCCTCGAAGAGGGCGCTTAGCTGTTATTATTGCATCTACACCCTCTTCAACCATTTCCCTTTTGATCTGTCGCCGCTTTTTTTTCCTCTGTTCTTTTTTGAAAAAAAAAAAGTTGCATCCAGGTCCTAGTTTATTCACCACAATGTTACTTGGCTTTCGCAGACACCGATTTTCGCCTGGTTTGAAAAGTGTTCATTATAGTTTTCATTTGAAAGATGAAACTATTGAAACATGAAAACATGAGAACTGTAGAATTTCTTACTCCTTCAGACGCCCTCAAAAAGCACTATAAAATTCGAGAATTTTTGTTTTTGGATTTCTCGAGTTACCAAAAGCCGTGAAGAAAAGTGAAAGCTTTAAAGGTGCGTGGAAAAAAAAAATGAACGGAAAGATTGAACAATTTTTTTTTGATTCGTTTTTCTCACGAGAGTCGATCTGTTTTTTTAACTCCAAAGAGCTCACCTTGTGAAACGCCTGAAAAATTATTTACCAAAGAGTATATCGTTTTTTCGAGAAAAAAAACTTTTCGTTTTTTATCACCAAAACTTTCAAAAATGGCAAAGATATTGAGTCTGAGCTTTGAAGGTGAAGCCGATGTTTCCGGACTGATGACGACCCTGCAGGACAAAGTCGGCTCCATCATCCAAGGGGGAATCGTCGAGGGTCAAAGATTCGCCCTCAGCTCCGATCTCTGGCGGTACGACTTCGAAACTTTTTTACAAAAAACTGAATAAAGCCGAAACAAACTTCCGAAACAGCTTGCTTCGGAAAGATTTCGAAAAAGTTTTGAAGCAGTTGAAATGGCCCCACTTTATTCAAGAAAGAATGAAAATTTTGCAGATATGCGTCGTCGACGTCGCACTGCGATCTTCTATTGACGATGAGGCCTTGCGACGACGACGTGGAGCGGAAAAAAGCCGTAACTTGGCTTGTTCAGCAGGTCTGCTCGATTATGGACTGAGTAAGACTGGGGTTTCAGATCAGGGAGCATGAGCCGAATCTTCGCATCGAAATTCGGTATCATCGGCTTCGCGGCTGTTACGCCTTGTACCTCACCGCAGACTATAAGAGGTCTATTTTACTGTAGATTTTCGATATTGAAAGTTATTGTTTGCAGCTTATTGAAAGGTGCCGAACTGTGTCATATCAAAAAAGCAGTGAAAATAAAGTTTGGCGGCGGAATGAGGGATTTTTGCTTTGAAGAAGCTCAGTGCTTTGCTGGCGTTGAAGGCAAAAACACTTTCCTTTCTCCTATGGAGCGCACTCTGATTGGTTTTTTTCAGTTAAAAAAAAAGGAAATTTCCACATTTGCAGTCAGACAAATGGTAGACATGATGCGAGCAGGTCCGAAAGGATGCACACTAGAGCTTCCCTCCAAAAAAGTGGTTTTCACCGAAGGAAATGCTATCGGTTGGATTATTTCGGTTTCCTATTGAGTGTAGAGGATTCAGTGCCCCGTCTCATGTCGGTCAGTGTTGTGGACAACGTTATGGCGTTGCACAATCCGGAGATCTTGAAGCATCTCCAGTCGCGATGGGTTTTCTCGATGCGTTGGTCCGAAGGCGCTGCATAAGTCTATTTTTGGGTTGTAGAAGAACAGCCGGTCGAGTTAATCAAGGACTATTTCGGGACGGAAATCGCCATGTACTTCGCTTGGTTGGGACATCTGACAACAGCTCTTTGGTTTCCAGCTCTTTTAGGTTTTTCAAATAGTTCATTCTATTTTTCAATTAGTTCATAGTTCATCATTTCAGGTTTGATAATGTCCATTTTTGGAGGATTCAAGTACAAGAATCTGCCAGAAGATAAACAAGACTTTTACCAGGTTGAACTTTTTGGTTTTTTTTTTCACACAAATTTGCAGCTGGCGTCGGATATCAGTTTTGTTCTGTTCGCCTTTTTCAACTGCATCTGGTCGACAGTTTACCTTGAGTGGTGGAAAAGAGTTCAGGCGGAGCTCGCCTTTCGATGGGGCACCTACGACGAACAGCCTGACTCCTACCTTCAAGACCCTCGGCCAGCCTTTCAGGTCTGTTTTGTCAAGTCCCTCGTAGGAAGTTTCTTTTTCACGGAAGAAAATGTTTTCATGATGATTTTGACGTCAATCAATTTCGAGACTTGGACTTGCAAGGGGCAAAATTATGAAATTTAAAGCTTAGAGAGCAGAGATTTTTTAAACTCTGTAAAGAGTCCTCTATTGATTGAAGATTTTTATTTTTTTAAATCTTTTATTAGGTTCCAAAAATCGAAACAAAGAAAATATTTTGACCGTTATAACCTACTCTTACCAACTGACCTTTCTTTTTCATAAAGTTCTTAATATTTCTTTCACTCATGCAGATTTTATCGGTTTCAGGGAGACTATTTGGCTCCTAACCCCGTGTCTGGACGCATGGAACCATTCTACCCATCCTGGAAGCACGCCTTTGTCAGATACGGTAGAGCTTCTTGAATTTCGTCAAGTTCTTTCATTTTCTCATGGCTTTAGGAATAACCTACCCGATCACTTTATTTTGCGTTGTTTGCATGTTTCTTGCCATGCTCGTTGTTTTCACCATCCAAGACGCCGCCGATAGGTCTGATTGCTTCATTCCAGCGGTTCCAAATGAAAGTTTCAGCTACTTTGGAGAGATCCCGGTCTTGGCTTGGATCTGTTACGTTCCGATGATCGTCTACGCGCTGATGATCGTGGTCAGCGACAAAATCTACCGCAGGCTAGCCCTTATACTCAACGATTTAGGTTCTTATTTATTTTTATTCGGAGATTCAAGCTATTTCTAGAAAATTATCGGACAGAAGACGAATACGAGGACTTTCTGATCACGAAAATAGTTCTTTTCCAATTCGTCACGGCGTTTGGCTCGCTCTTCTACATTGCTTTCGTGCTTCGTGATATGAAACGACTCCAAGAAGTAGTTGGACCAAGATTGAAAAATGAAATTTGCAATCTTCAGACTCTGGCCACGCTGTTGATCACTCGGCAAATAACGCAGAACTTGATGGAGACGCTGGTTCCTTTTATGATCGAGAAGCTGAAGCTGAGCAGTCTCACCTACAAGTGATGATCCTCTTCAGAAACCGTGAAACGAGGGATTTCAGAATGACCAGGAGCATGAGCGATGGAACGTTGCGAAGGCATGTCGAGAACGTGCGCAGCAAACGACTGAGCAGTCCTGATGAGGTGAACAAATTTCTTATTCAGGAAAATAAAGAGGAAATTTTAGTCAAACAACACATCCACAGCAGCACTTTTCACTCTAGGAACACCCACCGATGGCGAGAATTCGCTAAGAAACCGGAAACCAGATTCATCAGCACAAATTTCGGTGAGGCACTTTAGGTTGAAAAAAAAACCAACATGATGAACTTAGAAAGCGACATCTTCCACAGTGAGTGAAGATTTCGCGATAAAAACAGAACGTCTTCCATTGCCAGAGTTCAAGCCTTACACCGAAGGAAGTGAGTTTCAGTCAGAAAGAAAAGAGGAGAAGTCGAGGTTTTCCCAGGTCCCGAACTGACTCAAGCAGAGCTGGAGAGCGTCATGTCAACATACACACGTCCCTTGGACGACTTCCTCGAAATGTTCATCCAGGTTCACTTTTCGTAGTTACTTTTTTAGAAGACGGTAGATAAACTCGCGTATCTTTAGCTCAGAATAAATTTTTTTTTCAATGATAATAGTTTATTTACTGACATTATTTAACAGAAAATATAAATGATCAAGTAAAGGATGGGCAGCGGAATAACAATACACGGGAATGAGTCAACCCCAACGAGTTGACAGGTACCCGGAAGTATGACCATTTTATAGGAGATGTTTTCATAAAAAGCTTCAATCGGAAGAGTATTCAATTTGTTACGAAGAGTTTCTGGGGTAACGTTAAAATTTAAATATGAAGTTAGTTTATTCCAAAGGGAATAGTTCTAGAAAAAAAAGTCATTAGAAAACTGACCAGCTGTCCGTAGTCGAAGTGGACTTCTTTGTAAAAGGGACAGAGATAAGTATTCATTGCGGTCGAGAAAATAATCAGAGCCACAGATGATTTTATGATATACTAGAGTAATTTTCAGTTCGGCTACGTTCTTCTGTTCTCACCAGCGTTTCCGCTTGCTGCATTGTGTGCTCTACTGAACAACCTGATCGAAATCCGTGTCGACGCCTTCAAACTCTGCAACACGGTGCAGAGGCCTTTCGGAAGACGTGTCAAAGACATTGGCGCCTGGCAAAAGGCCATGGAGGTTTATAGCCTGAGTTAAAATCCGAGATACACACTGATCTTAGATTCTTGGAGTCCTGGGTGTCATGGTTAACTGCGCTCTCATCGGCCAGTCTGGACTTGTCCAGCGAATCTGGCCTGACTTGAGCTGGGGAGGACAGGTAACAATGATTTCGGTCTAGAGAGACGATCCGTCAATTCATCTCTCAGATTTTGTTAGTCGTTGTGCTGGAGCACATAATTCTTGCTTCGAAAATGATAATCGACCTCGCTGTGCCGGACGTTCCTCACTGGGTCCGCGTCGAGACGGCCAAGCAAGAGCACTACCGAAGAGAAGCGTTCAAGGTGAATTTTTCAATGAAAAACGAAGTGATTTTTATAAAAACAACTTGTGTAATAGTTGGAAGTTGAACTTGTCGACATGTATCTCAAAAAGAAAAATTCTGGCATATTGAATGTGTGGCTGAGAGCTCTTTCGAAATGAATATGAGGAAACTTCAGAAAGGAATCTTCAGAACAAAGTTTTCCTAGACATCTTCCGAAGGGAGTTATCTGTTCAGAGGGAGTCACGGCTGCTCAGCGGCAAACAGACGACGGAGACTCAAGTCGTGGCGGCGGTGGCGACTCCAACCGGCGAACCTCTTCGGAGCAAACGGCGGAGCATCACTCCGATGGTTCGGCTCTCGAGCTTCAGAGCTCGTCGAGAGGACAACAACTGCATCGATTGAAGTCCGAACAGTTTCCTTCACGTTTTATCTATTTTGGCTATTTTCTGTTATCAATCAATCATAGTACCATGTAAATATTGTTATATTTTTTCCTGAGTTAGTATTTCCCGAGTTGTAACATTTCTAGTCAAAAATGCAAAACATTTCTTGCCTTTCTCTGTCAGCTGCATCACTTCTCTGGGGCCGCAACGGTTATTTTACTGCTTTTTCACTTACTAATGAACAAATAAATAATTAATTTTCATATACAGATATTTTACCACAAAATGGTTAAAGAATTTTGGTGGAAGACTCTGTCTTGGATTCCATTTTTAAAGCTTTTCTTTCGGCTCCTCCAGAGCGACCTTCGTTTTTGCGGAAAGAGACGAGATCTACCAGGAACTGCAGCGTTTTCGTTGTGTCTGCGTCCAAAGAAGCGTACAAAGACTCGATCTTCGACTTTTCCTACAAACCATTTCTTTCAAAGAAAATCGCCGCCTATTTTTTTCCCCAATTTCTTCACTGCTAAATATATCTTCTCAAAAGAAAGTCAAATCAAGCAGTGAAGAAAACACTTTGAAATGGCCTAATGAAATAGGTAAAACAAAATACCTCAGTTCGAGAAATGTCGACAGCTTCAATAATTTCAGAAAGCTTCTGGAGTGCCTCGGGAAGGTTTTGCACAATTTTTTCAACTCTAAGACGCGAGTTTTTCACGTGATTTTCCAGATTTTTATGGAATTCTGCTACGGCTTCCTGGAAAAACCGTATGAATAAGGTCACAAGATAAAAAAAAAAGTTCGCATACCCACTGAATCATTTGATGAACCTAATCGCTAAAATGTTTTTATCCACTATTTCCATTCAAGAACGTCGATCAGAAGGGAAAGCGAGCAAAGAAATGGACCCAACAAAAACAATGAAGAAACTGACCTTGGTGGGCTTATCTTGCTTGGAAGCCCACAGTTCGACGGCTTCCCAGATCTCGGCTTTGCTGAGCGTCTCGTTGTGAATGATGGCGAAGAATTCTTGGCGGCCTTCCTGATCAACGCCTTTCAGGAACGGCAGCCGTCGCTCAAGCTCCGAGAGCATTCGCTTTTGTCCTTTCGGGGACGCCGCCGAATCTTTGGCCGTTTCGGCCGGCACTACATAGGCCGCAGCTGAGACGATCAAGGAACACAAGATGAGTTGGTTAAGCATTTTTCAGAGGCTGCAGGACCTGCACTATTCGCCGGTTTTATACCCACTGTCAGGCCATTTTCGGTTGTGTATTCAGGTGGCAGCGGTCTCTGTCCGAACGTTTGTACACGAGTAGCCTTAAGGGTTGTTTTCGTAATACGATGTCATGCATTAATGAACACTTCTTTGTTCATGTAAAGTGGAACAGCACACGAAACATCATTTTCAAACACATTACTCAAGAGAAAGTACGAGAAAAAAGGATGACTGCGATAATCACTACATTTTTAAAAAAATTTAGTTTTTTTATTTCAAAATCTCTATTTGAAATTATTTAGAAATATAGCTTTTTTTCGAAGATGCAGAATAGATTTTTTTGTGGGCCGGCCCGTCAGCCTATCGGACCCCGACAATTTTCCGAGTCCGGCCTGGTTTTAGGGAAGCCTCAAGCATAAATGACCGGCTTGAAAGGCTCAAACTTTCTTCAAGCCGAAAATCAGGTTTTTTTTTCACCACAAAAGCCATGGTTTCGCCTATATTTTCACTTATCTTTTAACAGAAACTATGCTTTACAAGTAAAAAAATATTTTTGGTGAAAACGTTTTTAACGAAATTAAATTTTTTTTTTTCGAAGCCTGGCCCAGCCCAAGCCCGCACAGGCTTTTTCTCAAAAAAGAGGCCTAAAGCCCGGGTCGCCCGGCCTGACGCACAAGCCTGATCCAAGAGTGAAATGACAAAAAAAAACAATTTTTGAATTCCCGCTCAAAATTCGTTTTGCGAAATGTGCTCTGTGGACAACCAGCCATTTTTCTTCTTTTTTTGAATTCACTTTTTTTTCCATATATCGCGCATTTCCATTTTTCTCATAAAGTTATTCGTAAATAGAGCTCTGATTTTGATATAATTATGCACAATGATCTTAAAAGGGAATTTATTGTTGACGGCTTTTCGAAAATCGACGTTTTAAAAAGGTTTTTTCTGCGTTTTTTTTCCAGCTTCCATATTTTAATCATGTTTTGAGAAATTTTTCTCGGTTTAGTTTACCTGTTGCGATCGATTCTTACAACGTTAAATAAATCCATTTGAAAAATGTTTTATGGTATAATCTCTTTTTTTGGTATAATCTACTATAGCTAATATTTTTATACTGCTACTACCTTCTATCTTTCCTTATCTGTTCGATTATGTTATAAATATATATGAAACTACACTACACACTTTCTTCGATTACAGGAGAAAGTAGAGAAACTTTGTTCATTCCTTCATTTTTTCACCGCAGTGAGTCTTGAGACTGAGAGAGTTTCTTAGCGGCTTCAGATTTTTCGTGCTCCTTCGAACAACATAGCAAGAAATCATGAGAAAACTATATCGAGGCAGGTTAGCTCTGCTAAAAGCAGAAAATCATCTTTTTTTCAAATTTATGCTCACAGCTGTTTATTTTTTAGTAATCGAGTAATCAATTTCTTTTTGATTTTGTTTTTTTTTTCATAAACTCTGCTGCTGATTTTTGACCTGAGAATAATAAACCTGCTTTGAAAACACTTTTCCCACATCTTTCTTCAAAAATAATTTTTTCACCATTTTTCAGGCAGAAAGACGATAAACAACAAGTATCCCTTTCTCAAAACTCGTCACTTGACTTTTGAAACACTCTTTAAATGTGAATAAAAGCTGGGAGGAAGTTCCTCGCATATTTGAAACTTGTAACCAGATTCTTCTTGAGTGGGTTTACCTGTGCTAGAAAAAAAAAAGTATTACAATCCTTTTTTCTTTCGAGGCGCTTAATTGGAATTTGTCTCTTTAAACGACGACCAAAGATTATCGTTGTGATAACGACCTTCGGACAGCTCGAAGGGCGACGATAGAAATTTTTCTGTCAACGACAAACTGGCGAGAGAGCAAAGGCGGCGAGGAGATCGGCGACCTCAAAGAACCCGGTACACGACCAGGACGACCAAACCGCAGCAAACACGGTCAATCAAAGAAGATCCCACGTGACCTTCTTGTTAGGAACGAACCGAGCAGAGCAGTTGCCCCAGGTTTGAACTCCGGAGAACGTTTAGAATTTCGGAACGATCCTTATCAAGATAATGATTTCAAATGAGATACTTTTTCGTACCGCTCTTTTTTTCGCTTTTCCTTCTTAATTCTTCAAAAAAAAGATTAATAAGCTATCATTTTTGCAAGCATTTTTGAATGAGACTCATTATGAATTTTTCTGGACTCAAAGATTTTTTGATCTCAGCGATCAAACTAAAGTCGATTTTTTTTTTATTTGTTTCGTTTTTTTTTGCCTCTCAGGATGATGACTTACGAAAAGGAACCGTGTTGATTTCTAATTATTCTAATTTTAGCCAACATCACAATAAACCTATTTTCAGTTCTTGCACATTTCCTTTTTTTTCCAGTTCTAATGATTTCCTTTTGCTTTTTGCCCTCCTTTTGTCTGTACTCGGTGGTCGCTGACATGTGCTGGCATGGAAAGTGCATGGGATTTCTCACGGAGCGCGATTGTTCTTTGAGTTCTACGCGTCAAAACAGCCGTTGCGTGCATTTTTCGAACCTTTCTTGTCACGTCGACTGATGGTCCACGTGTGGGTCGAAAACAACAGATGACGCTCTTATTAAAGGTTTGCGACCACAAAATCGTCTTGTTATTTCAAAATCCTCGTTAACTAACGGTTCACGATTCTTCTCTCACACCTTGGGTACTAGTTAATTTTGTTCGAAAAAGCTTGTTTGAATAATTCAACTCTTTAGAACATTTTGTTGTAAATTTTAAAAACCATTTATAATTTTTTTTTACTTTTAATTTCTGAAAAATAATCTAAAACACAAAATCTACTTTAACCTAAGCTCAGTGGGGCTCAGGGCTGCTCTGAACTCTCAGAGGTCGTTTTAGATCTATACTCTTTTTTTAAAATGACCCTGGTATGGCAAAAAAAAAGGAAGATTTTTTCCTAATTCATTCAAATTTCAATTTTTATCCTTCTTGTGTCAATGCCTTCAAAGCGGACAGAAAAAAAGTAAGATGAGAGAACGTTATCATTTCAAAACAGATCCGTACGAAAACGTCCATTTTAGTTCTTTCCTTTCTTCAACTTTCAGTCTTACGATCCAATGTCTTCTCCAGGTCTTTTGGCGCGCACACTCACACACTCTGTTTTTCCGTCGAACGAGCTTTTTTTAGGGTTTGCTTCTTTTTCGTTTCTGCGTCCCAACTCTGCGGGGCAAGTGCACGCAAACACAATGCGTCTGGGCACGTGCCGCGCTCAAAATGATTCAAAAGCCTTTTTTCCGTTCTCCATCGTTAAAACGTTAAGGATCACATGCTAATATTCTCTGACATAATCTTCCAACGAAAGGACTAAGCCGATTTGTGTGATAGCGACCCCGTTTAGACCTCTCGATTCATAAGTTGCGAAACTGTCCACTTGCAATGTCTTTTCTATCCCTAGAAAAATTAAAAGAACATGTTTTGAAAGATGTCAAGAATGAGTTTTTAAAAGCGCTTGTTGACGATTTTTGTTTGATGATCATGTGATGCGAAAAATTAGAAGCGTTCCCGTGTAAAAGTTATTTGAAAAAAAAGTGCGCCGAACCTCTTTGAAAAGTTTTTTGTATTGCCAGGCCTCTGCGCAAGCCTCGATTCCGGGCATAAACTCTGAAGCCAGAGTTTAAAATAAAAACCTAAATGCATGATATTTTTAGGTTGAAGTTTCATTTGCGTGTTTTTTTTAATGCTTGTTATGGATCGTGATATATAAATTGTCACATTTTTTTAAATTTATAGAAACGTCGTTAGGTTAAAGAGCTTTCATGATTACTTTAATTTTAAGTCAAGCTTTCAAGGATATTTGCATGTTCCTTTTTGCGAGGAGGATCAGTGGGTCGAGGCTGTTGTCAGTTGCTGAGCCACTCGCCAACTGTGTGGCTCTGCAGAGCTCACTCTAGTCGCTTTTTGCGGTGTATCAACGGCCTCCTGGCGCATGGCCATATTTTTTGATTCGTCTTCTATCGTGATCGTACGATATTTTCACCGCCTTCGCGTATTTCACCATTCTCAAGCCCGCTTGCGGAGGCGTGTTTTCTTTTTTGGAACATTTTACCAATCTATTTGGAATCAAAACTTATTTCATAGGCCCTACGATTTTTTCTAAATGTGGGAGCTATTCCTTTACTTCTCATCAATATTAATTATTCAATTTTCGATTTTTCTAACAAGTGTTTTGTATGCTCAAAATACTTTCTGACCCTGTCTAGGCCATTCTTCATGGTTGAATTTTTCTGCATTGATTGATTCCTATTTTTTTTCGGGGGCAAAACTGCCACGTGTCCAGCCATTTCCTCCAATATTTTTTCTTTTCCCAAAGATCTAATATTGAGAAGAGAAAGGCGACGAAACAGTTTTCCATGCGCTCGCTACCGTATCACGTCTAAAGGGTCCAATATTTATGTTGTCGCGAGGGCTTTTATATCACGTTCTTTTTTATTTCACTTCGTTCAAACGCTGTTCGAAGACACCGTCCTTTCCCTCGTGTTACTTTTTTGTTTTCAGAGAAGTTTTCAAGACGATTATCCAACGCATTCTCAATACAAACATGCCTCTCGATCCTATGGATGTTATGTGGTAAGTTTGCCTATTTGAAAAAAAAAACACTGTTTGAGTTTCATTCAAACTTTTTTCAATTTTTCAATACAATCCCCGAAATGTTGGTAGACGAGCAAAATAATGTTCAACTAAACTTGAATAAAATTAAAAAAATGAAAAAAATCGAAAATAATTGAATTTCGCCCTGCTGGCGAATCCAATTATTTTCTTCTTTTTTTCCTATTTGTGTTTTTGTCTGGGAATGCGGTTGTGAATGCCTCTGTGATTATTGGTACAAAAATAACATTTTCAAGAGTCTGAATTAATGTGGAAAAGTGGTTGAGACAACTGGATCATCGGTCAGGGGGTAGTGTTCAGAAAACTTGTCGTTTTCCATTAAACAGTAGGAAGATTGATCTCCCACTAGGTTACCTTAGCTGTCCGTGGGTGGACCAATCGTCTTCAGTTCGAAAGCGAGGAACTTTTCGGTTTGTGATCCTCAGTTGTTGACTGACTACCGTCACTCTGTTGATCAGATCTGCAAGCTGAGATCTTCTCCGCAAACAAATGTGTGTATCAATGCTTGAACTTCATAAGACATATGTAAAAATCGTTATCACAAGGAAATCATTTTTTGCCGGTAACAAGTAGTTCATAGTCAACTCACAACTTAGGTTTCGTAAAGGCACAGAAGTCGAAGTTTACTTTATGTAGCTTAGAAAATGTCTCCTCTCTGCAAAACCCCAATTTGCGCTGGTTTCAGACAAAACCCCACATCGAGACATTTCTCAATATTTGAAGAGCAAACTTTCTGTCGAACACTAAAATAACTACTCTTTAAGATTTGAACAAAAATAGGTCAATAAAATTGTTATTCTTCAAAATTCGAATGTCTTACTGTGTGAGCGACAGAAATATCTCGATGTGTCTGCCTTGTTTATGCGTAAAAGCAGCGTCAGAAAAAGAGCGCCCAGGCCAGAGAGCGTAGGACCACGCAGAGAGGCCGTCGGCTGCAAAAAATTGTTTTCGACTTGGAGGCCTTCACATGATGTCCTTTTCGAACCCTCTTAGACGGATGCACAAGGTTGAAGAATAGAGACAAAGAGGGCGAGATTAGTAGAGAATTTTGTTTTTCTCACCGAGTGGGTATAAATAAAGCCGCAAGAGCGCGGCCGAAACATCCGCAATCCCAGCCAAAGTGAACCAAGTCCTCAAACAACGACGAAACTCTTCCAGGATGTCCAAGGCTCCCACCGTAAGTGAATTGGTTGTTGAGTCGAACGTCACGTTCAAACCGGTGTTGCCAAGCGCCGCAAACGGACCTGTGAGTCCTATGCCGGCCGCCACCGCTGACGACTCTGTACGTTCCTTCTTTTTTTTCTTGGAAGTCGCTGGTCGACCTCAGTTTAACTCTCACTTGCGAGTTTGAACGTGAATGGAATTCATAGTTACAAGAGGAAGACATTTTATAGATTTTTCGCAACTTTTTCTCGAAGAGTCACTAAAAGAACATTTCCGTCATCATTTTAAAGCATTTTTTGCATTAAAATAGAATGAACCATCCGAATAATTTATAACAATCTTAAAAACATCTTCTGACTATGGTTTCTCAAACTTCTGAAATTCTAAGAACTATAAAATGAAAATGGCATTCAGGTTCGCCCAGATTTTGATACGGACGTCCTCTGGAAGCCGAGAACTCGCTTGATGCACAAAAAAGAGCGTACCATTTCGATGGACTCAACTGATTCTGAAATGTATGGCGCTCGAAAGATGTCGCTGAACGAGTCTATTGGCTCAGCGAGGTGGTTCTTTTTTCTTTGCCTTTAGAGGAAACTAGGAAAAATCATTCACTTTTCAAAAAGCTATGGTTTTGTTCAATTCATGTTGAAGCGACAAATAAGACGACGTGCAGGCTTTTCAGCCCGCAGCCACCGACGTCGCCGGTCGAGGCGCAGCCGCGCCAGCGCCGCATGTCCATTTCCGAGATGTTGTTCGGATCTTCGCCGTCGAGTTTCTCTTGGGGAATTTCTACCACTCAGACCACCGAACAGCCCACCGACCGAAAGCTCTCAATCAGCGAGGTTCTTTTTAGTTTTTTTTTTCGATTTAATTTCTGCTTTTTTCCTTCCGAATATTTCTAATTTCATCTTCTCAGGACCCGCGATTCAAGGACTTCATGAAGCACCAAAGCAAAATACTCGGAGACGGTTGGTTTTTTTTTCCGTACGAAGCTTGATAGACAAATTAGTCCAGAGCTCATTGGACTTGAAATACTTTTTGAACTCAGTTTTCTAAGTTTTGTTCCGAGTATGTTTATCGCCAATTTTTCTTATTTTTTTCATTTTTTTCAGATGGCATCTCCGGGGGATTCAAGCGTCGCGACTACATGCACGACTAGCATATTCAATCTTTACACGTCTATTCAAGAAATGTAAATAGCAATTCTCCTTTTTCTCACGTTTCTTCTGTACTCTCAACCACACCGACGATGTTTTGCGGCGAATTGGCAGTTTTGTCCGCTTATGTACATATTATTTTCAATTTATTGTTGATTTTTCTCATCAGTTAGCTATCGCATGGTTCTCGGCGACATTGTTGACCGTTGGAGGAACTTTTTCTGTTTCAAATTTATGCGATTGTAGACTTTTGAAGCCACTCAGAAAATTTTCCTCATCCGCCGATTTTGTAAGTACACTGGTCAAAGGTTCAAATCAAGCTTTTTCCCAATCGGATCAGCTTTTTTTGCAATGCATTGAGTTTAACTATAAGTTATAAAAAAACGGGAATAAAACAAAAAAAAATGGTGTAGAACTGCTTGTTAAATTGCTTGATTGGATTTTCAAATAGCTTTGTTGTAAATAAATTGTATTTATAGAAAGCCTTTTTTGTGTGTCTGAAATTCAAAGGATTGTGGCAAGATAAAGCACAAGCTTTCAGGTTATTTCATGTTGGGACATTTGTTGGAAGCAATATACAATGTCATGATCAGAGTGATTCCGCGAAATTCAAAATAGCCCTCAGAGAGTGAAATAACTAAATTTTGGTCCGAGATAATAATGAATTTCGCAGAAATAACTTTGAACCCAACATAAACTCGAATGAGTCATCTGTAATCAAGTCTTTTTTTTAATTAGTGTTTTTTATTTCGATGATAAAGACGAAATTAATTTTCTAGTGGAAAACTTCTGAGCTTTCAATCATACAATATAATTTTTCTAAGTTCTTTTTTTTAGAACGAAAATCAGAATAGAACAATTTGGAACTTTTGCCGCAAATAAAAAAAAATTACCCGAACAAAAAAATAATGATTGTCAAAAAATCCGTAGCAGCTTTGGAGCTCTAATTTACTCTTTTCTTTTTTTTTTGAGAAATAGCGATAAAAATCTTTTGTAAATAAACTGACGTTGGGTGTCATGAAAATCCTAAGAATTGTGCGATGGAGCGGATATAGTACTTGGGAACTCCGACCGCCGTTCTTTATTTTTTTTTATTTCCCAGACCAGTTTTTTGCCCAATAAAAAAATTTACCTGTTTCAAAATAATATTTTTTTTTCATCTCGCGTTCAAAGTAATTTCCGCGGAATGCAAATATATCTCTCTCTCTTAACTTTAGTTATATTCTTCACTATTTTGGTATTCGCGGAATCACTTTAAACACGGCATCAAATTCAGTTTTTTTTCAAATGAGTTTAAAAAAAACGAGTATAAACATTTCTTTCTACTTTTTACCATTGATGATGTAATTATCATTTGTTTGTATTTGATAACAGTTATGATTCGCCGTGAAAACCGTCTTCGAAGGGAATATATATATCGGAAGTCTTTGGAAGAGAAACAGAAGGTTGTCGAAGAGAAACGCGACAAGATACGAGATGCTTTAGAAAATAACACGTAAGAAGAGGTTAGAAATAGTTAAGCACTGGGCTATTATTACAGAAAAGTTGATTCGTCTTTGAGAAAAGAAGCTATTTCTCTGGCGAAAGGGGCAGAATGGGGAGGACAAGTAAGTTTTCATTAATTTTTTGGCGTGTTGGAGAATTCGTACTTTAAAACCGTTTAAATCTCGATAAAGTTCAAAAAACTTTCCAAAACTTTGAAATTTGAAAAAATAGACATCATAAAAAAGCCGACGAACCGAACGTTTTTTTCAAGTAAAAAAAGCCAACAAACTGACCGTTTTTTCCAGAACGTTTTTCTTTTTTAATGCAAGATGTTTTCAGGCTTTTGGAATAGATGATGAGTACAGATGGGCTGGTGCGCAAGATCCAAAAATTGTAATAACGACAAGCCATAAGCCTTCTAGTCGTCTCAAGAACTTTTCAAAGGTTTTCTTGAAATTTACGTGTTAATGCAATTCACATACATTAAAGGAAATGAGGTTGATATTTCCGAATTCTCAAAGGATCAACAGAGGACACTACGACATAAAACAACTCGTCCAAGCTTGCAGAGCCCAAGACGTACGCTTTTTTTGTTTTATAATTAAACTACCGTTATATTTCAAAAACATGTGGCCTGTGCTCTTATTTGAATCGATGGAAATTGAAAATTTCCAAACAATAAAAAATATGGTTCTCGGTTTTTTTAAAATCACATTGGTAGATTCTAAATTTTTCAGCTCACTGGTAGAGGGAAATCCATAGTACTTTTTTCAAATATTTTTTCTTCGGTTTCGACAAATCGAAAAAATTCTTACCAAGCTTGTTATCAGACCTTTTGAAAACGGTCTTTTCATCCTATTCATTCTTTCTAACTTTTTTCAATGCATTGTTTGATTGTTATCCGAAGATTTGATGAGTCATGCATTAACTTTGAAGTTTAGCGTAATGGGAGAATGAAGACTTTTTTTTTTCGATTGTTTGACACCCCTTCACAACCTTGAAAAGAATCTCTACTGCTTCAGACGACGGATCTCATCGTGCTGACCGAGACACGCGGAAACCCAGACGGAATGATCGTGTGCCACTTGCCGTTCGGCCCAACCGCCTACTTCACCATGATGAACGTGGTCATGCGACACGATATCCCGGGCTGCGGCACCATGAGCGAGCAATATCCTCACCTCGTCTTCTCCAAACTCGACAGCAAACTCGGCCTCAGAGTTCGCTTTTTCCCTCTTTTCGCCCCATAAAGAAGTTCCTTTGCAGTTCACCTCGATCCTCAAACATTTGTTCCCGGTGCCGAAGCCGGAATCCAAACGCGTCATTACTTTCGCCAATACCGATGACTACCTCTCCTTCCGACATCACACTTACAAGGTTTGATCGAACGTGATAATTTTTCAATTTTATTCTTTCAGACGGATACAAAAGGGGAAATCGAGTTATCCGAAGTGGGACCACGGTTTGAGCTGAGACGTAAGATTCCAAGATCTCGAATGGTTCGTGAACGAAATTCTTGCAGCCTACCAGATCAAGCTGGGAACGCTGGAAAGCATTGCCGCAGCCGACGACGAGTGGGTTTTGCGGTCTTACACGAACACTGCGCGCAAAAGACAGTACCTGAGCATCGCCCGGGATGAAGAAGAAGACGAATGAATTGCACAGTTTTCTTTTCATTTTGAAAAGTGTTGAACAACTATCAAGAGAAAATGTCAAAAAAATTCTATTTGTCTCAAATGGTACGATTGGGGTCGTCCTAAAAAATGTTGTTAAGTTTGAAAATATACTCTACTTGTTGACCGTTTTTGTTGTTGAACTTTAATGAATCAGTTTTTTCTCTCCCAGAAGACGGAAAGTTACAGTAAAAAGGGTATTAAAATTTGATGAAATTTTTTAAATTTCTAGAAGAAGCACTCGCAATATTAAAATTTGAAGTTCCAAAAAGTTTTTCAATTTTTTTTTTTTCCAAGCTTTTTTTCCCTTTTTTTGATAAAATTTTTCAGGCTTAATCTGAGAAATGGAAAATTTCTGTAAGTCTAATCCAAAAATACAAATTGCGATCGGTCGTGCTGCGAAAAGGGAGATTCAGTGCCTTGACTTGTTGGAAAAGTTCTGAAATTAGTCACAGTTTGATGATGTCAGCGGCGTGGGAACTATGCAAGCACTCGACAGTTTGCGAAACGCCAAGGCCTCCCCCCTTGCTTTACACCGAGCCGCGGCTCTGGCTGGCCATCCGTTTTATTTCCCATACGTTTCGCATCTCGAATTCGTTCATTTTATCTTATACTTACCCTCCCAAGGCATTGTCCGAGGTGTCCTTTAACATTTTTGATTCTATCTCTAGTTTTTATTTTCGTGAGAACCCTTTTCTGCACTTTCAACACTGCCCGCACAGGAAGAGTGAAAAATGTTTAGAATGACGGCAGAGGAGACGGATGGCAGTCTCAAGCGCTCACAATCCGATTCACAGGTTCGTTTCGCAAGTTTTCATTGGTTGTCGGGAAAAGAGCAAGTTTTGAAAACTTTTTTTTTTAACAGTAAGAGCCATCAAAGTTAGTTTTACTGCGAAACTTCACCCCAGTCACGGAAAATTTTTTAGAAAATGTTTTTTAATATTTTTTCTTAATGCTCTGTCCTTTTTGGGCTAGTTGAACAGTAAATGGTCCATATGGGTGTAAAATGTCCAGAATGTACAGCGCACAACTTCGGAAGGCAGTTTTGCCGAACTTGCAATGAATAAATTAGAATGAGCCTATAATCCGCGGGAGTTGGAGGATCTGCTGTCAGTCGCTGACCGAACAGAGCCGAGTTTTTGTTTGCTAGACGGTGGGTCATGTGCCCGCGGCGGCGACAAGGGCCACTCGAACGGAGTTCCAGCTTAATAAATTGCTCAGATCCTCCAACTCTCTTTTTCAACTTTTTTTCTTTTTTTCAACGAGTTTCGACCCCATAAATGAGAATAACTTGATTACAGTGCGGTTCGAAATAGGTGGAAACTGAGTTATTATTGTTACACAACCCTGCGATATCACTCGAGTTGAGTAAATCTGGGTACTAGATTTATTTTATTTCAATTTCGAGAGGTCTTTTTTTTGTAATAAATGTGAAATTGAGCTCTAAAAGATTGCTTTTGTTTTGGACATCTACTTTTCTCAGAAGGCTTCGATTATTCGAGGTAAGGTTAGTTCAAAGTTAGAAAAATTCTAAAATTTTTCCTAATGATTAAAGTAAACAAAAAAAATATCATAACTCGAGTTTAAAACGTAAATAAATCTGCTCTCGTAATTGACTGAGTTTTTTTTTTGAGTCAAGCACCCAAAGCACGTTTTTCGAAGAGAATCAAAGCAGGAAAAAATCGGGACCAAAGCAGTTTCTGATGAAAAGTTAAACTCCAATTCAAGTTTTTGATTTTTAAAAATTACATCGAATAGTTTTGCTGAAAATACTTGATTTGGCTGATGTTTTTATTGAAGATTCACAGAGTCTTGAAGAACTTATAAATCTCTGAATATCAAAGTTGATTCAATGGTAATGAGACTGATTGCCGTGGACGTCTAGTACAGCTTTTCCAAATGAGGCCTTTTTGTTCTAAGGAATGTTATTAATTTTCACGATTCAAGATGTAGTTTTTAAGGTGATCGTTCCTCAAATCCAAAAATCTCAATCGATGCGACGTCTTCTTATTGACGAGCTGAGTAGCGGCGAAGCTTTTGCCGGCGACCGACTCTGGGCCTTGCTTTCCGGATCAGGTTGGTCAGGATCTGCAGAGAAACACTAAAATGTTTTTGTAGGAGATACCAAGGTCGAAGTCCGACTCATCGGCGACTCCTTTGAAGTTCCAGCTATAGATGTCACCAAAAAAGAGGGGGTAAATATTATGTTTTTACCTTTATGACCGACTAATCTGCGCTTTCAATTCGGAAATTTTTGATCAACTATAAAGTTTGAATCAAAACTTTGCTTCGTTTTTTTTGACGACGGAACGTTTAGCTCGTGATTTTCACAATGCCCTGTCTTCCCTGCAGCACCGACATAGAAGTTCAGCTGAAGATCAGCCTCGGCGAAGACGTCAGCACTCATTTACCGCTCAACTACCGCGTAAAGTTAAACGGTCCCTAGCTGGACAATTGCCAAAATTACTGATACAGAGTGGGGCGGGCACGTTCTGCAGAGACGCTTCTCGTCGACAATTTGTTCGAATTCGCCTCGAGTGGAGAGGCGATCGCCCTGCTGCAGCCCTTCGCAAAGCTCATCAAGCAACTCGACGTCGAAGGAAACAAGTGAGGCGTTTTGAAAAATGCAACCCTAGCGATTTTGAACTAATCAATCAAATGTTTTATTTCTCACACCTAAGTACTAAACTTTACTGAGTAAATGTAGGGAAAATGTGGGGAAACGATTTTTTTAAAAAAATTCAAAAAGTTTTTTTCTTTTTTTATTGATGGGATTTTGAGACCAGATCTTGAAAAAGATTTTTTATTAATTTTCTATATAATAGCCATTCATTACAAAAAGTACAATGGTTTAAAATAGTCTCAAAGTTTCATATTGGATAAGTGGAAAAATTGGTCTGGCGTAAAGACTGCAAAGATTTTCCACAATTGTCCTAAAATGACAGGTTTCTCTAGGGGTTGAAAAATATTTGAGCTTGTGAAGTTCTAGAGATGATATAGGAATGCTGGAATTTGGAAATGGGATGAAAGGTGGTCAAGAACAAAGTGTTCACATGCTACTTCCGTTTTATTTCAGTGTCTTGCACGTCGCTGCTCGCAACGGACAGAGCTTCGCTCTGAAACTCTTCCTCTCAGTTTTGCCTGGAGAGGAGAAGAATGGTGAACCTTTCTTTGCAACCTACCAGCAAAAATAAATCTTTCAGAAACCCTGAACCAGCAGAACCAGCGCGGGTTGACGGCTCTCCACTGCGCGATTCGTTCCGGCGATCCCGACGCCGTCCATTATTTGATGAATCACGGCGCCCTCACCAACATCTCCGACTCACACGGCAACACGGTCAGTTTCCGATATCATCTTTTTCATCGCTCACTAGTGCGTATAAAAATTATTCTTAAACCATGTTACTTTTTGGTATCACTCAACGTTTATTCCCAAAATTTTTTGGGAAGAAGTTCCTCATTCTTCATTTAAAAAAAAAATCGTTTTTGTTTTCGTTTTTTCTTTTCTAAAATACTTATTTTGATGATGTGTCGTTTATTTCAATTTTCTTCTTCATAATAAATTGAGTTTTGCAATTCAGGCTGTTCACTACCTCAGCGACGCCTACAACGAGTCTATATTCAAAGAAATTTTGGAGCCCTCAAGAGGACAACAGACAGATTTAGAATCGCAGAACGACGTCGGCCTGAGACCTCTACATATCGCTGTTAAACGGTATTGTTATTTTATATACACAAACCATTAAAAGCACTCTCAGACTGAAATTGACCCTAATAGAGATGTTACTGGAAGCGGGAGCAGATATCGAAGCGAGGGACAAGAACGAAAAGACGGCGTTGTTGCACGCGACGACCATGAACGACGTCGAGATCATTCAGCTTCTGCTGCAGGTTGACCAAAAAGCATGCGAAAGAGGACGTCTCTTGCAGAGGAACGCCGATTCGAACGTTGAAGACGACGTCGGAGAGACTCCACTGAGCATGGCGGCTCGGAACGCCAACTATCCAGTACTGGGGCTTCTGCTTGATCGGAGTGCTGACCCAAGACGCAAAAACGCAAAAGTACGCTCAAATATCATGTTAATCATTCATAGACTTAACAATTTTAAGGGTGTTGCATTGATCGATAATGACGAAACGACGGTGCAGAACGTCATCAATGGAGAGAGGTGAGGTCCAAGTGATACTGAACTCGAATACCTCTGATTAGGATGGAACTCCCTCAAAAAGACATCGGTGCCGCTGTTCCACACGACCTGGCGACTTCCAGATCACCTCTATTCGGTAATTGATTATCCATCGCGCTTCAGATTAGAAATGTAGGACGTTCGCATCCAGACAACGCACCAAGAGAAGAAGCACTTCGAAACAGGGTGGTGGTACGCACACGTGAAGAAATTCTCAACGGTTATTACGACATTCGTTTTTTTCGCGTCCATCAATAGGGCCAAATTTCAACTTGTAACTGAGTCGAACTTCCAGACGCGGAGTCACTGCTTCGGGAACCGATGCCGACGAGTCATCAAGGGTACTTTGACGATGAGGAAATGCTTCCAGGGCCTTCTACAAGCAGCGGCGGATCGCGTTCATCTCGTAGGACCAATCATTCTGCGCAAAAGTTGAAAGGTTTTTTTTTTAGTTAATAGCACTACATTTACATTTAACCTTTTGCAGATGATGTTTCCAACCTGGATTACCTTACCAGATTGAGAGTTTCAAAAATTTTCGACGTCTCTTCAAAATGGCAACGTCTTGCCGAGGTGAGACGGAATCTTTTCAGGTGTTCTACGACTCACGCGAAACTCTGATTTTCTGAACGAAGTAACATGGCTTTGTTCCATGAAGGGATAATGAGAAAATACAAAAATTTAAAAGAAGTAAAAAAAAACCCATAAATTTGATAGTGAATTGAAGGAACTTGAATGCGGTCACATGGTTGAACTCATCTCAATTTGCTCAGACGATAGTGGAGAAAGCAGCTCTACTATGATATTTCTCGATCAGTTTGAAGTGAATCAAACGTTAAATCGTTTTTTGGATGTCTTTAAATTATAGCAAATGCCGGAAGCAAGCATTACGAGGCTACGCGAAGCGATCATCCGGCTAGGCGAAGACGAAGCAGCTCAGCTCATCGACCAGAGATTCGTCTATTAACCATTAACTTTTCTTCCCACCTCTTTCCGTATTTCGATGCCGACCTATATTAATAAAACTTGTTTCATTTCAAAAGTTCAAGAATAAATTCGGCACAGTTTAAGAAAAATTCGTTAAAAGAGACAAGATATGGAAGGCAAGAAATTTCATTTGATAACGTATTTTCAGAATATGACAGGTTTACACGTATCATTGAAGCAGAAAACCTTAGTTTTGCTGCTCATGAAGCTAAAATGAAAGAAAAAACGTTCCTTGGAGGAAATAACAAAATGGAACACTGAAAATATTTCACAGAACAAGGAATTTTAAATGAAGACATGTTGGATTATTAAACTTCGGATCATTGAAAACTAACAGTTCATGCCTTTTAAAAATGAGAGAAGGTTGAATTGTCGAGGAAGTAAAACAAAAAACCTCTCGTTCATATTCATTTTTCTTCTTTCTTGACCAACTTCGCTCTATTTTTCCCCTTAAAATGTTTGGATGAAAAGCTTCATTTGAATGAAATACCGAAATGGGCTTGAGAAGCTGCAACTGCTTCAATTCGATCGACTTATTGGCTTGTTGGCTAAGAGTTGTACTCGGCTCTCCAGAGAACTTGGCGAAAGTGATCATCAACGACTGAAAAAAGGAGCTTAAAACTTTTTCTGCAACATCACTTCTTTTTTACTTTATTGGAATAAAATCCATCTCAACTCAGGAATATGAAGGAACCTGTGGATCATAATTTGTATGAGCATTTGAGCCCCAGTCGAATCGGAATTGCTCGACGCCATCTGGGTCCGTCGCTCGGAAGTATGACAGATATCCTTGATATAAAAACTTTTTAGTCGAGGTTATGCAAAAACCTTTTTTGATGAAGACCGCTCTGGGATGTGGGGCAATCAGCCTTTTCAACTCGGCTTCTTCTTTGGTACTTAGGCTTTTGTTTTCGTTTTCACGAAGAATTTCGAACTAAAACTGTGGATTCTCAAGTAGCCCGACTTATTCTCACCAAAAACTCGTACAAATCGTCTGCACTAACGCCTCTTTCTGTTTCGATCTCTGGGTTTCTGGCGGCGAAAATATACATGAGTGCTGCGGCCAAAATAGCATCGTGATATTCCTAAAAAATAACTGTGACCAAATCATTAGGACCTGTAAACCTTCTGTTTTATCGGCATATTCAGTTTAGAAGCTTGCTTCAACTTGTTGATGACGTAAATTTTTTCGTCAACTCGTTTCAGCTAAATAACTCTCAGATTAAAGTCTAGTCAAAGAGAGAATACCGACCTCCCATTTGAGGAGTGAAAGCCTTTTCTCGACTCTAGCGAAAATAACCTGAGATAAAAGTTAGAAGTTATTTGAATAAAGTCATACATTGTATTTTTTGAAAGGAAGTTGTCCATGGTAGCTATGATCTGCAGTCGTGTAAATCTTTCTCAGATCAGCTTCCTTAGCGTAACCATTTTTACTCTGAAGCAAAAGCAACTGCAAGAGATTTGACTCGAAAAAAAACTTACGATTGAAGAAATAAAGAAATGCGTTAGCTCTGTAGTCAAAAGATGTTCCTGAAATTGGAAATGTTTCTAAACTATTATTCTCCGTAATAGCAACTTTTTCAAACTAAAGGGCTTGAAAATACTGAATAAACGTTTTTGATAAACTTTAAAATTGACATAAACTCTAAGAATATATTACATTACGAAAATAACCTGGCGTGGGCGGAAAGTTTTTCTTTCTATCTTTTCCTTTATCTTTTCCACTTGCCGTCATCCTGAGGAAAAAGCTCTACGAAGCTAGAATCTAAATAAATTTATATTATAAAAAAATATCTTTAAATCAAAGAGGTGTGTCTTCGAAAAAAACCCAGCAAAAAAACGATAAAACAACAACAAAAAAAATTTTTAAAAAAACTTTCAGTTTCCCGCGGCAGCGAGCACAGAAGCAAGCAACGCGCACTTTTTAAAAATAAGTGGGGCACAGTTTATATATAAAATCGATTTTTCTCCTCTATATATATTCGAATTTTTAATTTTGACATAGTTTCAATGGCGCAATTTTCGTTTTTTTTTTTCGATGAATTCATCGGAAAAAACGAATATTGCTTCGAAACGCAAAAAATTTGCTCCCAAAAAAAAATAGTACTGTTTTGGAGCAATTTTGGTGCGCCGATGAACACATTTTTTCGTTTTGAAGCATATAGCATATGCTCCATGTTCCATTCCTCCAATGATCAAAAATGTCATCCTTGCTCGGCCATTGTTGTTTTACGAAATTTCAGAATATGTTTGATTTTAACGGTTAATTCATCTATATAGTGTGGCTTTGAAACTTTTCTAACAGAATATCTCTTTTTTTCGTGCTTAACTTTAAATCTTTTTTTTTTCAATTGAAAAAATTTAGATTTTTCGGCTCTCGGTGTTATCTACGTAATCAAGATGTCGTATATGTTACCGCATTTGGAGAATGGTTGGCAGGTTATTTTTTATAATACAAATCAATTCGCTAAATTTGCTGAGAGGATCATATTTTTCGGGAAAAAAAGCTATGGTTTTAGGTGGACCAAGCCATTCTAGCTGAAGAAGATCGAGTTGTAGTTGTTCGTTTTGGTCACGATTGGGACCCAACATGCATGCAAATGGACGAGGTACTTTTCGCAAACATATTTTTTTACACCTCACTTTGTTCATTGTAAACTGATGTATAAATTTTCAAGACCTTGTTCAAAGTGGCTCCGAAAGTGAAAAACTTCGCCGTCGTTTATTTGGTCGATATCACAAAGGTGAGCTTCCTTGCTATGTGGCTAAAATTTCAAAAAACTCAATTTTCTGTTTTTTTTTTTTTGCGTTCAGAATGTTTTATAATTGATCTAGTAATTTGATTGAGAAATTGTGGAGCAAGGTGAGACGTTGAATTATATTCAAAATTTTCAGGTTCCTGATTTCAACAAGATGTACGAGTTGTATGATCCCTGCACCGTCATGTTTTTCTTCCGCAACAAGCACATCATGGTCGATTTAGGTAAGCTTTCGTGACGTTTTCTTGGCGATTTATTCAAAAATAGTTATTTCGTCTTGAAGAGTTTCTGCTGGCAAACCTTCGAATTATTCAGTAATATTGTAGTACTGTCATTATGTTCTGAACTTATTTCGGGATTCGGTTTTCAAAGAGAACGAAAAAGTACATCTCATCGAAGTCTTTCCTAGCAAATGTCTGCAAAAGTTAATTCGGTTTACATTATTTTTTGCCTTTTTTGCCTCTTGAGAGCCTTTTTAAATTGATTCCGTAGCGAAAATTGTTGTTTCAATCTGGCATGGTTAAGGTACTGGTAATAACAACAAGATCAATTGGGCGGTCACCGATGGACAGGAACTGATCGATGTAATCGAAACTGTTTACAGGTGAGAGTAAATTTCACTTTTTCCTTTTCTTTGGAACATTTCAAATTTATCCGTTAATTGAATATTTAGAAAAAGGAAACAGTCTTCTTTTGTGTGTTCCTTTAGGAAAAGTATAAAATTCGATCTGTTTTTATCCGTGTGCGATTTGCCTATGAAATCTGAAAAGGTAACGAAACATCAAAGAAACAAAACGGTGTTGTTCTGAAATAACGTTTTTCGTCATTTTCTCATATTTCTGTTTTTATAAATCTCGTTTCACCAGTTTTGAAAGGGGCATAGGCGAAATTTTTAGTGATGTTCCAAATATAACACACTCGACAAATGAATGGTTTTGATATTGGTTATAGATTCTGGTAAATATCAAAATTCAGAGCGATGATGGAATTAGGAAAATTGTTTCTGAGTTTTCAGGTAACTTTTTTTTAAACTTCCAATTTACAGAGGTGCCCGAAAAGGCAGAGGTCTGGTCATCTCTCCCAAGGACTATTCTACAAAGTACAAGTACTGAGTCGGTATTTTGTTCATTTTTCTTTCTTCATAACTTCGATCAACATGTAAAAAAAATGAAAATAAAAAATGTTTATTTTTAATTTTTATATTTCATATGCATAAAGCCCCGTTGTTAACAGTTAGAACTGTGAAAAGTTCTTGTTCACTGAAGTGGAAATAAATAAAAATAATTTTTTTGCACGATTTCTTGGTCTTTCAACCATTTAGTGTGACTGAATAATGGAATTTGCGTTTAAGCTGCTTCTGTGACTGGAACCTTTTCCGGTAGAATGTTGACACTTGTTCGGCTGAATCGATAATGGATTAGTCGCGGAGTTGGGTTTTGGAAAAATGTGAGTGGAAGATAATTCTTTCGTTCAGAATAATTTCGGATAGTAAACGACCCAAATTTAGAATTTTGCGAACCTTTCGGCTGTTTTTTTCGATTTGAATGTGTACACTCTGAAACTACTCTGAAGATGTCTAACTTTTTTTTATAGTGCACAAGTCTTGGTTATGTGAAAAGCATTGTGGGATCAGGCTTTCAAATCAAAAAAGTGCGACTTTATTAAGTAGTTAATTAAAAAATACACACAAAAGATTGAAATCACCAACCAAAAAAAAATTCGTGCGCTGTCAGTCAGAACGTAATTTCGTGTTCAGGTAATTTTGGCGAAATATAAAAAATCTCTGGCTCTCCAAAATCTTTTTGGTTTTTTCCCCGTTTTGTCGAAAAGTCCCCTTTCGTTGAATTTCAACGCGACATGAAACACATTTTAGGATTCAGTTTCATTTTTATACTTGTATCCGAGATGAAGTCAATGTTTTTGAGAAAAGAAGACAGTAATATCGCATATAGAAGCCTAGTTCCAGTTCTACAATCATTAGTTTATTCAAATATATCTTAACTAGATTGGTGATACCGAACCCGAAAATGAAAATAAACAAAATGAATGAAGTTTAATTAGAAAAAAAAAATCTTCCCAGACCGCTACTATCCCATGTATGCCGAAAACCCATATAAATAACCAAAAATCAGTTGAAAATCATGAAACACAAAAAAGGACACGAAATGCAAAAGCAAGTGCGTTGCGGGTGAGTTGCGTTACAGACACGGCGTTGGGAATCACGCCCGACAGACCAACCTGTAGAGCATGTGCTGTGCCACTGCCGCCAGAAACAAAAACATTACGCAGAATTTGAAGATCGCAATCATTGAGAAGTTCTGTAAACTTTTAATAAGCTGTTAACTTGTTTCTCTTAAAAGTCTCAAAAAAAAAACGAATACCTGTAACAAGATAAAGACAACAATAAGGTTGAGCGGGATTCGGAAAAGGTTAAGAGTAGTTGAACGGGTTTCTTCAGGAACGTAGGTTCCTCGAAGACATCCCATCGCTGGCCAGAAAATTCCAACACAGACCTGAAAATTAAAACTGTCGAAAAAGTTTTCTTCTGGATATATTACTTCGAACATGAGAAAAGCGCCGAAAACCATCAAGGCACTTGTTGGAGCTATGATGGGTATTGAGAGGCAGATGGCGGCCAACAGCAAGACGTATCTGAGTTTTTCAATGATACTGTTTTTCATTCGTTATTACCTCATAAAGTCTTCAGGGCGGCTCTGTTTCGATAGAATTTTGAACAGAGATGATCCAATCATAGTAGAAACCATGAAAGCCGCGAAGATGTACCCGTGTGGAATTGAACTTCCGTCAGCCGCCTGAAAGCAATTTTCGAACTCTGTCTGGAAAAAAAGTTTCACCAAAGTTAGAGCAGGAGTCCATTCCAGCACAAAGGTGTACATAGAGCCTTCGAAAAGTGATTGTACCAATCCCAAGCAAAGCACATTAGGATCTAAGCACAAAAGTGGAAAACTCTGTCGAAAGCATCTAAGTCCTACCTTTTTTGATAGTTTGAATCGCTTTGGCAAAAGATTCTTGTACTGCGGCCTTCTCGTTACCATAATTTTCTGGCCAGGTGTTCATGACGATTATCGCCATGATAACAAGCACAGAGAGAGCCAAATCGAAAGGAGCTCTCAAATAAAATATTTCTATTAAAAGAGAAAGAAGTAACTTACACATAGCCAAAAAGATCAGCAACGAATTGCGCTGCGATTCCACTGATGATGGCGATCAAAGAGTTTCCAAGAGCTGCGTGTGAAAAGACGGTTCCGAGATTGCTTTCCGAAAAACCCCGCTGGAACAATAGGATAATTCTATTTGTTATTGTTACTTGTTATTTCGGTGTTATTTATAGTTATTTCCAGGCTTGTGCGTCAGGCCGGGCGGCCCGGGCTTTGGGCCTTATTTACAGGAAAAAAAGCCCGCGTGGGCTCAGGGCCGGGCCGGGCCGGGCTTCAAAAAAATTAAAATTTCATTTGAAAAAAATTTTTCACCGAAATGTGACTTTTTGCCTCTGAAATCATAGTTTTTGTTTAAGTGAAAAAATGAGCAAAAACATAATTTTTGTCGTAAAAAAAACTTGATATTCGACTAGAAAAAAATTGCGCGCTCGGGCCGGGCGGGCCATTTTTTCTTGAGACCCCTCTAAGGCCGGGCCGGGCTTACGAAATGATCGGGGGGCCGGGAGGGTGACGGGCCGGCCCTCGCACAGGCCTGGTTATTTCGATGGTATGAAATAAAAACCAGCGAAATTTCGAACGGCGAATTTTTCCGATTTTCTCATATCGCTAGGTGGCTTCACTGCGAAATACCGACTATTCCTTTTCCGACTTTTTTTCTCGATAATCTCTTCGTTCTGAATCTTCTTACATAAAATAGGTGATTCATAATTAAAACACAAAAGAAAGAGAAAAACAATGTTAATAGATCTTTTACAAACCGAAAAATATAAGGGAAAAAAGTCGGAAAAGGATTAGTCGGAAACGTCGCAGTCGGAAAGTTCCCTAGCGATGCGAACAAATCGGAAAAGTGACCGTTCAAAATTTCGCTGGTTTTTTTTTCATACCACCGTTGATTTTTTTCACAATTTCATTCTTTGATTCTCTACAGCGATCTTATCTGCGAGACCCCGTCATTGTATAGCCGTTTGCTAGGATTTTCTTCCTCCGATTCTATCTTCGAATCCTTTCTGAGATTGAATCAGCGACAAGCATTTGGCTGGTCTTTTGTTCAAAATTCGGAAGCTTTTTTCTGAGACAGTTTTAAAATAGCGAAGAAAAGATAAAAACTGACAGAATTGTGCTCGTTGACAAGCCACGATTCGAAGGCAGAGTAGAGTATGGAAGTGGCGATGCCGCCAAGGAACCTGCCCACCATCAGGACTTCCATGCTTCCGAAGTGCTTTGTGATGCACGCGCCTCCGTACAGAACAGCGTAGATCAGGCAGTTGTTCCGTCGGCCGCTGAAAAGGCATCGTTCACCTTTGAAAATTAAAAATCGAGCGAATTCATGAGCGGAATTTCAAGAAAATCTCACAATTTGTCGGCGAAAGAGCCGACGACAGTTCCGAAGAGCAGACTCGAGCCGAAGCCGGCGATGAAGAGAATCTCGATCTGGTGCTTCGACATACCATAGGACTCGTACAAGGCATAGACATGAGGTCCTTGCAGCCAGTCGCCAGCTTAAAATCGTTTTTTCCCTTTCTATTCGATGTTTCTGAGCTCGAAACTTGGTATCCAGCACTAAAACCATTATTTTTCAGGAAAAATAGATGGATAGGAATTATTGGTGTAATCACTCGTTACAGAAATTCCAAAGCAGTTTATCATCTAGTTGAGGCTATTTGAAGAATAATTCAGGAAAAACCCTCTCCTAACGAGAGGGTTTTTCCTGAATTTTCAATCATACATTTTTTGAAAGTATGTTTCTAGCCAACAAGAAAACGAAATGAATGGTCCTGCGCATGGAAATGAGGGCGATTCGAGAAAAGAGAAGCGCGGTGCAAGAGAACTGGAAGACGTTTAGAGGTCAGCGCCGTTATCGAAGTGTTCCCGACGTCAGGTCAGGACAGCCGACTGGACTTTCCAAGTTCATTCTATCCGATTATTGAAGTTGAAGCTTCATCAAGCATTTCACGAGTATTCATGTTAGGAAAAAGCTGTTCAAACATTTTGCCGCATTGGTTCAAACAAAAATGTCATATCAACACCCTTTGAGGAATAAAATGCGATATCGATTTGTCGTTTTCCGTTTTGAATACGTTTCTTATCAACGTCATTTTTCTTATATCGAGGAAAGAAAAGGAGATTTTTAAAATTTTTATGATTTTGAAAGTGTCGGTTGCGCCCTCAGCTTAACCGTTTTATCGTTGAACGTCGACCAATATTAGTACGAATGATAACAAGACGCGTTGAAAACTAAACATTTCATCTTTTTCAGACGCTTTGATACGATCCAACTCATATTAAATTTCCAATGTTTCTCAAAATTATTCCGAGAAAATTTCATATTGAAAAAGAGTCAAATGTGCCAAAGCTTCATCTCGTTTTCAGGTATGTATAGTAAACCTATATGGTAATAAAATAATCTATATATTTCAGCAAGTTGATATATCTAACTTGACTGATCGGATATTAATGTATAGAATGTGTAAAGAACGGACCAACGGCAAGCAAATAAACAGTGAGGTAGGTCCTCTGGAAGGTCTTGAAAGCCGGATCTTCGTTAGACTCGGACGTGCTTCTTGTGTAAAAGTACAGGAATGCACAGACGAGTGCGAGCCCATAGAACACAGCGACGAACATCTCCGGACTGTAGGACAAGCAGTTCGGGCCGACAGACTTGCGCGCCGAAAAAGGCAATCGCGAGTGCGTGGAATGAAAGCCACGCCCACTCCCGCCTCTCGATCTTCCACGTTTTGCACAACTCTCCCACGAATTTAAACGATTCCTTGCAAGGGAGTCGAGACTCACGTTGCCACGTGTTGGCCCATTCTCATCCGTCAGTCGGTCGCCACGATTTACAACCAGAATATTTGAGAACGTCGGGACAGATTTGTGAAAAAGAGTAAAAAGTTTACTCGACGCACGTGGAAAAAATTGAGAGATAGATTATTTTCATTCTGAATCGATTGGATCATCGGAAAAAACTTGATCTTGCTGGGTTGGAGCTTTCGGAGAAGGCTTTCTAGCATCTTATGAAAATTAATTTTTCCATCGTCTCACAAGAAAGTTCCTCATTTTCTCAGACTTCTTGGCAGATTTAAGAAACTTTGAAACGGAGAAAAATAGGCATATATATATATATATATATATATATATTAGAATATTACAAGTTATCAAAAAAACTAAATGGGTGATTGAAACCTGAAATCATCTTCTTTACAGAATTCTTTTTCTAGAAAAGAGGTGAACTTAAAACTTTTAAAGAAATTTCGGCGAGTTCGAAATGATCTCTGGCTTTGTAATTTTTCTTTTGTCTTTACTCTTTTTTTACTCTCTGGCGCTCATTTATTTTTTACCCAAACTACTAGTAGTGTCGCATAACCGTTTTTACTAGTAGTAGGAACGGTTTATTAAATTTAACTTTAAATTGAAAAAAATAAAGAAAAAAAGTTCCTTGGAGAGGTGTGAGCTGAAAAGGGCGTTCTCTGTGATAACAGAGCTTGAAGTTATCTAGATATAATTACTTATTTATCTATCGAATTGATTGAAAAACGTATTAAAAAAATATATACAGCATATATGCTGTATGCATACTGAAAAAGCAGGCGCGCAATGTAACTTTCAAAGTTTTTCTTTTTAATATAGAACGAATAAAAACAGTTTGAAAGGCTCATTTTCTTATATCAATCTTAAAAATAAAATTTAAAAGTTATACGACATCACACACGAATCAGGCAGGGGGGTCGCAATAATGCCAGTAGTCTACCGAAGGATCTAGATCTGAAGCCTAACGGTGTTATAGACGATTCACGGCTAGCTTGGGACGCAAAAAGGCGTGGCCTGTCTGCACTCTCCACTAACCAAGGCACTGTCTCGTCGATTTTCGTGGCAGGACCCTTTTCTCGATGGCTCAAGCCAGCCGTGAATCAGCTATACCACGGCTATACCTTGCAAAACTATAAAAAAAAAATGCGATTTGAGGTAAATGCTCGGTACTTTCATTACCTAACCCCGATTCGTCTATGAAATACCCCCCTATCCGAAAACCTCTGTACAAAAGCTGCATTCTACAGTTAAACGATCACAGCATAATTGAAATCTTCAATATTTCCGAGAATCGGTGGAATTCAGTAAAAAATTTTGAAAAAAAGCCGTAATTTCCTGACCATTGTTCTGTACAATCCTATTTTTTTTTCTTTTGAAATGAACAAATTCAAGCTGACAGTTCTTAAGGTTAACGTCAAGCTCGCAGCATGACGTTAACTTAGTGCGTGTCAACACGTCAGCCTATTTTCTCGAGATGCTCAAAAGCTGAAATAAAAATCTTTTCCTTTTCAAAGTTTCTAGTTCTTTTTTTTTACTGAAATCCGGAACTGAGATGTTGGCAGAACCAGGTCGAGCATGTTGATAAAAAAAAGCCCAATTGTTCGCCGGTATTATGTCGAATTCATACTTTTATTGCTAAATTGAAAAACCTATTAAAATATCAATCCAATACTGCCTAAATTTTTTTTATTATTCTTGATAAGCGTCCTCTGAAATTCAGTTCAGTAGCAAAAGATTTCACTCCGAACATTTTTTTTCGTTAACTTTTTTCTTCAGATTTTGATGTTTCCTTGGAAATGTGAAGCCTGGATATTGAGGAAAAAGATCTTTGTGATGACGATGAAATGAACTTTTATGAAAACGTTTGACCGAATGTATTATTTTTTCTAGAATATTCTACTTCAAACAAGTCTTTTTTTGTAAGTTGTAGAAGTTGTCACAAATATTCATCATTGTTTTTGTATAATTTGGGACCAAGTTTTTATGGCGTTTATCTTTTTCAAATAATTTGTAGCTATTAATATTTTTCAGAGAACGATGTTCAAGTTTTTCATTGCCATCTGCTTATTCGTTTCAGTACTTGCTCAGAAATGTGAAGGTATGATTTTTGTTGTCTCAGTAGATTTAATCTTTGTTTCAGTGTGTACAAAGGTTTTGACGGATGTCATGGCGAAGGTACCGGACTCCGACAAATCGAAACCAGACGCCATTGGTCGAATAGTTAGAGAACATTGTGGCGGAACAAAGAATAAGGACCACAAGTTTGTTAGTTGTTTCCAAGAAATATTTTTCTCTCATTTCTTTCATTTGAAGTGCTTCTATATCGGGGCTTTGCCGGAGTCAGCAACCTCCATCATGAATGAGGTGCAGAAGCCGCTCAGCTGGTCGATGCCTCCCGAAAAAGTTTGCGATAAACTGAAAACCAAGGATGCGCAAATCTGTGAATTGAAATATGGTTTTTGAGTTTGATTAACACATCTAACTCGCTCATTGCAGACAAGCCGCTTGACTGGAAAACTATCGATTTGAAGAAGATGCGCGTTAAAGAGTTGAAAAACATTCTCGTCGAGTGGGGAGAGGTTTTTATTTTATTCACGCTTTTTAATTTAGCAATTTTCTAGGCTTGCAAAGGATGCACTGAGAAGACAGAATTCATCAAGAAAATCGAAGAACTGAAGCCGAAATACGTGAAAGAAGAGCTGTGAATAATGTTATGACCGAGGGGTGGACAAAGTCACTTGTTGCTATTAATTTTTTGATTATCGTACATTATATTGGATGCCTTTGACTTTTTGATCTTTAATTTATTTTCTTGTTTCTTGTTTGATGACGTGTGCCTTTTTTCTACGGAGCTTAATAATAAAATTTTCTCGTTTTATTCGAATTCTTCCCTTATATGGTTATTAACCAATTATTTAAACTGATGAGAATAGAAATTTCTTTAAAATGAAGTTGGTTCTCAATCTTACTTCAGGTCCTTTGGACAGAAGAGATGGCTAGCTCTCTTCCGCGGCGCATCATAAAAGAAACGCAGCGTTTGTTGGCGGACCCTGTCCCTGGAATTTCAGCGAATCCAGACGAATCTAATGCTAGGTTTCATAAAAACGGATTAAACGGGAAGTTCTTCGTAATTGTAGATATTTCCATGTGATGATAGCTGGTCCCGACGACTCTCCTTTTGCTGGAGGAGTTTTCAAACTCGAGCTCTTCCTTCCAGAGGAGTATCCAATGGCGGCGCCAAAGGTTAGCTCGTTCTAAATATTTCGCTTAGTTTAGTTTTTAAGGTCCGGTTCATGACCAAGATCTATCATCCCAACATCGATAAACTAGGACGCATTTGCTTAGACATCCTGAAAGGTAATTAGATTACTCTATTATTTCTCAAAGTTTTTTGAAGATAAATGGTCGCCGGCTCTGCAAATTCGTACAGTTCTCCTGTCGATCCAGGCTTTGCTTTCTGCACCCAACCCTGAGGTTCGCAGAGTTTTACTCTATGACTTCTTTTTTTTCTTACAACAAAAAATTCGAAATTTGTTAGGACCCTCTGGCCACGGATGTCGCTGAACAGTGGAAGACGAATGAAGCGGAAGCCATAAGGACCGCCAAACAATGGACTCTCGCTTACGCCCGTATGTTTATTTTAAATTCTCATTCTTTCGGCGTTTTTAACTTTTCTTCATATTCTAGAGTTTCCTTTTTATAAATGAATTTTCTCATTCTATTTAAAGTCGTCTATTTGCTAGAGAAGGCTTTATAAATTGAAGATACATAAAGTTTTAGGAGCCTCGTACAATTCATATCATTTCGAGGCGTTAATCATGATGAATAGGAATGGCACAACTTGAGAGTTACTGCTTTTTTTGTTCCCCCAAAATGGAATTAGTAAACGCTGGAGAATTCAAAATTTTAATTTAATAAGCCCAATTCCAGCGCGCTGAGGTTTGAGTGCTAACTCTAAATAAAAAGTTCATTTACTTGTAATAAGTTAGTTCATAACTAGAAAAAAAAACCTTCAAATCAAAATTTGAACTTCTCTTTTTCGAAATATACAAAAGACGCGAAATTTATTAACAATAGATTTTTTAAGCCATGAGGCTTATAGGTTGTCGAACGAATCGTTTTAAGTGTAACTCGAATTCTTCTTATGAACTTTCAATTTTTCCATTGCCCTCGAGTGGTCATTGTAGCTCATTTCAATATTTCGGACGACCACAGCAAAGGAGAGAAGATGAAAAAAAAAACCTAATTGAAAATTTTATCGATTAAAGTTTTTTCAGAAGCCTAAGTATCACATTCCAACACCGTGATGTCTTGGCTACCGACATCTTCAAATAATACGTGTCGCCTTTTTCGAAAAGAAGCGCGTTATTTTATAAATAAAAATTTTCCTTTTCTTTTCGTTTGTATCATTTTTCTATCTTCTCACCTATTTTTATCATTTTTTTTTTCATGGATTGTTTTATTTTATCTCGCCTGCACCGGCACCCCGTGTGAAAAATTGATATCGCTTTTTTTTCATCTCTGCGTTTGACTTTCTTTGTCTCGATTACTTGTAGCATATTTCGGTTTTCGTGTCCGTAATGAATTAAAAATTTAATTGGACTTTTTGTAAATGGAATCAATTTAGTGAGGGTTTTTTTACCCTTCAGCATTTATATACAGCTTCTTCCTTTTCACAATGTTATTTAACTCGAAAACGCTCACTGGGATGCTTGCATCGTAAATTGTAATCACAGCGATGATTATTGTTTCTCCTTCTCAGGTAAGTAAATATGTGAGTATATTTCATGTAATTTTTTGAAAGAGATATAAGAGAATATTGGATAGGGTTCACAATTTTTTCAATTAATCATTTTCGGAGGCTGTAGACTCTTTAGCAACAAAGAGGCCAAGCATGCACCCAACATAATTGCCGATATCGCAGCGGGCCGCACGCGATATAGCCAAAGGCTTCTCGCTGCGACCTCGTCAAAGTCTCGCTGCCATATCGCTCCCTCTTAAAAAAATTTGAAATTTGAAAAAAACATTTTTTTGCTTTATTTTTTTGACTTTTATGATGAAATCAATCAAATTCAAGATTTTTTTGAAGAAAAAAATTTTTTTAGAGAGCGATATAGCGCAAGACGTTTGCGAGGTCGCAGCGAGAGGCGAGCAATATCGCTCGCGGCTCCCCCGCGGTATAGCGTTACTCTCGCTGCGATATAGTCCACAAAATTGGGTGTGTCTTAAAGTACCTTTGAAAACGGATCTTCGATTTTTATTTATTAATTTAATCAGCTGCAGTTTTTTTTTTCGAATTTCTCTTTATATATATAAAACGGGCGCGGATTTCAGAACAGAGGCAGTGTTCAATGAAAGGAAATATAGTCTGTTCAGATTTCAAATATCAAGTCCTCGCTGAAGCTCCGCCCCCCTAATGGCGCGATAAACCAATCAGAAGCGAGCCATCCACAGAGCGTTTTCGCATGACGTCATTCTACTTGACATTCAAAAATCTGAACAGAATATATGTTTTTCCGCCATTTTCCCGAAATTAAAAAATGTCTTATGTAAAATTAGTCTTTTTCAGACTCAAATGGTTTCTTCCTTGCGCGAAGCTTCTAAATGTCGAAAATCATTTTTCACATAATTGCGTACGGCTTCAGACTGTTCTCTCAATACACTCTCCCCAAAGAAAATCTAAGGCATTAGGCGTATTCGCACAAAGGTTTCAGCCTTCGGAATGGGAACTTGAACTATTTATTAAACGAGTTGAATTTGAAATGTAAAAATAAAAGGGCATGGGCAATTTTATAGTAAGCTTCAGAATTTACTCATGAATTTCAAGGTCAAGAGATCTCTCTCAGTCGCTACCTGAGCGATCTTTTAGTTCTGAAAATATGATTTCTTTAGTTTCGCGTATAAAACGGAATTTGCAAATTTGACGTTTCGTCTCTTCAAAACTAAAATGTTGGACCATCACGGATCTTCGCATCTACAGGGCTTTTTTGAAAAAAAATAAATTCATTTTAAAAATGGCTTTCCTTTTGAAAATAAAATTCAATCATATTTTTATGTGGAAGTTTTAACTTTCATTTTTTTTTTTCTGTAATTCTTTCATGTTCAACTTTATGCCGTGTTCAAAGTGATTCTGCAAAGTTAAAAATAGGCGTTAGATAGTGAAAAAGATAACAAACTGTGTAGATTCATAATCATCATCAAATGTTTTATTTCTCAGCCGCAAGTACTAAAATTCACGAAATAGATGTAGGGAGAATAAATTAATAACTTTGCGATTCGCGGAAATCTTCATGAACATGATATTACTTTACAAAAAGAATGTCCGTCTCAAATGCTTTGAAAAGCTCAGCTGAACTCGAAAGAGAGATTTTTTCAGTTATTTAAAAAAAGGATTGAATGTTTTTCACAACAAAACTGACTGCAAAAAGCTCTCTTTTTGAAAGTGTTTGTTTCTCTCTTATGACTCTCTTATTTTGTTCATCTGCAAACTTTAGACTCTGGTTGTTTGTATGCGGGTTGTTTACGTCCTTGAAGGCCTCTTTCGCAATCTTTTCAACCGCGGCCACGTCCCGCGAACGTCATAGGTGGACGTGTTCCAGCGCGTTAAATTGTATTTAACAGCTTCAAGTCTTTTGTTCTGATGAGATTTGTGTGGGTCAAACTCTGTTCTGTAGTTTGTAAAAGGCGGCGCCTCCGGGAAAACAGTTGTTATTTTCACCAATGTTGTTTTCTCGGTCTCTGGTGCGTGGCAACATCGATTTTTACGTTGTTTGTTCGCAAATGCTGCATTTTTTTTTTCTTATCGTCATTTTCTTTGGTTTCTACCTTCGCGCTCGCTTCGTTTTCTTCTCATTTCTCAAAATTAGACTTTTTTTATTACAGTTCAATTGTCTAAACGTAAGATGACGCTCCAATGGACGATCATTGCATTCGTACTGTACATCGAAATCGGTATTACCTTCATCCTTCTGCTCCCCTGGATTCGTCCTACTTTGTAAGATTTATCTCAAATGGTTTCAACATTTAGATGCGAAAACCTTTTTTTTATGTTGTATTATTTTTGTACAATAACGTTGTTCTGTGGCTATTTTTTATAAATGAATATCAAAAGAAAAACGAAAATAAGTTTCCAAGGAAAATTTAATAATTAGAAAGGAAGTTTATCGCATTCCATGAGAGAAAAACAAAGTTCAATCGATCAGATTTACAGGTGGAGCAAGCTCTTCAAGAGTCACTTATTTAACTTACTGGCAAGGCATGCACACATTTACTCGGTCACCTTTGGTTTTGTCCTCTTCGTTCTTTTCGCAGGTTTATTCCTTTCGCGAAAAAATTCTGCTCGTAATGGACTTATGATCTTGGATAAAACTTTGGAGTTGAAAGAGTTTGGAAATATTTACACTCAGGCAATTCTTGAAGATAAAAGTCTGGGAAAGGGGTTGACTGATAAAAAATTTCATTTGCCAGATAACGAAAATAAGCTTCCGAAAAAATCTAGAAATTTGAAAGAAAGTTCATTACCAAATTTAAGGCTTTATTTAATGGTAGATGAATTCTGCTAAACCAGAAGAACAAGACTTGAAAAAAAAAGGATTTTGAAAAATGAATTTAATTTGCAAACAAAGAATTGTAGATGGTGTTCGGGAAACGATGAAATATTCGCATCTGGAGGAAAGAATCACACGCACCGCCGAATCCGACGCCACCCACCATATGCGACTTTTCCGAGCCCAGCGCAATCTTTACATCTCTGGATTCGCCCTTCTTCTCTTCCTGTACGTTTTGAGCGAACGAAAATAAGAGAAAATAACACCATCACTATAAATCATAGAGGAAAAATCTCTTTTTTTTCTCAATCTTCCAAGATAAGCTGGAACGAATTGCTTTTCTTTTTAATGAGTTTTGATATGCAGAAAAAAGTGGCTTAAAAAGATAACATTCTTCAAGTAAAATTGTCTTTAAAATTACTTCAGTAATTTTATGAAGTGGAAAATTTCTTTGAAATTTTTTCGCATTCTTTTTAGTTGCTAGAAAACCGTCGTAAGCTATTCACGATTGCTTTACAATGTCATTCAGTTCTTTTTATATCCTGTTAAAAGTAATTACCGCGAAATTCAGATTTGCCTCAGAGGTTAAAAATTCAACTTAATTTTAAAGAGTCGATAATGTTTTTGAGTTTCGTGGAAATCTCTTTGAACCCGGCACTAGTTTTGAATAGTAATTTATTCCTTTTCGAGGCGTTTATTTCAGAAGCCCTTTTTCACCAAAACTTCTGCATCATAAAGACAATCTTAATTGAGGAATTAAAGTTCTCTTGAATTATCTATTTTATTAAAAACTCGAGTTTCATCTCAATTTTTCCTGTGTGGCAAACATTTAGGTCTTTTCGGATGAGTTTAAAAAAAAAGGGAAATGAACGAAATTATTTTCTTTCAGGGTTATCAAGCGTATCATGGCTCTGCTGATGCGCGGAGCCCAGCTTGAGGCTGCCAGCGAAGCGGCGATGCGACAGGCCGAGTCTGCTTCCAAGGCCGCCAAGACGCTCCTCGACGCGGTTCGCTGCCGTCCACGATTCAGCCAATTCGAAACTCTTTGCAGAGCCCCGAAGGCGATGGCGATTCCGATGAGCTGCGTCGTCAGATCAAGGAGCTCGGCGAGGAGCTGAAGAAGGCTCAGAACGACCGCGACGCCATGAAGGCCCAGGCCGAGAATCTGCAAACCGAGTACGACCGCGTCTCTGACGAGCTCAACGCTCATGAGGTTCGTCTTTTTTCTTCTTTTCTCGCGGCAGCTGCTTGTTTTAAAGAGTACACCAAAAGGTGTAAAGTCGTCACGGATTTGCAAAAGCAAAAAGATGATAATAATAAACTTTTTTCCTTTACAAATCTCAAAAGAAGCCTCAAATTTTATTTTGCTTTTTGTCAAATCAGAATTTTCGTTCATTTTGTTCAGAAAAAAGGCCAATTGAATCGTTCCATCTGAATTCTGAATTTTTCTTTCTTGACAGCCGATAAATTCAGAAGAAAAAAATTTTATGAATTTTTATATTTTTTTATATTTTTAATATGGAGAGTACGTCAGTATTCAAGCCTGTGATCAATTTAAAAAACTTTTTTAGCGAGGATCGGCGAAGGTTAACAAGAAGGACGACTAGACGTGCCACGCGCTTCCCCGCCAACGTATTCTTTGTCAAAATTTTCGCAATTTCGACTAAATCTCTTTTTCCACTTAACGATTTTGTACCACCACGTCACGTTTCACTGATACGTGTGCTTTTCTGTATTTATAAGTAAGTAATAAATTTTTAGTGGGTAAATTTACCTCAAAAATCAAAAAACTCACGCTTTGTAACAAGATGATAGCGTGAAAAACGATTGAAATGGGTCAATCTGGGCTTGCGGTTGCATGTCTTTTGCCGCAGAATCCTTTGTCCGCGCGCCTTTTCGGCTGTGAATTTGAATTTCATCCGAGGAACCCGTTTCCCTGTGGAAGATGGCCGCTAGGAACGCCTCTCGAAACCCGGAATGCGACTTTCATTATCACTATCTCACTTTCTTCTCACATTTCACATCCGCTTTTTGAGGTCATTAGTTTTTCTCCAACTTTTTTGATTTTTTTTTGCAAGTTTTATTAATCAACCATCTAGAAAAATTCCATCAACTAAGTTTAGAGTCTTGCTCATTTTGAAGAAATTGCCTTTGCCAGCGGTTATAGATTTAAGACACGACACAAAATACCTGCTTTTTATAGCCTACAGAAAGATGTTCCTTTGTTGGGGCCTCGGTTATCAAGTTGTACCTCGACGCATCGTGGCGAACGAGTTTGGCGTGAGTAGCCTCTGCACGGCGGATCCGGTTGTCGCGCTTCCTCCATTTTCCATATTTATTGCCGTGTTTCGGCAGTTTCTCTGCTTTTTTTTGTACATAGGCAATCTATATAGACTTATTAAAAACCACTGCAACGAGTTTCGTTCCTCCTTCCCCATTTCGCTTTGCAACGTTTCGTAATTAGAAGTGGAAAACTTCATTGTTTTTTGATACAAGCATTTTTTTTTTCCAGTTTCCTCATGAGTACCTAATTTTTCTGAGAAATTCAGTTTGTTATGTGGTTATATATATATATATGTATCTACATGATTACGCATTATGTAATAATTTTTCAAATTTACTCATTTTTTGCATCTTTCAGTTCAAATTTTCTTCCTGTGAAAGATTTATTGAGAGAAAAAACATTATTTGAACACCTGCTAATATTCCTGGAACAAGCGCTAACGAAATTTCAAATCGAACAGGTGATTTATGATCGCTGAACTTCTTTTTTTCAATAATTCCTAGTCTATTCGAGAGCTTTGGTCTAGCTCGTACTTCGCCCTGTACCCATGCAAAACAATGATTTCTTATCACATGTGGTCATCGATTCTCACGTTTTTCGTTTTGTTTTCAAGAATCAGTTCTCTTCTGCAGATTACAAATGGAACAAACAAAGATCTGAAGCTAATTATCGCGGCCAGACGGAAGAATTCGGTCAAAAATAGCAAATGAATGGCTCGAAAGTTTTCTCAGAGGCCTGTCCGCCGCCAAAGATAGTGAGCGATCCTCAAAAAGGTTTGTTCCAAAAAGAAAAGCAAACAAAAATGACTTTTTTCGACTTCGGAGCCTTCGAAGCATATCTAAAACTTCTAACATGACTTTCTCTAGATCCAGTGACACCATACCGGGCAGTGCCATTGAGTACGCGCCAAATATTCGGGACTGTCGTTTCACTGGCCCTTTTCTCGTTCGTCTATTTGGCCTACGCTCAGCATCATGCTCTTCTCTTTTACGTCATGACTGGGTACACGAGCAAATGTTTCAGAAAATTATGTAGAAGTGAAGCTTGAAACAACGCGAAATTATACAAGTTATGAAAAAAATAGTGATATCTAGTGGGGGCTTTTTTTAATAGCAGAGCTTCAATTGTAGTAAAAAATTACTTGATAAAATGAGAATGAAAAATCTTTATTAAGACGCACATAAGTTTTATTTTTAATTTGCCCTTTGATTGAAGTAAATTTATATTGAATTGAAATTTTTTAAATGGATAAACAAAAAAACAATTGTAAACACAGTTCGAATATCCATGCGAATTTTTTTATCAAAAAAAACTTCACAAAAAAACTAATTTGAAGTTAATATGACAATGCGGATATTTCCGTTTTTTTCATTCATATTTTTCATAATTTCAGTTTGGTTGGAATTTACATTGTGTTCGTCTACGTTTCGGGTATTTTCGCCGTGCTCTACATGGTGATTGTCGACTACGATCTCAGCAAAACAGCTTCAATCGACGCTGGAGAACAGCAAGAATCTTCTATTTGAGCAATTCAATAAACTGATCTTATAAGGTTTACTTAACGCCGTGATATGCACAAAGAAAAAGAAGAAAGAAAGTGATTTTTTTCTCAAAGAGAACCAATTTAATTAAGTCAACAAAAAGCACAAACGAAAAAAGGGAGGTTCACTGAGTGAGTAGAACAGTTGGATCTACAGTAGGCGGGCGTAAGAAGTTAAAAGGAAAACCGTAGAAACAAGAACGACAGAAAAATAAGTAAAATTGGAACAAGAAAAGTTGAAGACCAAACCCCGAAAACTGCCGTCAAAATGTTTTTTCAAAGTAAAAAGTAAGTGGTTTGCTAGAGTAAAAAATAAACTCTTTCAAAAATAAAAATAACTTCTTAAAATCTTGAAAAAATCACGAAACTCACAAAATGAACGATTTTTGAGGGATGAATGTACAAATGAGAAAGTTATCCCAAAATATTACCTTGAGAATCAATTACCGTCCAAACGAAGGCGACGATTTATCGCGTCGATGTAAGCCTGCAAACTTATTTTTGAAAAATGTACATTGGAAACAATGAAAAAATCGATAAAATATTTGTAACGGGGACCTGGTGGATTTGACAAAGAAACTGATCGTCGGTCTGCATGAGGTGGAGCAACGCCGAGGCGAACTGTAACAAGAAATAGCTTGAACGATGAGGAAGATGCAAGTTTCACTTGTTCCTTGTTCAGCGGAGGCGTGTTCGTGCCCGAGCCCATGACGAACGAGCTTTCAGGCGCTACCGATTCCGTCTGCAAACAACTCTAATACTTGAAATCCCAAAGGTTTGCACCTCAGCGATCTCTTGTTCGTTTTCGCCTTCGCTCCCGTGCACGGACCTAGTCGAAAAAGCAGCCAACGAAGCTGCGGATGGAGAGTTGGCGAAATCCTGAAAAATCTACCTATTCTGGGAACTTTTTTTTGAAGCATACATTCGATCTTCACAGAGTTTCTGATGACCAGACAGTGTATTACAGTATATTGAACCCTATTCGAGTTTTTACTGTTGCCCATTGTTTTTTTTTTCAGCTAGAAAACAGTTTGAAAACTTTTATTGATGTAATTTATCAAAAAACGAAGTTCGTAAAGTTTGTAAAATACTTATTTTTTCCATAACATTGATTGAAACACCAAAACAATTTGAAAATGATGATAATTTATCGTTTTCAAGTTCTAAATTGAAAATCCTATTCCTCAAGTTCATTCATATCGGGATTTCCTAATAAGGAAACTTTCCATGCAATTTTTATGACCAGAAGAAAATATTGGACCCACGGGCTAGTTTCATTATTAGATCCAATTTAACACTTCCTATTCAGAAAACCAAAAAAGATTATTTTCTACAATAGAAATACCTGAAAAAGGATGTTTTTCGGCTTGGCTGACTTCAGCAAATCTTTCTCCAACTCATCAGAAAGCATGGCAGTTCCTGGCTCCTGAAAAGTCAGTACCGTTCTGGGGAATCATTTATCCGAAATGCACCTTGAGAACGGTGCGAGGTTGTTCCTGGATCATGAGCTTTTGGAGGAGAACTGGCATTGAATTCGAGCTCCCTTCAGCTGACGTTTTAGTGACTGTTGATTTCCCATATCCGGTCTGAAATCGTATGCAAAATATTTAAAAAAAAGCGTTTTTGCGAACCCCAGCATCGAAATCTTTTGTTTCCACGTCGCTCACGTGTTTTATTTGATTGTGCTGACCTCCCTTGATCAGATCCAGTAGTTGCTGGCTTCGGCTATCCGTCGTATTGTTCGATTCTGCCGAAGTTTCCTCCAAAATGTTTGATAAGAAAGTAAAAAATAGCTTTTTACCGTTTTTTTCGTCTTTTCCAGTAGCTTTTCAAGTAGATTTGCGATTCGCGCGCAATCATCTTCTTCATAGAACCATAAAACATTAATCGAGCCTAAGCCATCTTTTTAATGAAATCTGAAAAACTGTTCACTCACAATCTTGTGTACATATGAAAAGGTATTTTTTGTCACTTTTGAACTGCAAATTGGGTCCGATAGGTACAATGAAATCTTCAGGGGATTGTCGATTTGCAATCAAAAAACTGAAAAAAAAATTAGCTTCAGAACAGAGGAACGAAAATGGGATCTAGCCTGAAAAACGGTCGATCGCAGCGTTGATAGACGAACATTGTTCCCTCGATATCCGTCTTCATCCAAGACCTTTTATCTTTTTGAAATTTGTACAATGCGGTGTGTGGTACCTAGAAAGAGATTCAATTAGGAGACCCAATTATGAATATCTAACCTTATCCAATAGTTTGTTGGCGCAAGGATCTATCTTTTGTATCTGTGCAAGATTTTTTGCTGCCAACTCTGCAGCTTTGCTTTTCTTCTTTGAATCAGCCATTTTTGTATCTGGAAACGTGAAGATTGAGTGACAGTTCAAGAAAAAATTGACACGGAAAAAGCGATAAGACCGATTCACGAAACTTTTAAATTAATTTGCCTTTTCTTTCACTGAATCATGTGATTCCAAAACATTTGTTGTCATGCGCCATGCTACAGTAAAAATACAATAGTTATGTTTAGCCGAAGAGCTCTTTTATTTTAGAAATTTAAAACCTAAAAAAAAAGGTTGAGGCGTTTGGTAAGAAAATATGTATCATTCGAGATTATTTTGCAAAATAGAACCACCAAATACAGCGTTAACACGTTGAAAAGAGAAGAACAACGCTTGTCAAAAATGTGTTTTGTTTTGGAAAAGCGAAGTTTTGTAATTTCAGGCCACGGTCTGCTTTTACGAATACGTTTTTCAGGCCATCGAGGCCCCAAACTTTTCAATAATTTTCTTTTGTAATGGTTCTCCTTTTATCATCGCAACATTTCATCATGCTTTGTGAACATGTGCCAAGAGAGGCGGCGCCTGAGGCACTCGCCCTCTCTATTGATTACAACATCACTCTGGCATGGCGCACTGCTAGCGTGCGCCACGAAATAAAGATTCAAGCCGAGTCGCTTAACCTCGCAAAACAAAATAACGCGGAAATGAGGGGAACATTTATTCCCGCGTTACATGGAGGTCCCGAGAACTTCCACCATATTCCATCCGGTGGAAGGTGAATTCCTGTCATTCCCCATATTCGAACTTCGACAGATTCTCGGATTCTGAATTACTTTTACCGCTACACCTATTCATATTCAACTATTTCTACGATTGGCAGTTTTCGTACTATCGTGTTCGGGTACGAGCGAGGCAGAAACCACTACAAGGAAAGGACGTGAGCGGCCAGATGAAGCAGAACTTGTGAGGCAATTTTAACGAAAAATTTGAATTTTATTGAGCGTCCTTGAATATTGTTAATTGAATTATTATTATTATTGTACTCATCGGATGGGGGGTGGGAAAGCAAACTGTGAGAGTACCGGCCAAGAAGCCTTGAATTTATTGATATTATTGAATGCTAATGATTATTTGGACCGAGTAGTGAAATTGTTGAAGAATTTTTTCTAAATCTACGTCATTGTTTCTGCCGCCCGATCTAGTTTACCAAAATGTTTATCTTCACTTCCTTTTATATCTATCTCATTGGCTGTTTAAGCTCAGTACCTGATTATTGGGTAAATAGTGTAAACTGAGCTAAGGTTCTGAAGAGTATTCATCTGCCATCGTTTTGATATTGTTTCTGAATCTGTATTTGTAACTTCAGTTGTTAGGCAAACTTGGCAAGCCAAAGTCCGGCACATTCCATCTGATTTTTATTTCACATGTTCACTTGAGAACCATTCTTTTAAGATCTTGAAGCCTCGAGGACGAGACTTTCGTCGACGCCCGGGATGTGGTGCTTTTCTCTTAAATTGCTCTAGTAATTTACTATGTTAAGTATCATCCATCATTCTTTTTAAAGCCTCGGGACGAGTCTTTTGTCCAGGGGTTGGATGTAATGGTTCTCCTTTTTATCATCGCAACATTTCATCATGCTTTGTGAACATGTGCCAAGAGAGGCGGCGCCTGAGGCACTCGCCCTCTCTATTGATTACAACATCACTCTGGCATGGCGCACTGCTAGCGTGCGCCACGAAATAAAGATTCAAGCCGAGTCGCTTAACCTCGCAAAACAAAATAACGCGGAAATGAGGGGAACATTTTTTCCCGCGTTACACTTTTTTTTTCTTCCCTTTCTCTTGCAAGAACAAGCTTGTTTAATGACGTGTTCATCGGACAAAACAAAAATTTTTTCGAAACGCAGAAAATTGCTCCAAAACAAAAATTAGTACTGTTTTGGAGCAACTTTGACGCGCCGATGAACACGATTTTTCGTTTTGAAGCATGTTCCGTTTCTCCGATGAACACGCCTTAAGAATTTTTGATCCATTTTATTCTTTGAATTTTATTTCCTAAAATTTTCACCGTTTCCTTTTCAGGTATGTATAAACTAGAGCCTTATTTTTCTTCGGAAATCAAGGTCCAACCCAAACAAACCATTTATAAGCTTCCTTCCTACCACGATGATTTGTCCGACGTACAAAATCCAGTTCAAGTTTGTTGATCTTGTTTTATTATTTTCATTAATTTTTTTCAAGGGGGAAGTTGATCCGGTGAAAGCATTAGAATTACGGCAACTGCGGCTGATTGAAGAACTTCAAAGCCAAGCGTTAAAACTAAACGAACTTTTAACCCAGAAAGGAAAATCAAGTGGTTTGTTTTTTCTTTGTTAGAATTACTGAACACTGGTTTCATAGCGCCAACTCAACACGAAGAATCAAAGAAGAAGAATGTTTCGGCGCCTGTTGCGGCTCAGAAGCTCTCCACACCTGAACCGAAGAAAGATGATAACGACACGAAGAAAAACAAAGATGCCAAGAAAGAAGCTCGCAAGGCAGCTAAAACAGAGGCCAAAAACAAGGTACGATCTTCTTTTTTTATTTGTCTAAAAACGCTAAAAGTTTTGATGAAATGGGTCGACGTACGAACAGTAGCTAAATAAAGTTTTTCTCTGTTATCAATGTAGAATCTACAGGTAGCTACCGGCGAACAGTCCGTCAGCAAATCTTCACACTCGACTTCTACTGGCTCGGATCTCACGTGGATTGTTTATGTTTGTGTGAATTTAGTTTTTCAACTTTGTCTTGAATCTTTCAGGAAGAGAAGAAAACTATCGAAACCGGCCAGTCTCTCACGGCCAACCTCCCACCTGCCTTGCTTTCCACGAAACCAAGTGGTACTAATTTCTTGTCACTTTTTATTTAAGCTATTTTTCCTCTAGAAACCGGTATCATTTCCCTCAAAGTGACAAAAGAAGACGAAGTCTGGCTCCAACGACTGGCCAACATCGGCGCCAAGCGAAAAGTCGCGTTTGAAGGATTTGTCGCCAATAATGTTAAGGACTCCAAGAATACAGTCCGCACTGAACAAGGTTTTTATTTTTCTTTTCTAGTTGTTTTGATGAAAACTTTCAGCCTCGAAAGTTGAGTTGTCTGGAGGATCCTGGAATATTTCATGTCGAGTTGCGATATGGAAAGTCCTTGGCGCGGCTCTTGGGATCTACTCGAATTCTTACGACCACGCCATTTCCTCAGCTCATCAACACCAGTGGCTCACAAAAGTGAAGATTTTTTCTTTCCTGAGAACAGTTTTCCTTTTCCAGACAAACAGAGCTCTTTCTGGAAAAGGCGACCTGGACTATCTGGTTCGAGAAGCCAGCCAGTTCCTTTCTCGGTTTGATGCCCTTTCTGGCCTCTTCGAAATTTCCTTGGCTGACGTTGTCCTCAGGTTTGATAATTCAGAATATTCAATTAGTTCAATCTCAAAGGTCGTCAATTTATTTAAACTTTCTTCGTGCATAAATGATTTTCGATTAGTTAAAATGGGTAAAAGCTACCATTCAGCCCAGAGTGTTCTGAAACAGAGAAAAGAAGATTCTATCCACTCAATATTTGGATGTGTTTCACTGAGGTTTTCATTTTCCAGAAGTGTTCTGACGCAGAAAAATCAACCAAACAACGTGGAACTTTGGGCTAATCGAATCGATTCGGTAACGAATTGAAAATAGTTTATGAACTTTTTTATTTTCACCTTTTCATGATGTCTCCCATAATTATTAGGTACGAAAAAATTCACCTATTTTGTTTTGTCTTTCCAATTTTTCTTCATAGCCGGTTATTGTTATTAACTTTTTGTTTGGTGTTTTCTTGTTGAAAAATAAATTATGATAAATTGGTTATGTAAATGCTGAGAATTTCTTGTTCCTATCAACTATACTTTTGGCGTTTCTTTCAGTATGATATTCGAGCTCATTGGACCTTGCAGCCAATATGCCGTTCATGCACGGTTCGATGCCGCTACGGCGGACTTTTTTCTATTTGCAGCAGGGTAAAATTAAGTTCCGCGACAATGTGCAAGTCTTCGCCATAGGTTTCCATCGACGGCCCAACGAGCAACAGGTTTTCTTTCCCTTTGAGCTTTTTGTCATTTCTATGTTCAGATGGGCGCTCGGGACTTTGTTTATTGGCATTGGGCCCAACTTCAGTATCATAATTCCAAAGTTCAGTTGGTTAAGCACGTCGACAAAGTGATTACTCCTTTCGCCAGAGCATATCTGAGTTCGTTCAGCCTGCGAATCGATAGTTTCATTCATACCTGTCTAAAGAACAAAAGTCTTGAAGAGAGCTGACCTAACGAGACTCACATTCTCAAATTAGTCAAAAAATTGCAGCTGACGGTAGAGAAATGTTGTTTGACTTGGAAGGAATGCAGCGAGAAGAAATCGAGGAAACTTTGGCCAGAAGTCTTGGCAAAACAGAGTTGGTCGAGCGACGCGAACGCCTTGAAAGTATCGCCAAGTTGAATCCAGCGGACTTTGGATCTAAATCGGAAAGACAGGTGCTTTTTTATTTTCTTGGTTGAAAATGTGATGTTAAATACCAAAATCTCCTTGAGGTTATGTTGATTCTCCCAAAAGGTTGATTCGATATGAAGATATTTCGATATTGCTTCTTTTACTGCAGCTGTGATCCAAAAAGCCCAACTATAATCTAGGCATGATAATAAAAATAAAGGTTTTTTAAAAGCTGGATACTTTTTTCTGTGTGAATGGTAGGAAAAATTTTGTAGGGATCTTTCAGACTGGTGTTGTTTTTCTTAGGTCCAACTAGTAAGTTACTACAGAAAAATGATAAAAAGACTCTCACATTCTCACATGTCGGAATAGCTTGGTAAAAACATTTCTGTTCTTTGAGAGCGGTGACGTCGACAGCGTTCTGCGGAAATTCATTTTGTTCGATTTAATGTGCGCTATGCATCGTTTTGTTCGTACAAGAGAAAAAAGGATATCGAAATGAATGGATTCAGAAAAAGTCTCAGAATAGTATGACACTGCTTTCAGTGCATCTGCGAAGTACAAGGACAGCATCCGTGTACGGCGTTACTCCACGCTCCCAAGTGCATGACGGGCAAATGGCGATGGAATCATAATCTCATTTAGATCTGCCTACTGTACATTTTTCTTTTTCTTAGAATAGCTGTATTTTGTCTTTTCCACCTTGTTTTCGTTGTTTCTGGATGAATTTGTGCCTCAGAGTCTCCATATTTAGTTGCACAACAGAAAAAGTACGTTCTAGGCTTAAGGATTAAGCTGGACTGGTCATCGAAAGGAAACACGGCCGGGTACATTCGTCTCGCACGTTCTCAATTTCGTGGGTTCACCGGATCCGTCTCGACGGGTAAACACTCGTTTATTTGCATAATCTGCAGTTGAATTTTTCTTCCCATTACGAAAATCTCCACACGGCTTTCTACTCAAACCTTCTGTCTTATAATAACCAAGCTTGTGATTATTATTTTTTTAATTAGAAATTTGAGCGTCTCGTGATGATTCTTTGCCTTTCTTGATTTAAAACCTAAAAGATCCAACCTGCAAAATCCCGTTTTAGTCCAAAACAAGCTTCTAAGGAGTTTATTTTTTGAGATGTTTTAGCGAGTCAACACAAGGAAAACAAACTGTGATGTGCAAAAATAATGTTCGTAAACTTCAATATGCCCCTGCAGGCTTCATTTTTTTACTAAAAAAAAAGAAAGTTGGCCTTATTTCGGTTTACCAGCCACTTTCTAAGCTTCTAAATCTCTCTCGGCTCTGGACAATATGGATTCGATTTGAGAATGTTAACTCGTCATTTTTTCTTGACAAATTTGAATGTCTTCGCCGGGCGGTGACATTTTCTGGGTGAAAAAAAAACGGATGAGTAACCGCCACCAGCTGCCATGTCACTATTCGCTGCCTCGACGTTTCCCTCCTCTTGTTGTTCTTGATTGAATTGGCTGCTCGAGAAATTAGTCGTTGCAGCCGTCGGGATCTGAACAAGGTCCTCGAAAGGAACAAAGCTTTCCGCGGGTCCAAAAAGTGCACCCGAACGCCTGCTCCTTTTTATTATAGCAGTTTATGGCCTCCTCCTGAGCTGTAAAAGAGATGTAGAAATGTTCCACATCATCCTCTTCCCGTTAGAATAGGCTTACTATTTCTAAATTTATCTTTGTCCCTAATTTTGGTCTCTTAATTCGTCAACATAATCAATTTATTACCAAAGAACAAAATTCAATACAAAATGTGTTATCGGAGAGTTCGAAACCTGGCGATGGGCGTTTTTTGCCCATTTTATCGCTTTACGAGCTCGTGTCGCGCTTTTTGCCATTCCAATCGTTTCCATTCAAAATACACACGCCTGTCAATCCTGTCAAATGCCGCTTTTATGGGAAAACCACCGCCGCCGCCACTTCTTCCTTTTTCCTTCCGTTTCGCTCGACTTTTTATGATGTTTCAACTTTTTGACTTTTTTATTTCTTGATTTAACGAGAGAAAGACTTTAAGAAACACAAAAACATTTCTTCGACATGAAAGTTCAACCAAGAGTTGCTTTTGGTTTGGGAAAGCCTCGAAGAATTCGAAACAGGCCTCAATTCTCCGCGATTTCTCATCATCATCGATTACTGCGTATCATTTGAAGTGCACGAGAAAGCGAAAAAGATATTCGTAGATTGTATTTTTTTTTACTATGTAGAAGTGCTCGAATCTCATAGCCTTTCTATGTATACTATCAGACTTTCTTCTCATTTTTTTAATATTGCTTTGGAAATTTCTGAGCAAACAAAGCTTTCTTTTCTTTCTTTCACCTTCAGGTTCTCAAATAGTCCCAACTTTCTTTTCTACTGTCTTTGACTATCTAACTGTCTCGAAGGAAATTTGACTCGCCGTCAAATCCTTCGCATCTTCTGTCCAACCGAGATTGCGACCTTCTTAAGCCTTGGAGAGATTCTAGTTCGAAATGACTGGAATTTGCATGCACCTACAAACAGCCTAAGACACTGGGGACTGAGGAGACGTTTGCGGAAGAACGAATTCGCCGACTGCGTTTTCCCAGGCCCCCGAATTGCCATATGGCCATTACTAAGCCACGAAATGCGATTTTCGACGTGTTCTCCGCCTTTTCTGTTGACTTTTTCGCTTTTCACCCCCTTTGTATTTATTTTTGTTTGTTTCTGCTACCGGCGGTCCAACAGGACCAAAACATAACAAACTCTTTTCCGCTCTTTGGCTTGTCTTTGACTTTTTCCAGAATCTTATTGCTTTTTAGGTTTAATCGATAGAATTTCAAGAAACAAACCAGCTCAACGCCTACAGAAAAAGTAGTCAGACCAAACCGTGTTCGACACGGCCTTTTATTCTTCTTTTTTGAATGTATTATTCAGAATCAGTTAGTCTGCCAGGACAAGCCTTCTTGTTTCGAATGGATTCCAAATTTAACTTTCAAGTAGGATAAAGTCCCTCTGAGATTTTCTCAAAATGCGTCAGAAACGGATATTTTCTGAAAGAGTCACCGTATTTCATCGAAAAAATAATTTTTGAGAGATATTTTGAGAAAGCATAAAATGAGAACAGCTGAGATTGTCGATGGAACAGATTCGAAAGAAAAAGGGAATGGCTGTATCAGAAAGATTGCGCGGGCTTTCCCTGAGGATAAGCTGGCAGGAATCAATGATAAAGACCTGTTGTCACTCGGCGCCGCCCCCAGCAGGTCTCTTGACCGTCCACGCACTTCTTTTTTCCTCTTTTTTCGGCCGGCTTATCTCTCCTTTCCTTGTTTTTCTCCAGGTTTTTCTGCCACTTGAACCCTTCTTTTCTTTTTGCGATCTTAATCAATTAAAAATTTTTCTCCCGTTTTTTGGATACGAATGAAAAATCAATCTGTTCGAAGGGGAAGGTCATTTTGACTATAACTTCCAACATGTCTGAAACATGGGTAAATACTCATGTGATAGATGTCTCAAAACAAAGGCTAGTACACATTATTCCCTCAAACGATTTCTCTTTTCTTCTGATTTCTTTTGACGTGCAGTCACAACTTTCAGCAGAGAATTCACGTTTCAGAGATTCGGGTTGATGGTCTGAGACGATGGTGGTCGTGCAGCCGACGTCGCTGCTCGAGAGAGCCGACCTGAGCCGACCGATTCCAGAAAACGTTCGGAAGCTGGCGCAGGTCGTCGAGTACGACGAGAGTCGCGTCGAAATGGGCGTCAGTCGTTCTTTTTTCTTTCTTTTGTCACGAGGATCCGACCGCAGTTGTTGATGACAAAACCGCGACGCCGAAATCGGGGTTATGCCTGTTTTATGGCAGCCTCCCATTCATTTTCTACCGTCACTGGTCTTTCTTTGCAATATGTAGACCTCTCTCTTCGCCGCGGTAATTCAACCCCAACAACGGCGATCCGGTAGATCAAACAAACGGCCAACAATTGGCTAGAAAACAAGCGCGTGTTTTTTCGAGACCGCTTCCTGTGGTAGACTTTGACTAGGAAAAGCGATGAATTCATGATGAAAATTTAGCTAAAGTTCTGTATTTATTGATCAGCATACAAAAAGAAGTTCTGCTGAATATAAAATGAGCTCAATCAACTTTGAAACTATTTAATTTTAACAAAACCCATGAATGATTATTTCCGAAAACTTTTAGAAAACATTCAAGTGAATTTGGGAAGAGCTTTAGTGGTCACTTAGGAGTTTTCTGACTTAGGTGGCCACTAAAATCAACTGTACAGAAGCCACTATAGGGGCCTTTTGTTGAGAGGAGTCATGCTCTAACATCTGACTTCTTTCTGGATGAATCGGACAGCGAAGTTCCGTCAACGCAGCCATTAATTCGACTACTATGGTGGTCACTAAAACCTCAAAACTATAAAGTGGCTTCTTAATTTTTGGTCTGTTAAACGGATGATGAAGCTGAGTTATGAAACTATGAAAAAAATATTTTTGTTTTTCAATGAGTTTAATTTTTTTAATAATCCAAAATTGTTTAGGAATTATTGTCGGTAGCTACCATCGTAACAACAGTCATAAAACGTTTTTCAACAAAAAAGAACTTGAATTTAAAACTCAACAAGACCTTTTTCAGTCGCACTCGGTGTTTGTGAGAGAAGCCAGACCTCCAGGAGCGCACTACGCCAAAGCGGCCGTCGTTTTTCTCCACGGACAGTCGTTTTCCTCGGCGACTTGGCTCGAAAACAACATCCTAAGGTTGGATTCCTAGGAGAAACCTAAAAAACATGAGGTTTACAGAACTTTCGCTGCTTTGGGATACCGAGCGGTGGCTCCAGACTTGCCAGGATCAGGTCAGACTCGAGGAAGAGCTCTCCGTCAAGAAGAAAAGTCTAGCTTCCTTGTTGATTTTATTGGGACTCTCGGCATCAAACAGGTATAGCTTTTGGGTTGGTCTTCACATAGATTCCGTAAAAAATCTTTTAAACCGTTTCCTTTTGATTTCTGTCTCTTCATTAACTTCATCCCCTTCCTTTTCAATTTTTTTCCTTCTGATGAAGTTTTCTGCTTTGATAGTTGATTTTTTTTTCTTCTTCAGAAAATGGTCAGTGATCTGGCGGATTTGCTCAAAAAGTATGCGATTTTTTGATTTTTCATTAAGACCTTGAAATCGCCATGAAAAGTTCTGCGAGATGGCGTTTTCATTGCCATTCTGGCAAACTTCTTTTAGGAGTTCGCCAGACAAGAATTAAAAATGAGTGGTTGAATGAAAAATTTTTCGAGAATCTTCATCAGATTGACTACGAGTAAATCTTCGACCCGATGAGTATTTTATTCCGATCGATGAAATTTTCAAATGGTTTTTGCAGGTGCTGGTTGTGTGTGCCTCGATGTCGGCGCAGTACGTCCTGCCGCTGCTCTCGACAGAACGTCTGACTTGCGTCGTGGCGGTTGCGCCGTCGAACACGCACGAAGTGACGGAACCGACGACGTGCACGACGCCTGTCCTCGTCGTCTGGGGCGACCGCGACACTTCCTTGGGCCCGACGGCTGCCGCCAACCTCCGACGTCTCCCTCACGCCCGTCTTCAGAAGATCCCCGACGCCGGCCACGCCTGCTATCTCCACAATCCGACCTTCTTCGAGGAAGTCTGCGTCAACTTCTTCGAACTCGTTCGCAACTATTCCGGTATCTGATGAGATTTCTGTGATCAAAAGTTTATAGCCTACTTAGTGAAAACTGAGTAGACTATAAACTAAATTTATTGAAGCCTATATTTTGAATATTTTTGTACACTTTGTTCTGTAGGTCAATTATTTTTACAAAGTTTCCCGGTGGCACCTTTTATCCAATACCTCCGAGGCTTCGTTAATTCTTGAAAGATCACAAAGTTGTTTTTTTCCGAAATCTTTATTTTTCAAGTTGAAAACCGGTATCTTTAAATTTTTTTTTTCTTTTTGAAATGGTCTAGTCTTCTACTTTGTTTGGTGTTGTTTAAAAATGAGATTAAAATGAATTTTTGAGTTTTTATGATTTCTTTTTTGGTACATTAAATACACGAAGCGATGCAAGAAACCAGAAAAAAAGTGATGAGAAATGGCAAGAGATTGGTGGTTTGAGTGCCACCCAACACACTTTCAACGTAACGTTTTATGTTAAATAATGGCAGTGAATAAACTATCTATTAACGTAAAGTTTCTTTTTCCACCAAGTTTTTTTTCTTTTTCATAA